>JAQJVL010000017.1:3599986-4199986 GCA_035578905.1 Stictocephala bisonia | reverse complement strand
CCCCGTATACAGGAATTCCTTAAATATTAAAACTTTTTATATGCCGACCATGTTGTAATTACATTTTTTTTTTTTTAACTGGAAAAAGATATTTCTTATACAACAAAGAAATTAATTAATTTTGGTACTGCAATAAATCAATTTTTGATTTGAACAAAATACATGACATACATTTTACTTACTCAAATAAATTGATAATTGACGTTAAAATCAATTCGATACAAATTTTAAGAATTTTCTTTTGTCATAATCTTTTTTAGGATAATCATTTGTATTATATGATAAGAAAATCTTAATAAAGGTGTCTGTTGTTTAAGAAGATTGAAATAAAATGTTAGGGCCTAATGAAGATGTAGGACTATTACTAATTTACTAAGGACATATACATAGTATATTGAGTTATGGATTTGTACTATGCAGCAAGACATTAAATTAAATTATTTAAGATTAAAAAAAATAGCGATTCGTCTAATTTATGAAATATCTTTTAAAACTCCGTGCCAACTTTTAATCAAGAAATTAATTCTTATGGCTCTCCCTTTACTATTTTTATACGCTGTATTAAAGCTTAATACAAACACAAAATTATTTAAATTAATTACATCAAAACAAAAATATACTTAACTACGAAAGAAGAAATTTAAATCAACTGAAAATACTAAACAGCACAAAAATTTTGAATTTGTGTTTGTTAAATTATGTAATAAATTAGCTTATAAAAAATCTAGAAACTAAACAATTTAACAATATACAAGAATTTATTAGAATAGAGTTTATACAAAATTGAAGACTTCTTTAAATTTCAAATTTAATTTGTATATAAATGTATTTCAAGTTTTCATTATTTTATAAAATCCTATTACCTCATTTGAGGTTCTAAACAATACAATAAAGATTTTTTCCATTTTACGAAGTTTCTCTCGATTGAAATCAACACCCTCAATATAAATGAACTCATATTTAACCATTTTTCCACAAGGAATCTTATTTTCAGGTCAGAAACGTCCAAAATTAGAACAAAAACAACAAACGTGTTAGTTTTTTGGATTAGAGTATCTTGAACGGTGCTCATTTTGAAGTCATATATGAATCAACTATTTTTCAGAATTTGGTCGTAACAGATTTTGTATCAACTCTTTTAAATCACAAAAGTGCACGCGTATACAAATGCATAGACATTGGGATACACGTGTATTGTGACATTGGTATACACACATTTGTATTGGTGTATTCATTGGACCTCAGTAAACATTTTGGACGTTCTTTCGTCCAATATGACTAAAGTTAAAACGGTCACTTAATTACTACTTATTTGATGAATTGTCATTTTAAGCCTGACTATAGTAAATGTAATTTAGCTGCAATAGTTCGAGGTATGTTTGCCAATTAGGCTGCACTGGTACGAGAATTGTTTGCCAAAGAACCAATATAAACTACAACAAGATACTAATTAGAACTGGAAATAAAAACCTTCAATCTTATAATAGGCTTAATTGGAATCGAGAAGTTTTATTTTTCGTATTAACGCATGACGGTGTCTACGCAAGTAAAAAGCTAAATTAAGTCCACGTGGGATGCAATATTCATTACGGCGAGCTTTGTGAATGTATAATTCCAGTGTGTTCCAGGAATATATTTCCCTGGAGGCAGTTTTACACTCATGTTCCGTTATGAAGAAGCTCTCTTTGAACTTTTCGTTATTTTGTACATCTAACTTTCAGCTTTAAAAGTCACGATGGAAAAGAAATATTGGAAGAATGCAGAGCAATTTTAAAGAATTTCATCCAAACTAATTTGCTTCTTGAAGATTCTTATTTGCTGTTGTTTCATTTTTAGCCTCCCATCCCCTCGGTTAGATTCCCCCCACCACCCCTGATACAGTCCACCTAGGCGTCGCTTTAGTGGGAGTACCCCCACCACTCTTCACGGATTGGCTTGTTTTGTGATTGCCGTTCGTTGTTAGCTCCGACCGTATTGGTTTTTTTACTGTTTGATTACTTTAACTGATTATTGTTGATTGTTAACGTCTTATTTTGTTCTTTGTATCGTATGTTTGTTTCATATTTTTGTGTATCTGTATTAGTTTTTTTAGAAGTATATCGTGATCTATAAGCATATACTTTTTTAAAGGTTTTCTACGGTGAAATGTTTTTATAATTAGGATAATGCAGTAAGTCATAAGTAGCACCTGACAACCACAGTAGTGTAAGTGTGAGTTTTGATTACAAGCAGACACTAACGCCACTACTTTGAATTCATCATACAGGTGTAGGGGTGAGGAACCCGGTTGGCAGGAGCAGTGAGCGTGCTTCCTTATCAGGAATATCGGAATATTCATGAGCTATAAACCTGTCTTGAGCCTCGTCCATGTAGGGTCAGGTGTGAGATATACCAGACGGTCGGTGCCGAAAGTGGAACGGAGGATTTGGATTAAATCTTTCTTACATTCTTACATACTGTATGAGACGCCGACACAACGTTGTTGATATTTTAAGGCGAATATGAATGGTTATATGAGTGTATGATGAGTGTGGATGAGTATAGTCTGGTTACTAACTGAGTTCAACTGTTCCTCACAAAGGTCAATTTATTAATAACCCAACAGCCAGGGCAACTAAGGGACCTACAGCTTTACCTGGAATCCGAACCACGTAGTGCTGGTCTGATTTTAAGCTAATTGACAAGCCTGATACTGAGTTATCTCCCCCACACAACATCCGCACAATGATTACCAACCAACATGGACACGCCAGACTTCTCTAGTAGTGTCCACGCCGATAGCAACCATCAAGCGGACGCGATGTCGGCATTAAGAGGACCGAGCATCCAATATCGCCTACAATCTCCCAAACACTTTGTCCCCATGTAGCTGGGTTAACGCACTGCGCCACCAGTGCCGACATTGTCGTTGTTAACAGTTTATTTAAATATTTGCTATCGTAACAATTTATGATAGATTAATTTAACTAACATAAGAGAGATTATTAAAACTTTAAAACGTGCCCTCTTGTGTTGATATTGAGGGTGCTGTGACTGATTTGGAATAAAAACTTAAACAAACTAGGATATCATTTTTTGAAATATTTCATATCTGGCGTGTGAAATATATACTCATATTATTCTCAGGTATGAGTCAATTGACATAGACTATGTGCGTATTTCAAGGTGAATATGAATGATAGCTGGAGTCTAGTATGAATGTTGATTATGAGTGTAGTAGATATTGGGGACGAATATGAGGGGCGAATGAGTGTGATGAGATAATATGGACGAGTGTAGTCTGGTCACAAACTCAGTTCGTCTTGTACTCAGAAAGGGCCATTTAGCCCAATAGCTAGGGCAACTAAGGGACCTACAGCTTTACGTGAAATCTGAACCGGGTATTATTGGTTGTATTTTTTCCAATCGACAAGCTTGATACTCAGTTCTTTCTCCTACACCACATCTGGATACTGACTACCATCCTACATGGACACTCCAAACTTCTCTAGTACTGTCCACGCCGGTAGCATCCATTGAGCTGGCGCAATGGTGGACTAAACAACGAACTTATCGCCTACTATCTCCAAAACACTGTTCCCAAGTAGCTGGGTTACAGCACTGCGCCACTTGTGCCAGCATATATCTATATATATAAAAGGCAAAGCCCTCACTGATTGACTCACTCATCACTAATTCTCCAACTTCCCATGTAGGTAGAGAGCTGAAATTTTGTACACTGTTTCTTTAGAACTTAAATAGGACAACTAAAGTATTTTCATCTTGATAAAGTACTCCTAAGGGGTATAAAGCACCCTTAAAAGATTGGTCCATAAGGATAACATTGGGTTGATTTTAGTAAATTAATAACAGCTGTTTTGTAAATAAATAAACATGTCTATTTTGAATGTTTGACATTATACTATTTAATATTTTACTATGAGTTTAATCTTCAGCTGTTAAACAAAAATAAATGAAATGAACACTCTTGAAATAGGCTAAATAGGTGGCAAAGCAATTAGTGTGAGTGAGATACTGTACCGAAATGTAATATTGTAATTTTACGTTATATAGTTAATATACCGATTTTTGTATTGAATAGTTACATGCCGAGGCCGAAGGCCGAGGTGTATCGAGCGTAGCGAGCGTCGGGGTTGGCACGCGAAGCGTGCAGGGGTGTCCCCTAGTATGTGAATAAATAGTTACGGACTACTAGACGTGTACAGTGGCTCACAAGAGACCTTGAGGCCCTTGAGGTAAGTGTAAACACTATTAACAGCTTCGTAAACATGTAAACACGCTGGAATGTGCGTCAGCCCACAGCTCACTCACATCCCCGTCAACTCACCATAGTTAGAGAAACTACTTCTGCCTATAAGAAACGTCTGTTTACGTTAATAATTAAGAAGTTTTAAGCTCGTGTAACAGTGTTTGTAACACGCAATTCACAACATTCCACAATTCGCATAACTTACGTATTCCTGTTATACGGAGTAGTTTCACAAGAGTCAGAGCTAAGCAACGTGGGGGAGTGTTTTAACATTAATTGTCACTATCAAACTGTTTAGTTAATACAAAGATAAAAATATATAAAATATATAAAAAGTCCTCGTTATTGCGTGAGGACTTTATTTTAATAGTTAGTGGGCTATTCTTAACTACCAGACCAATAGTCATTTTTTACCAACTAAGATTGGTTGGTTTGAAAATGTAAAGATTTCATAATTTTTTCGGTACTGAACATACAATTCAGCTGGGAAAAAAGTGTCATTGAACTTTCCTAATGTTGTAAGTGTTCTATTGCACAGTCAAATGAGCTGGCAAAGCAATACTGTTTGTAATAGCATTGTAGCTATACGCTGTACTGTGAGCTTGCCAAACGAACAATATACTGAAGTGTATAATATTTAAGGTATGATCTAATATATAGAATATTGAAATGAGACGAAAAAAGGAAAATAGAAAAATTATAATTACTCCAGGCTAATGTTTGATCGTAACAGATTATGGAAGACTTTGTGAACGGAAAACCATCAAAACAGAAGTGTATGTGGAGAATAATAATTGTTCACTGTTTAGGAAAAACCATAAACTGTGTGCTTTACTGCTGTAGTTGACAGTTCATTATAATCTATAGCAGGCTTCTTCGAGATATTTCTTAAAGCACAGTAAATAATCCGGAAATACATTTTCTTTTCAGTGATTGGCCAACTTAAATCAAAATACCTACGTTTGATATCAGTGACAATTATTACAATAATTGTTAAATTCGTGTGGTATACTAGAAAAATACTGCAATGTTTAAGACAAAATAACAAATAAAAACGTTTGAAAAACTTAATCAAACATACCTAAAATATTTTATCATGTTACTTTTAAAATATAATATAATTTATAATTCTATTAACCCCGTAAGTGCTTTAGAAGTAAATTTTTAGTGAGATAAATTTCGGTTCATTAGTCAGTGTCCCAACTCTTTTGAAATGTTTTTAGAATAAAAAACAATTTTGAGTGTGGAACTTCATGAACGAAAAAGTATTATGAACACCTATCAGTTAATTATATTGTTTAATTACATCAAATTTAACTACTGAAGGGTGTTGTAACTCAGTTTACGATGTGATAAGTGGAGGAATGTACGTTTCATTTGCGTGAAAGCCTCCCCGCCCATAAGATCTGGCTATCCTCTTTGTTACTGTGGTAGTAGAGTAAAAGGTCGATGCCTTCTCGGGCAAGGGATATGTTACCACAATGTGTCAGTGGTTTGGCATCACATTTCACTTAAGTGAACAGAAAAATAAAACTACTACTTATGTGTGTTGAGAGTTTATCAGTTAACAATTCGACCGTAAATTTAGTATGTAATAAGTGAACTCGAAACATCTTGATCGAAACGTCACATACACATCGATGTATACTATTCTGTAGTACACATCGATGCACATAGATGACTCTCTTGTAGGCTTTCCTTATAACCTTCCTTCCTGAGGAGGAGAGGGGTTTCGTAAAATACTACGAAAACTTCTATGCGGGAAATGATTAAGGAACTACACTGTACTCTGACCGGTGGAGGAACGTCCTAATCTTCCTAAAAAAGATATATATATATATATATATATATATATATATATATATATGAATGTAGTTCCTACTTCTCTCGCAGGACTGACATGACTTCTATGCTTTCGCTCCCTTTAGAGCTCTCTTAAAACTGCCCGTGTTAATTAATTGGTCGGTAGCGTAGTTGGTTCAATCCCAGCTTCATGTGCTAAAGGTTCTCAGTTCGATCCCAATCAGAGTCAATACATTTTGAGAAGGATCAGCTGATAACCACCGGCTGTTCATTTGTCATTGGGCTATTAATTAATGACACTTTCTAAGGAATAGTCGGCCTTAGTTTGTAACAATGACTACATTCGCTCATCTACACTCATCACACTCATTCGAAATCCATATTCGCCCATATCTTGACGATCGGCGTCTTATGAATAAATAAAAATAAATAAATAAATGAATTAAAAAGCCATGTATCAGGACGATATTCTAATACTTCCCACCTAAGGCACAGAAACTAAAATGAACTTGAAAATGAAATAATGATTTATTCCTGCAAATACTTAACAATATACAATACTAGTAGTAGTAGTAGTAGTAGCATAGGAGAAAAAAGAATGTATAAATTTTTTCAGTATTGATGCCAGTGAAAAAAAATATGGAAATGTTAATTAATAAACATTAAACAAAAAAAAAAACTCATCCAATACCATTTCATGATATGCCAATTAGAAATCATGAAACTTAAAAAAAAAAAAAAAAAAAAAAACAGAACACTCCATCACATGCTTAGAATGTTTGACATAACTCCCACATCTCAACTTTCATTTAAATTTTTAACATATGTAGAATTGTTGACCTCCCAAACCTATTTCACACGAGAATTATTCTCACCGTCGTCTCTACTTTCTTCTAGCATACACACATTTAGTACCTCTTCACTTTCTTTCTCACCTCTAAAACTTTTTTATTACGTGCCAGCCTTTCCGACTCACTTACAATACTTTGCACTGTCTGATCTTCCTTCTCACACGTACGATTCTTGACAAAACCTGTTAGTCCATGCCACTCGCGTACAATTCTTGGCTTTTCACCTTTATTCTAACCACGTTCATTTCATTCCTCGTATTCAAAAACATGATCTACTCACGTTTTTAAAACATTTTAAAACATTCCTAACACACCAAACCTTCTTTTACTCACATACATTCCTTGTTACTCCCAATCCTATTCCACTCTCAGTTAATTTTTGGCACTCCAAAACTTCTTCCAATCACGTAAAATTCTTGGTAATCCCAAACTTAATTTATTCACGTACAATTCTTGGCACTCCCAACCTTCTTCAATTTACATACAATTCTTGGCATTCCTAAATCTCTTCCTCTCTAATTTAATTCTTGGCACTCCCAAATTTCTTCCACTCTCATTTCATTCTTGACACTCCCAAAATTCTTCCACCCACGTACAATTTTAGACACTCCTAAACGTATTCTACTCTTATTCAATTCTTGTCAGTCCTGACCTTTTTCACTCTCATTTAATTCTTGGCAACATATATCAAATCAAATCAGGTTTTATTGCAGTAAGTACATATATAAATGCGTTGCAAAAGTCAGAATGGTTTTAAAATAATTATAATTTTGTTATCAATCACTCTACAAAATTCATTCATACATACAGATCGAGAAAACATTCACTCTTCCAATTAATCCCACTTCCAGCACCTATACGGTCCAACTTACCAACTATACGGTCTTCCAGTTGTTCGACAAAAACTCGTCCACAGCATAAAATGCATGACAGGCTAAAACGCCTTTAATACGAGTTTTGAAAGCTTTCGGAGTTGTGGCGATTTTCATAGAATTGGGCAGTCTGTTGTAAAGATGAACACCTGCTTCCGAGGGTAAGTGTTCAAACGTTATGTCATTATACACTTATGATTCTTAACATACTTTCCAACAATATCTACATTAATTACTCACTAACCTCCTTTCCGAACTATGACAGGCCCAATTTGTTCACTTTTCGCCTGTTCTCTTCACATAGTTTTTCTTAGATTACGCATAGAATACTCGTGGGAATCTCAACACTCCGTCAGCCATTAAAAATGCACAAAAGTCACAATTAGATTTATTGTTTTGAGCAACATTCAGCCTATTACTGCGTTTTAAATCGAATGAAATGACTTTAAAGTAATCGAATTAAAAAAATAATTTATCCAATCAACCATTAGCGTTGCCGTTACATATCTGAATACTCAAATTTCGATAGTTTTATGTATTTTACATAAGAATATCTCTGTACTTGTGTTACGAGAACGTGTGTTCTAATTAACTTTGCGTTTAGCTAACCGGTTGTTTGCACAAAGCTGTTATCTGTTAACCGTGACAAAACTAGAACGTGCCTAGCTTTTTACTGTGACTGTGAGTAATAGCCTGAGTCGTTAGCATTTAAACAGTTGAATACTCAATGAGCTACATTAGTAGCCTTTTGTTTAAATATTGTGTAATCATTATTTGGTAACTTGAAGTACACAAATATTACTTTTCACTGCTGTTACTCAAGATTAAACTTTTAAATAATGGATTTTAGAAATTTTAGTAAAACTAGAAATCTCCAATGTTGAGCGAGAGATTTATACATTTTAATATCTTAACCTTTTGACAGTTTATTAAATATTATCGTAGTAAGAATATAACAGTTCCTATAGTAGCTGCTTACTCCAACAAGCTGCTCAAATACGCATTGAAGAAGAGTTAATAATACAGGCCGGGCCACGGTAATAGGCGTGTAGGAGAGGTAGTGCAAGCGAGATAGTGAATATCCCTCACCGTACTTCTCCTACATCGTTTGTGTACAGTCTGTTCAAAATCTTATTTAGGTTGGCTGCTATGTGTTTGCTCGATGGAGTGTTGTTATTGAAGTTAAAGATAAAAGACTGAAATAAAGATTGATATAGTAGGCCTAATAACAATAACAATAATAATTAAAATAATAGTACTTTTTCTATAATATTATGATTGTGCAATAACTTATTATGTTATATGCTACGAGAAAAATGTAAGCACTCATTAATTAAGGAAAACATATTTTTAAAAGAAAACAAAAAACAGCTGATTTTGTTCTATCCGAGATGCGAAATCAGCTGGTTTGATTTTTCTATAAAATACTGGTAACTAAAACAACCAATCATGTGCAAGTATTTTCTACGTACCGTGTCCGAGATGTTTATTTCTTAACATGAATGTACAACTGTCGTTGGAGAAGGAAATCCATTGATGCGCATGCTCGAACCACACGCCCAGAACTATGGACTGGTCAATACATGTTTTCGGTATTTATGGTTTCCATCTTTACGTAAAACCCAAACCCATGGTGAGCTTCAAGCTCGCATTTGATAGCCGAAGATCTAAAACGTATTTACCGTAACTTTTACTATTAATTAATTGACCTTCATTACCTATTTGAGTTGTGTGACGGAATACAGTAGGTAGTACCACATCTTATAACAATATACAGCCACAATACTCCGTTAGATATTGGCGACGAGCGCGACGCCAGCGATCCGAGCGGCCAGCCAGCAGCAGTGCGTATATCTGCACTGTTTACATTCAGAACTGTGATTAGTAAATGCTACTGGAAGTATCGTAACTAGACTAGGTAGTACTACATTCTTATTTTACAATTTAACTACAATTAAATTACAATACAGCTCACGGACTAAAACATAAGAGAATTAATGTCTAAATTGTTCATCTCTGATATATCCAATTATTGATAGTTAGAATTGCGAGTATTTATTTAACAATCAACATTGATATGTTTGCATGGATGCTATTAAATCTGTCTAACCTAACCTAACCTAACTATTCTAAATATATTTAATCCAAAAATGATGTATTCACCCAAAACGAAATATCAGAAACAACTGAACAAATTTTGATGACATTTGGAGTTAAGTTATCTTTCGTGTCATAGAGACTTACACCGATTTCTCGAATAAAATATTTCTCGAAACACCTTTTCCAGCCCCTCAACGCTTCTTTATTTCCATGAGAGTAATATTTGCATTAATTTATTTTAATAATTTTTATTTCAAACAGCTGTTAAAAATAAAAAATGACAGAAAAGATTGGCTAGTTAGGTTTTCATTTTGAAGTAATAATTTCTACTATTTCTGACATGATTGCACTACTTTGCTTCCACCTAAAGTACACTTAAAGAGGTATCCAGAATACAAGACGTTGTTATTTAGGAGAACGGAGGCTAGCTTTTATATTGACGTGATTGTTTAGAGGAAACTGCGGAGGGAAGGGTAAAAAAGCGTAGAGAACCACCCGTAGCGAAGGAAGACTAACAGATAGACTCAACTGAGCTTGAATGTAATTAATTATGTCTTATATTTTAATTAAAAAATCAAATTACGAAATTCTAATTAACATCGATTATGTGTTCATAAATCATAAGTCATTTATGATGCGGTCGAGTCATGTGTTAAGTTCAAACGTTTTAATGGCTCGGGTTTTAATTCACCTGTAATCCCCACTATTGTTTTAACGAAAGCGAAGTTTCATTCAAAATATACTCTTCACCTCCTAGTTATATGAAACATTACAATCAGTCCATTAATTTTCCAACAATAGGCAGAGAAGAATAGTTGGCCGTATGCGTTCGTATGATGTACGATGCGAATACAATAAGTCGGCTGTCTCTCGTATGATTCATATCGCAACTGACACGACCGGGGTGAGAGAGCCGACACACCTAATCCAGGACCTCCATTTGTCAACAGCCACTCTTTTGGGGTTGAAAACAGCAGTTTGTCAGGTGATAATGGGGATACTGCGAGATATTCATTGTAACTAAACTTGAATCAACTTATTTTCCGGCTTAAATGAGTTAACGTTTTCGTATTGAATGTCCCGACCTGTTTTAAGAGCGCTCTTACAGCAAACGCTGGAACTACGTTGGAGTTTGGGGGTGCTACAACCAATGGCGTGACGGTGCAAGGTAGTCGCAATCATAGCAACGCCTCTGCCTCTTGCATTGTTGCCACGTTTCATCGTCCCTTGCATTGTTGCCACGTTTCATCGTAAAAGCGTTGCCATGGCAACGGCTGGATAATATCCTCGTTCCATCGGTACTACGGTAATAGCATTTTGAACTTCCTCGTAGTTCCAGCACTTACGGTAGGAGTGCGCTGAAGTCAAGTCACGAGATTCTATAGACTTGAAGTTTATTGAAGCCAATAGGTAATATGAATTATAAACAGAAACATTTATGGAGCAGAGGTTTGAATTATGAGAAATCTGGAAATGTCAAGGTATATGAAACAAAACCAGGAATTTCGTCATTGTTTCATAGGCCTATGTCACCATTTTGGCCACCAGCCACTCCGTTCACGTTTTGGTCATTTATAACAGCACCATGGAATAACAATTAGTTATTTCTATAAACCGATTTTTATACTCGATAGAGCTTTAGTGTGGCTGATTCCACAGAACTTGGATCTGTGCATAAGTTTTTAACATAGACCATATGTTTTATTTTAGACGTTTATGACATTTAATAATGTCAGTATTGAACAATTGAAATAATAGATTTTTGTACTTAAATTTGCCCTTAAAATAAGTTTTATTTAATTAAAATGCTCAAAATTGACTAATATAAAATTGTAAAACTTTTATAACTTGTAGGATTTTTAAAATTATCATTATAACGTTTAATTATTGTACTCCGCAGTTAATATAGGCCTAATTATATCGACTAGCAAATACGATATTATAAATGGCTAATTATAATTTCAATAGACGTAATAATTACATTGTCTAAAAAGAGTGCTCTGCAGTGCGAGAGAGAGAGAGAGAGAGAGAGAGAGAGAGAGAGAGAGAGAGAGAGAGAGAGAGAGAGAGAGAGGGGGGGGGGAGAGGTGCTTCATATTAATTTCATGTTGAATAAAGGGGAGAGAGAGTCAGCAGACTGTGCGACAAAGATAGTTGATACGCTCGCTTTCTTTGAAGGAAACGCGCTCCTCACGACCTACCTACCGACCACTGATCGAACTAGCGTTTTCAAGCTCTGGGCCAGATTGAATTTCAAACACGGAGTCTACATTTGTTATTCAGAGTTGTATTCATCGACGAAACTAACGATAAATATATAACTATTACCACTGTTTGAAGCCTCGGATATTTTAAGAATAGGGATGGCAACGATATATCGGAAATATCGAAAAATATGTTTCGATTAATCGATATATTTATATCGGATGTATCGATATTTTGGTCCGATATATCATATCACGATACAATGACGTTATTCACTCTCCTCAAAGTCATCGATTCGAACCTATGCGCACTAAAAATGCATTTAAATAATAAAGTAACTTTATTTAGTTTTTTTTTACGTAAGATTTTAACGCACTAAAATGTAGTTTATTGTAAACCAGTGGTGGAACACGTAAATGAAGTTCTAAGTGAGTTGACAACACTAACTCTAAGATGCCTAATTGAAATGCCTTAGTGAGTTAATTTGTTTCATTTTTATTGTTTATAAGAAACCTAAAGTAATTTTTGAATGTTAAATGTAATATTAAAAACAAACATAACAATGTTATTATATTATTATTTTATAATTAACATAATAATTAAAGTTACCGGTATAGTTATTCTTATATTGAATTTTTTAATCTAATATCACAGACCACAACTTGTTTCGTGTACATAAATGTATTTAATATTTACATTCAGTAGGCTATTCTAAATAGTGACAGCAAAATATGAGGGTATTTTTGGTCATGACATAAAGAGCTAGTGCATAATTTCAAACGGATAAATCATTTACATTTCGAAATATTGGCTACACGATATATCGATATTTTTCTTTCGATATAATCGTTAGATCGGTATTTGATTTAGGTATATCGATAATTCGATATATCTATAACTCGATATATATATAACTCGATATATCGATAATTCGATATATCAATATGTTGAAAACATTTGCCGTCCCTATTTAAGGAAGTAGCATTCATAAATCTACTTATCTACTTGTCATTCAAAATTACGCAGCCGATTGCGCTAACGTGGTCTTTGGTTGTCACATGACTGTTTAAATTGAATCGTTAATCACATCAAGTGGATAGTTCAGTCTGCCGTTTTTGACATCCGTATCGATCCAACAAATCGATTGAACCGGTCAGATGGAACGTATCGGTATTAGCTGCTCCTTATACTTGCCGTTAATGTGATATGCAGGCGTGCACGTGTTCTTGACATCCGATATTCAGTCGGTTAGTGTTGTTTACCCACTTCGTAACGGTGGATTGTCGCACATTTATTACTGTAAATGTAATATCAAGCTTATATTTGATTTAAGTATTTGTATTTGATTTATGATGTAATATACAACTAGTGTATGCAGTAAATAAGCACGACGAGTGAACAGGTGGTATTCAGTAAAGGTCTTAATCTATCAATATTGTCAAACTATGTTTAATTTAAACGTAAACACTGGCCAATATTTCCAGCTACTGAGAAAATTTTAGTCGTACATTTTAGAAATATGTGTTGTGATAAAAATCTGTTCGGTATTGATCAGAGGACTAATAATATCAAACTCAAAATATGTACAAATGACAGTAATCCTAGATATATCAATACCACTAATGCAGCTTAATTTTCCAATATGTATTACTTAAGATTACTCAAATTCTTTAAGAAAATATTTACCAAAATTCCTTTCATAAAGGGTAGAAGCAGCCCCTCAAAGTTTCCTTTATTCCATAAGAGCAACATTGTCATTAATTTAATTTATTTCAATCGGTTGATAGGGAAACATAAATACAACACGAAAGCTAAACTAATTTTGTTTTCATTGTTCAAAACATAATTTCTTCTAACTCTAACATGATTGCATCAACCTAAAGTAGACTTATAGGGTTGTCTTCACAATAAATAGTATATTTCATAACAAGAGTGGATAGTGGGGTTTTGCATGTTCGAGACCATATGTTTGAAGTGAGAGACTTGTCGAGCACTTCAAATGGTCGAAAACATACTAAACACTTTCACTCGAGTTTTGAACGATACTTTTCACTACACTACGGAATAAAAACAGGTGTTGTTGACTGTGGAAAATTTTCGGTTGTAAACAATGTTACTTTCGGTAGTAAACAATAGACAGCTGTTGAAAATATGATGTTTCGCAGGTTGTAAACACATAACGAAAACAGCTGAACTCATAGTAGTGTAGTGAAAACGTTATTATCTAGGAGAACGGCAGCAGGCTCAGCTTTTATATTGATGTAATGGTTCTGTAGTGTATAATTATTATTTTTAAATATAATTGATAAAAGCAGTGTCCTATTTATCTCTTTAGCTTGTACTATTTGGGAGAAAAACTATATTAATTTATTTACCATTCTTTGTACAATTGATTATTTAAGAATCAATAACAATCAATTTAACTGTAGTTAGAGAGAATCAAGTAGAGAAGGGTAAGCAAGTGAAGAGAACGACCCCGTAGTGACGCAATAACTATCGGCTAGCACGTGTACTATTTATAACATAATTGTGAACTTACACGTTGGTAACCGGACACTCCTCAGTATCTTTATAGAGTCACACGTTCTTGAAGTCTAGATCCACGTCTTCACACGTGTGAAACGCAAAAAGTTCTCAAATATACTTGTTCTTGGGCGAGAAATGAAGTGACCTTGAGAGTTACAAACAAGTTGTGTGCCGCCTCAAATGTCACACTCTCTGTCTCAACGTAAACACATTGCGCAACTAGTGTCTCTTGGGGGAACTAACGTTGTTTTATTGCTTTAACTTATCACGCGGTGTTTTAGACGACTTGTCCTCACTTCTAGTGCAAATATGTATCGTAAATTTACTTCTTCGGACTTAAAAACCTTGACACAGCTGCTTATCAGAATGTAGAATCAAATAAGAGAATGTAAAGTCATAGTTGACTACGTAACAACACGTAATGAAAGTTCATATCTCACATACGTGACAGTGAACAGAGCGAGAGGAAGGTCATGATGTGAGAAGGAAGGTAATTTAAAGATTGAATTCTTGAAGCGAGAAATCAATGTGAGGTCTCCGAGGGAATGATCCAAGAAAAATAGTGCAATGGTTTTGATCCCGTGAGAAAAATAGCAAGATTTTTGAGGAAAGGAGAGTGACAATTTAGAGATAATAAGGAAAAATGAATACACATCTATAAGAAGCGTTAAGCCAACGTTAAAAAGTCAGTGAACTTTTTTCTAATTTTTCTATATTTGCGCGGCCACCGCTAGGTCGAGCTTGTTGTGCGGCAGCGTAGAGTGAGACAGAGAATGCCAGAGAGCGTAGCGCGGCAGACTAGAGAGGGAGAGGGAGAGCGAGGAGGGGATTACAAATTGCCATGAGAATGAGAGAGAAATGAAATGTTGAACTAAAATATTACGTTGGGAGAGGAGTATGGCAGAAATTCTCAACCAGCGCTGCGTATCGGCAGCCGCGCTAAGCTGATTTCGTCTGCTCCATAAATCTGACAAATTTCTTATCTCTTTTCACTTTTAATATATGTGTATTCATTTGTTAAACTCCCTTTACGACCTAATTTACTTGATATAAAAAAACAAATACAACATCTATAATTATGAACCAATTGAAATTGGTTTGATGTGAAGTAACTAGAAAGGCACAAAGAGTGATATCTCGATAACTAATACATCGATAAAGTCCTGATTAGTATATTAAATTCACCTACCTTGTTTGTTTCTATTGGATTCATAGTCGAATTAAAATGACCCGGTTGGTTGTTCTTTTAATAGAGTGAAGCAGTGGAGGGATCCATTATGTTTGACAAAATTTGTCGGGTGGTGTGTACAAACATAAATTTATTTATGACCTCTTCAAAGGATGCGTCCAGGATCGTTACAAAGTTTGGGTGGTTGAAGGATGATGGGAACCGTGGATGACGTGTGAGGAAAAGTGTTTGGATAAGGCTCTATGCTCGATGCAAACGCTACTAGCCTACGTACACACTCTGTAATAGGCGGGATTTCCACTCATCCGCTGCGCGACTCTCATTTCACGCTTCACCTTCTTGTACGCACGGGATAGTACGGCAAGGATGCTGGATGGACGGGAAATCTGGGTACAATTCATTCACAAACGACCTCACAGCCAGAATGATGTGAAAGATTGATTATTCTCTGATCTTTCTGTGAGCTATGACGAAAGGCAACCAAGCGGAGTCGATTCATATTCACAAAAGTAGGTCTACTGGTGTTATCGAGTTTCGTGTTACTTTAGCATTCATATATCTATACATAATAAGGCTGGACGTAGTGATACACCTACTGACTCAATGACTAAACCGCAGGTTAAGCTTTCTTCATGAGCGCAGCGAGTGACGGGACTGGCACTCGAAGCGTGCAGGGGCGTCGCCTAGTATTATAACACGAAGAGCTGTAAGTATTTCAAATGTCTTTATGTGAACATTTTGGTATGGGTCTCAAATCAAAGACTGTGAATAAATCGATTATTAAAACAGGCTGTTTATTCATTTATTTTACAAGCCTAATGTTTACTTAAACCCCCCCCCTTGACAAATTAAAATATATATATATTAGAATTACTATTGGATTAAAACTTGTAAGCTGTAAGGAGCTTGGTTATTATTTACTGTCGTGACAATATTATTATTCTGTTAGTTTTAGTGAGATCTATTACTATGGTGTTAGTGTATTGTGATATTACTCACTAACGAATACTAAATATGATACAAAGTTGCTTGTACGATGTGATTAGTCAGGTGTTAACCGCTGTTTACTGCAGACATTTCCGCTTACTTACTACGGCCTTCCTCAATCTCGATGACTCATCGCATTAGTCATCAGTTTGGTGATGAAGCATGTTTTTCCCGGTTGTTATTTTCTAGTTTTACCAATGTCATACATGGATTACATACATGGACATTAACATTTTTATGTTTCTTGCAGCTCTTTGATACGAGATACGATTTTAGTGTCACTTAAATAAAACAATTAGTTTAGGTTTAAAGAAATGTTGTCTAGCTTTTTTTCGTTTCCGAGTTTGCAAGGGTTTACAAAAATGTTAATTCCTCATTAACTTGTTTGAATTATTAAACGACTCGTATCAAACTAGTCACAATGAATAAAATTCTCATTCATCGACAACAAATTATTTTATTATTATTCTCGCTACAGTGACAAGTTAAAGACGACTCACGCGCAACTTAACTCATAAAAACATGTTTTAAACACATATTACTATAAAATGCAAATCAGTTCAAGAAAATCTTTTTTATTTTATTTTATCTATTCATAAGATGCCGATCGTCAAGATATGGGCGAATATGGATTTCGAATGAGTGTGGTGAGTGAAGATGAGCGAAATGTAGTCATTATTACAAACTAAGGCCGACTATTCCTTAGAAAGTGTCATTAATTAATAGCCCAATGACAAATGAATAGCCGGTGGTTATCAGCTGATCCTTCTCAAAATGTGTTATAACTCTTATTGGGATCGAACTGAGAACCTTTAGCACATGAAGCTGGGATTGAACCAACTACGCTACCGACCAATTTAATGTTTTCTTTTCAATTTTTTTTCAATTCAGTTCTTTTCTTTCTTGTTTAATTTTCAACCAAAAATCTCCAGCATAATGTTATCTTAAAGAATTTAACATGGTTGATACTATACAATTAGTTGGAAAATTATTGCTTACTTATTTTAAGTTTGGCAGCCAATTCAAATTCAGAGTTTTACTATTTCAAACCAGTGGTGTATTAGTCCTGTGATATCTACCCACCCGCCCACCCACACACGTACAGTGATATCTACCCACCCGCCCATCCACACACGTACAGTGATATCTACCCACCCGCCCATCCACACACGTACAGTGATATCTACCCACCCGCCCACTCACACACGAACAGTGATATCTGTCCGTTCCGCCAGTACCAAAGTTATTTTATTCTAACTATACATAGAATTAGCTGAAAGACCAACACTACGTAGTTCGGATTCCACGTCAAACTGTAGGTCCCTTAGTTGCGTTGGCTTTTGGACTACTAATAAATTGCCCTTTCTGAGGAATAGTTAAACTCAGTTAGTAACCAGACTACAATCATTCACACTCATCCTACACTCATATTCGCCTTAAAATACGCACAACGTCTGATAAGTAAGAATCCAAACCAAGTACTTTACTCTAATTAGAAGCTAACTGATATGCCTGATATACAGTTCTCTACACAAAATCTGAGGCCTGATATACAAAATCCGAACACTGACTACCACACAACATGGATATCCGAGGTATCTCTAATAGTGTCCACGTCGATGCCAACCACTAAGCGGATGTTATGTCTGCATTAAAAGGACCGAGCATAGAATCTATCACCACAGAATATATACAGATATCTGTCTATATTCTGTGCTATCACCTAGAATCTCCACAACACTTTCTCCCCAAGTAGCTGGATTACAGCACTGCCCCACCAGTGATAACTCAAACAATCATCCACTTACTTTGTTGAGGTATTATTAGAAACGTTTATGAAACATAAATGCTTACTGGTGTACAGTTGGCCAGCGTTTGCGTGTCGGAAAGTGTCATGGAAATGTTGTTCCCCTGGGATTTGCACATTCCTGTCTCGAACGTTCAAACAAAAGAGAAAATAATTGGATCACGTAGGATCCCTGGGAGTCTGGAGGGTGAGGAGCTGGAGGAATAACAATGCTGGAGTCTGGAAAGTCATCGTGCTGTGGCACGTGGGAACTGGTCCAAGTCGACAGTCAAATGTTTCTAACTTTTTCTGCCTTCAGAAGTTCAAATACTGTATTTTGGCTGGGGCTGGAATAGTCGTCTGGATCTTTTCTCCGTGAGAACAACGTTAAACGGGGAAACATATTTTAGGTAGGCTGTTTTTCGATAACATTATTTGTATTAGTTATGTTGTATGTATTGTAATGGATAATGTTAATGCCTAAGCGTATTTTTAGTTTTTACTATAATATTTGTGATCGAGGGAGGGTGGGTGGGAGGAGAGAGAGATAAAGAGTGGGAGGAGGAGGGAAATTGACGGGAAGAGAGATAGAAGAGGAGGGGGATAGAGGGGAAGGGAGGTGGGGAGGGGAAAGATGAATAGAGGGGAAGGTGATTCATAATTTCATGTGTAATAAAGGAAGTTGAAAGATATTTATGTTAAAAATTAGAGTTTTCGATAAAAATTCCTAACAAGGTTTACGTCATTTTTATCCCATTATAAAGGCTGCGCCATACCGTGAAGCTAATAGCAATTAAAAGTGCAATATATTGAGTCACGATGGAGTGTGATCACAGTTTATGACTGGGATCATAAACCGGTGCCAACTGTTATTAAATTGGCCAACTGGCTACATCGATATAACTGGCTGATAGCTACGTCTTGTGACATTTTGGTATCCATTTCATTAGACAGACATTTTCTACAGAAAATTATTTAATTTAATTAGATGTAGAAGTATCAGCTAAAAGGTATGAAAGTAGAACATTTAAATTATGCTGCTTAAAATATATTTCTCTCTACCATTTTCTTATACGTGGATCCTTCTTTTTATACCCTGTATCAAGTACTTTCTTAACTTCGATGCCATATGTATGCCACGATATCGAATTTGAACAAAGCGAAAGAAACAATGTGAGTAAACACTTTATTTTCTTACCGTAAAAATATATAAATAATTTTAATTAGGCCGAGATAGAATTTCTACTTTTATATTGAGGGGAAAACAGTACTTAATTAAATACATATGTTATTTAACAAATGGGTAATAACAAATGGGACCGTTTCCGTTAATTCACAATCATTACTTTGGTTTGGTTTGTTACGTTATATTAGGTTAGGTTATATTATGTTATGTTTCGTTATGTTATGTTAACCTAAGTTATGGTTATGGTAGTGAATTAACGGAAAAGATCCTGCAAATGTTTTTCATTGCCTGAAATGTCTGGTCTATATAAAATGCTTTAAGTTAGTGTCCTGTTAAAAAGACCCAATTAAATAATGCAAGATATTTTTTCTAATAACTGATTAATTGGAATTTGTAAACCTTGGATTATAATTTGTACTTAAATATTATTTACTTAATGTATCTGACCCAGTAACCAATGTGTTTCAAAGGAACTTAAGTGATAAGGTAGTTCAACATTTGTATAGCCTATAACTAACTTTTACATGTTACTTGTTACGGTCATGCTAGGAGTTATTCACTATTCATTACTAGAAAGCAGATTTTAGATATATGGACGAATATTATAGGTGAAAGGGTGTGAAAGAATGAGTGTAGTCATTGTTACTAATTCCTCAGAAAGAGTCATTCGGTTGCGTGGAATCCGAACCGAACTGGTATGACTTTTAACTAACCAATAGTCTGATACTCTGTTCTTACCTCTCTACACAACATCCCGACATTGACTATCACCCAACATGGACTCTCGAGACTTCCCTAGTAAGAGTCCACCATTGAGCGGACGCCGTGTCAGTAACCATGGTGTAGAGAGGTTAGGTCATGAAAACCTCTACAAAAAACCTCCATTGTAAGTGTTATAGAGGTTGTAGAACCTATCGCTTACAATCTCTACAACACTTTGTCCCCAAGTAGCTGGGTTACAGTACTACGGCCAGTGCCGACAGTCCTTTCACAATAATTGTTCATGGAATTGCCTTGAGGGTTATCGTGCTCTCCCAGTTCTTTCAAGTCATTGAGCAATATTGCTAAGTGCACAAAAGCGCTCTTGAGCCGAAGGTGGGCCATGGCGGAACACTATTGTTCGCTGCGCTCGATTGCGGGGGAGGTAGACAGACAGACGCTCACCTCACCACTAGCGGTCAGAGTCCCGTTATCAGGACGCCATGTGCCGCGGTGGATCGAGCCCAAACGGCTGTCTCGCTTCTGCAGGACAATCTAAACTTGACGGGAGTAAGTTTGACTTGACATGAGCACACTTATTGTCATATGAGTGTAACAAGAGTACTGCGTTTGGCATAAGACACAACTTGTTGAGGTAGACATCCACTTGAAAAGGCATTTTTAATTACTTCGTACAATACCACAATTTATAAATAATGCGATAAAAATAAACTTCAAACAATACGAAATAATGATGAAAAAGATTATAATATTTTTACTCACTCAAATTCACAATATCAGTCGAATAGTTTATAAAACAGTTGCAGTCAAAAAACTTAAACGTAGCAACAGTGCAAGACGTAGACGTTGCTATGGTTACGGCTGGCTCATATCGTCACGCCATTGGTCCCTAGCATTCTAAATCTCCTCATAGTTCCGGCATTTGCTGTAAGAGCGCACTGAATTCAAGCCGGGGCATTCATTAAATAAAGAATAATGGTATACTCCATAAGTAAGGCGTACTGGAACAGAAGAGATTTAGGTTAAACCATAGCTGTATTTGTTGCGATCTCTTTTAATTTGACAAATAATAAATATTATCGTGTTTTTGAAGAAGCCTCCAGCAGTAACGATAAATGCTAAGGCTTCTGAGTAGGTTTGAGGAAATGTGCGAGAATCATCAGTCCTTGAAATATCTTTGATTTATGACCAATTACCGTTTATAATTAAGTAATTTTGTAGTTTTAACTTTATTAATAATTGTTCGATTTGTTTCTACAGCAAAGTAAGAATATTTAGAGAAATATTCACTTGGTAATTAATTGTGCATGTTCAAAATATATTAAGGGAGTCTAATGGTTTGTTACAAATCCCAAAATCAATAAAATCAGTTCCATTTATAAAAGCAATTAAGAGTTGTATAAGTTTTCTAATTAAAATTATAAGAGTATATCTAATGTCAATAAGCTCGGGAAATTGCAGTAATTTATAATATAATAACATTTTGAGGTTAAGTGTTAGAGAAGACTTTACAGTCCTAACTTCGCCACTTTAATAAAGGCATTTTTCATTTCATTTTTCATTGATTTAATGTTAACTGAAACACACAAAAAGTAGATATTTGTGTTGTTTGTAATTACCTACATGAAATAACAGAGTAATGTATAAAAGGTAATCACTGTGCGATCATATACTGCAAAAAATGACTGCTACATAATCTCAGTCACCAGATCATTTTTACATTCAGTTTTAGTAAAGTATTAAATGCATTCAGAATGATAAATCTGGCTTTTTGGCATTTCTTAATAGAATACTAAAATTAATGATTCTTGTTGGAAAAAGATACAGTGCTAGTTTTTTCGTTTTTATTAGTAATCCCTGTGTCCTTCTGTTGGTAAGCCTTTTTGTGAACACTAGCTCTTCTCTTGTTCTGTAATATGATAATTTAGTGTTTAGTTAAAGTGGGGGTTGAATAGGTCTAAAGCGTCCCTAAGTGGGGTCTATGTGCTTCATTAACAATGCAAACAAACAATAGACGATGGTCGCTCCGTGTCAGTCCGTTTGTCAGTCGTTTATCTACTTGTCTCTCAAGTTGTTCTAGAAAGGGTAATAGTTTTGTTGTTTTTTGTAACGTTTCATAATTTAATTTACTCGTTTTATTATTCTAAAAGAATTACTGGAGCAAGGAAGCTATGCATTTCTAAATGGCGATGGCATTTCTTTTATTCTTACATGATGTTGATCTAAGACGCAAGGACACAAGTAAAGCCTATAGATGGGCCGCTTAGAAAGCGATGTACTGAAATCAACTGTGTGAGGGAGAGGAACGTAGTGGGTGAAGGGAGATAGAGAATTACTCTACTGTATAATTCGATTTAATATTGTAATTGAAACTAGGTATATGGTAGCCCGAGTGCTGGCAGCACAGTAGCAATCCTCGCCCATTACGTCAATAGCAGTAGTGATTATCACCACTAACGTATCGATTCAGAACAAATAAATTAAACCATTATTTAGTATAAAATAAATTGCATTTAAACAAACTCGTACAGTTCACAACATTTATTTTTGTCAACCAAACATTGATGCGTAAATTAAACACTGAATGCGGAAGTTAAGTCGCTGCCGTTATGTACGTCAGCTTAGTGGTAGAACGATTTCCCTCCGCTGCTGAAACCCTTATATATGCCAAATACAGGGGAAGATCAATTTCTGTACACCCCAATTATAATAATTTTATATAAGCCTTATTTCCCCCTGTAAATTATAATATTAACTTGTATGGTTCTACGACACTAAAAATGTTAATCCGCAGATTTCTTGTCCATTAAGACATTTTTATTTTAGATAAAGTGTTGACATACGTTATTCAGTTTTAAACTTGAGAAATGTTATTACTGTTCATTACTTAGCGAAATTTTTCCTTGTAATGTATTTTAAATGTTTATTACTAAAATGTTCTAAAACTGAATGTAACAAAGATCTGGTGACTGAGATTATGTAGTAGTCATTTTTTGCAGTACATGATCGCACAGTGATTACCTCCGTACATACTCTGATATTTCGTGTAGGTAATTACAAACAACACTAATATCTTACATTTGTGTGTTTTATGATCATTAAATTACTGCAATTCCCCGAACTTATTGACATTAAAAATATTGTTATATTTAATTTAGAAATAAAATAAAATCCAAACGCTTTGTTGTAGTTATTTGTCATTTATATTTGTTTGCTTTTACGATACAAATCACATAAATATAAGGAGGTCGTGAACGAGAATGGTTTGCGAAATGTTGTTGTTTGAAATTAAGGTCAACTGTCCTTTTATAATGATATCAACTCTAGATTTGCAGTTCAAATCACGAACACAAAGTTCCCGTTAGCAAATAATTTATGTAAATCATATTCTAGCTCGTAAATCATGCACATGGATGATTTGCACATTTCACGTGCAACAGTTTAAGTAGTTAAATATAATTTTAGGGATAAAACTATATTTTATATCTAATTTTACGAGATAAACTAATCGTAAAGACGTTAAAAATATATAATAATAATGGTACCAAAAAAAAAAATCAATTAGTTAAGTAAGAAAAACTCAACTCTACAAATGAAATTCAAGTTTAGCTGGGAATTTTAATATTGAGAATTTATAAGGCTAAAAGATTTATATATTTATATTGTTCATGAGATATAGACTGATTTATGAGACGTTTGTGGTTCAGTTCGATTATTTAGTATAGGATATTAATTACGTGGAGGATTTACATAGTACGTACACTGTGTTACAATGGGGTCTGTTAGATTGTGACCTGAGTATTTTATTTAGCGCATATAAAGGTTTAAGCAGCGGAGGGGAATCGTTCCACCACTCCACCGCCGTACGTCACTGGGGTGACTAACTTCCGCTTAAAGCTCTGGTTTGTGTTCCGCAACAGTTGTAAAATTTAACTTTTAGAAAATGAATAGTTTTGTTTTATTGTCATTCACATCATTCTTTGTTCACATCATTGTTCGTTGTTTATCTGTATTATTAATTATTACTTGAATACTAGAATAATACTTTTATTACATCTAATTGGTAGATGATTTAACTGATTTAATTTAATCGTTAATGTTGATCAAACCAACCAATGGTCACTGCTGCTGATAACAGTGTGGTGGATTTGCACTGCCAGCACGTGGCTTGCCATTTACTGTAGTTTCCATGCCAGTTTTTAAATTGAATGACACAATGGAGAACAGTAGTTCTCTCTCTAACTTCCACCACTCAGACCATTTCTCTCGCAGTGGTACTTTCAGTAGGACGCTTCTTCAGCGGTCTATCTTATGGACTGAAAATTTGTGTATGCTTACTCTACACTGTCTGATATATTACGTACTGTATATAAATTCACTCGCAAGTGTTCATTTTTCATATAACAATCTTTAAAAGTGGTGGTGTCTTTGTAAAAGAGTACTCGGTTTTGTTTACATCACTTTTATTGCACATTGTCTTCCACTAAATGTATGCCGAAATGTGCAAATGATGCTTTTGAAATGCAAATTTAAGGTTAATTAATAGCCCAGTGACAAATGAACAGTCGGAATTTTCCAGCTGATATTTACATCAAAATTGGTTTTTATCTGATTGGTAGTGGTGTGTATATATTGGTGTTAGTATAGGCTTGTAGTAGCACCTCTAACTGTGCTTAGGATAGCCAATTAGAGATCGACTGTGAAATATTTAGAAAACTATTTCCTTTTAAGTTTGGTCATATCATCTAGACCAAAATATATTTAAATACTCACTCATTTACCAGTAATCACATACTTTGTATCATTTCCACAACTTACCTGTATTATACTGTTATCAAAACGAACTGTGATTTTAGAACAAATCTTGTGAAACTAAAGACTTTTCTATAAATGGTAAGAAATTTGTGATATTTTCGGTTCCATGCGTGTAATATTGGTAACCGTTTTATAAAAAAAACGTATTTTTATTGAAAGATATGTTAAAGATGGCTGGACTAACCTATAGTAACTTAAACTACCCTATCGATCCTTATGTAAATAACCTAACGTACACAACCTAATTTAAGATAACTAATGAAGATAAGGAGCTATTCGGACAAATTTTGTACGAAATTCTCACTATCGATATTTTAAATAAAGATAAAAAGCTTCTAACTGTCTTTGCCCTATAGACAATTATTTATTTCACAGATGACTCAGAGCCAAAAGAAGGCAAAGACAGTTTATTTTAGTTTTATTACATATTTAATGTTTAGCAATAGTCTATAAACATCCGTATATCTCAAAATATCCTCAATAACGTTGCTCACCGACAGATTGACCCTTGTATGCCCACTCACCCAGTAGACACACACAACCGACGTTGACCTACACACCCACCCAGTAGACACATACGACCGACGTTGACCTACACACCCACCCAGCAGACACATACAACCGACGTTGACCTACACACCCACCCAGTAGACACACACGACCGACGTTGACCTACACACTCACCCAGTAGACACATACAACCGACGTTGACCTACACACCCACCCAGCAGACACAGACAACCGACGTTGACCTACACACCCACCCAGCAGACACATACGACCGACGTTGACCTACACACCCACCCAGTAGACACATACGACCGACGTTGACCTACACACCCACCCAGCAGACACATACAACCGACGTTGACCTACACACCCACCTAGTAGACACATACGACCGACGTTGACCTACACACCCACCCAGCAGACACATACAACCGACGTTGACCTACACACCCACCCAGCAGACACATACAACCGACGTTGACCTACACACTCACCCAGTAGACACATACGACCGACGCTGACCTACACACCCACTCCGCAGACACATACGACAGACGTTTACCTACCCACCCGTTTTTTAGACACATACGACTAACTTTTACCTACCCACCCGTCCTGCAGACACATACGACTAACGTCGTCCTTCCCACCCACCCTGCAGACGTTTACCTACCCACCTATCCTGGCAGACATGTATGACTAACGTTTGCCTTCCCACCCACCTTGCATATACATTAAACTGACTTTGACCTACCTACTCCACAGCAGACAAATACGACCGATGTTGACTTACCCCCCACTTCTCAGACACATACAACTGACGTTGACCTACCCACCCGCCCATACACAATCTATTGTAATGCGTACAGACGTGATGGAAATAGACGTACAATAGCGAATAATGATAGGAAAATCCAAAAATAATTTTAAAATATTACGCATTCAGTGTTACCAACTTCGTCTATTGTTCTCAACTTCAATTATCTTGTCGCCGGATATCCCACCCACACAGTCAATTGTACTCGTTTATATTCGCCGACACGTTGCTTTCATTAAGATAATGTGATTGTAATGTTCGTTATGGCCGAGTAATGAGAGTAAATTGACTCCCGTCATTTAAACTGAGTGCTGTACTCTGATTCTCTCATGTGTTCAAAACTTTACTTGTCACTAATTAGTCCTAACTCGTTTACTGATCATAATGTTTGGGATTATTTCTTGATTAATATAGTTATAGTTAAGAACCTTACACTGTTTTTCTAGGTCAAAAGTTTTAAAGACTGGCTGACAGCACAGTTCAATTATGTCCAGCCTGATAATAAAGCAATACTATATCTATCCCACCCGTAGTCGTATGATTTAGTGACAAACTAACAATTTAAATCTCCATCTGTTAATCCATTTTCTATCGATAATTTCTTAGGAAATTTGGCGTTGGTTCTTAACGTAAACTACATCGTTCTTAAGTCCTTTATTTGAATGTATACTTACATAAACATTTATACAAAGTCGTTTATGTATATTTCAGGTTTGACTTACATTTAGGAACCTACTCATCTGTAGATACCTAATACGGAATTAAACTTAAAAGTCATTTTACCAGGTGAAGTTAGGGCTGATAAGCTCTCCCTAACACTTAACCTGGGTACCAACAGCTTTACGTGACTTCCGAACCACGGGAGTGGCGGGGCAAAAACTGTTTATCACATAATCACATTGTGAGTCGAACCCGGACCTGCTGCAGGGCAATCAAACATGCTTTGTCATGAATTTAATTTTAACTATCTTTCTTCACAGATTATCGAAAGTCATGTATTCAGAAAAGTATATCAAACTGATACAAACTATACTCCATCTTGTTGGCAGCGTGAATATAGTAAATAATTGTTGTCTTAGCTTTTAGGTTAAAAAAAAACAAACATCGTTGTTACTGGCTAATACAACATCAGAGTTGTGTTTGGAATATTTTTATTTTTATTGGTACATTAAAAAAATGTTATTAATTTCATAATGTAACTTTGAGTGAAGTAAAGTAATTCGAACTGACGAATGAATAAACTAGCCAAATATAGTTTTCAGAACTTCGACTGTAATTTCACAAAGAAAGTTGCGTACAGAATAACAAGTAGTAGTGGAAATATTTACCTTGTTATTACGTAAGTGGCTTTGTTAAGGCGATGTTTTCAGTGGTGTGTTCGTTCTTACGTCACGTTTCTTGGCTTATCTTTGGAATTAAGTTACAGAGCCTGAAGGTGAAAAGCAGAAAATGAAAGGCACAGCAGAAAGTTTTCTTGGAATTTGTTCTATCATTAGGATGATAAGAATGTGGTATACAAACAATGAATATACAAGCGTATTTAATTCAGGAGAAATGTCTATAATTAAAAATATTTTACCGTCTTTTTATGAAAGTTTTATTCAACCATGCAAGGATACTTTTTATTACTCTGATATATGATTAAGTAAAATAGGGTGTTTCGTCAGTACATCAGGTGAAGCAAGATACGTGACATGCGTGGGAGGGGAAGTGTAATCAGTTGTAGTGGGCACTAAGGAGGGAGGGGAAGTGTGGTCTGGTATAGTAGGGACATAAGAAGGGAGGGAAATATAGTGTAGTATAGTAGGGACATAAGGAGGGAGGGGAAATGTGGTCTGGTATAGTAGGGACATAAGGAGGGAGGGAAATGTAGTGTAGTATAGTTGGGACATAAGGAGGGAGGGAAATGTAGTCTGGTATAGTAGGGACATAAGGAGGGAGGGGAAATGCAGTCTGGTATAGTAGGGACATAAGGAGGGAGGGAAATGTAGTTTAGTATAGTAGGGACATAAGGAGGGAGGGAAAATGCAGTCTGGTATAGTAGGGACATAAGGAGGGAGGGGAAATGTAGTCTGGTATAGTAGGGACATAAGGAGGGAGGGAAATGTAGTGTAGTATAGTAGGGACATAAGGAGGGAGGGAAAATGCAGTCTGGTATAGTAGGGACATAATGAGGGAGGGAAATATAGTGTAGTATAGTAGGGACATAAGGAGGGAGGGGAAATGTAGTCTGGTATAGTAGGGACATAAGGAGGGAGGGAAATGTAGTGTAGTATAGTAGGGACATAAGGAGGGAGGGGAAATGCAGTCTGGTATAGTAGGGACATAAGGAGGGAGGGGAAATGCAGTCTGGTATAGTAGGGACATAAGGAGGGAGGGAAATGTAGTGTAGTATAGTAGGGACAAAAGGAGGGAGGGGAAATGTAGTGTAGTATAGTAGGGACATAAGGAGGGAGGGGAAATGTAGTCTGGTATAGTAGGGACATAAGGAGGGAGGGAAATGTAGTGTAGTATAGTAGGGACATAAGGAGGGAGGGAAAATGCAGTCTGGTATAGTAGGGACATAAGGAGGGAGGGAAATGTAGTGTAGTCTAGTAGGGACATAAGGAGGGAGGGAAAATGCAGTCTGGTATAGTAGGGACATAAGGAGGGAGGGGAAATGTAGTCTGGTATAGTAGGGACATAAGGAGGGAGGGAAATATAGTGTAGTATAGTAGGGAAATAAGGAGGGAGGGGAAATGTAGTCTGATATAGTAGGGACATAAGGAGGGAGGGGAAATGTAGTCTGGTATAGTAGGGACATAAGGAGGGAGGGAAATATAGTGTAGTATAGTAGGGACATAAGGAGGGAGGGGAAATGTAGTCTGGTATAGTAGGGACATAATGAGGGAGTGAAATATAGTGTAGTATAGTAGGGACATAAGGAGGGAGGGGAAATGTAGTCTGGTATAGTAGGGACATAAGGAGGGAGGGAAATGTAGTGTAGTATAGTAGGGACATAAGGAGGGAGGGAAATGTAGTGTAGTATAGTAGGGACATAAGGAGGGAGGGGAAATGTAGTGTAGTATAGTAGGGTCATAAGGAGGGAGGGGAAATGCAGTCTGGTATAGTAGGGACATAAGGAGAGAGGGGAAAGTGGTTCGACAAACAATTAAAGTGAAAAACAGAACTAAACAATCGAATGTTTATGCTTGTATCGCAGGTGCCATACTTTGATCTCTACTGTTTTTATTTTGTTCTGGGTTGAAATTAACAACACCATGTTGATTCTAACAACTGTTGTCATTGCACAATACACTTTACTAAATTATTAGCGCAAACCAGTTTTGGTTGTGGACAAACTCTGATTGTAAAGTTGACTATTCGTCTTATTTTAGTTAGTATAATGAATTTGTTTGGATGAAGTAAACCAATATTAGTAAGTAACTGAAAGTTTAACGTCGTTGTAAATCATTGGGTTATTTAGTTGAATAAAATAACCGAATAGCTGGTAAATTATTGTCTAAACCAGTCGGTTGTCCTACAATAATCAGACGATACTCGCACACAATCTGACTGTTTGTCTACTCAACATCTCTAGCCCAAGGTTCTTTGCTAAACCTGCTCCGATATAACATTCTATCCGACAGCCCCTACTTCACTACGGGGTGATTCTCTACGCTTTCTAACCCTTCCCTCCGTGGTTTTCCCTAAACTCTCACATCAATATAAAAGCTGCTGGCGTTCTCCTAGACAACAAAGCTTTAGAGCCTAGAAAACCCTATTAATCTACTTTAGGGGGATTCAAAGTAGTGCAATCATTTCAGAATGACAAGAAATTACCCTAAAGATTGCACAGTGAAAACCAAATTTGCCAAGCGTTTTTGGTCTGTATATATTTTTTGTACCAGCTGTTTGAAATAAATTATCAAGTCGTTACAACTTCAGGATACGATTATAGACATCAAAAGGCTCCATGATTGTCTTAACTATTGCTGGATGTTTTAATAATTTAGTAGTTTAATAAAGAAGCTAAAACTATTTTATATTTCTTGATCATAATGTACTCTGAAATTAATTCTTATTATTAAAATAATTAAAATTCCTTGAAATTAAAAAATGAATATAGTAAAGCCTATTGCAGTTTTTGAAAGATAAATAATAAAGGTAAGATAGCTTATGTTTTATTGTTTTTTCAATAACCCACTGTGGGGTAAGATAAATCAATCATACTTTTTTTTGCATCTCCTATTTGCCTTTTTTTCGTCTCCAACATTCTTTCAATCGTTCAGATGTGGCCTTCTTCCTCTCTTCAGACATTTTAGATCCAGTGTTGAGTTTTTTTTTTTTTTTTTTTTTTACCTTACATTTTGGTCGTCTACCTTTTTTCTAAGGTTATTTCGCGCTCTAACAATTCTTTCGGTAATATTTAATTCATGTGACAAATCCTTAAACAAATTGCTTTTGATTTACTATCAAAAAATTCCTTTTGTAAATCTCCTATCATTCATCCTGAAGATATGTGTATAGAAACGTTTCTTTCTTTTAATTAAAGAACCTGAGAGATTTTTGGCCTTTTCAATACATTTTTATCTGATTTAAATTTAATTGTTTTAGAAATTGCACCCAAGTAAATTTCTTGTTATTTTACTTTTAATTGTCAACCGATCAAAAGGTTTTATCAATAAAGTTATATTGTAATAAGTTAAAATTGTTGGAACTCTGAAGATACTAAATTGGTTATATATCATTCAATTACCTCTATAGTTAACTTCTAACTACAGTACTAAGTCAGACATGACCTAAACTAACTCTTATCTGTGTGTGTAAACAATTAACAGATTATATGCAGGAAATGTGTACAATGTTAGTCATACTAGTATTTTAGATAATATGGTTTAAATTAATGTAATATTTTTGTTTTTCAGGTAAGCAGATGGAACTACGTGGTGTAGTTAATTTTCCTCAGTAAGTAGCTATAGATAGTTATCGTCAGTAAATCGGTTTTATCTTAGAAAGGTAAAAACACGCCTTTGTCTATCCCGGATAGTAAACAAAGAACTATGAATACTGCCACAAGTTGTGAACACAAGTTTGCACTTATACGGAGCAGTGTTTAGCGCAACAAGTTGGCAAGACTGCCAGTTCCTAACAACCCTATCGGCAAGTTCCCTATTTTCGGCAACTAGTGACGCAAGTTCGTCAGTCAGCCGAGCTCAACATCGCCTCACTCGTCGGTGGTTTGAACGGCAGTTTCTGCTTCCAATTGACGGCTGAATTCCAAATTCTATTTTTATAATGTAGCACTGAGTTACATGATACATGGGAATGATTAAATAGAAATCATAAGTACAGAGTAGAGGGGAGATATAGAATTACTTAAAAGCATTAAAATTCCAAGGTTTTTATGACGCTCGGAAGGTGAATATGCATGTAATGTTCGTGATGTTCAATACAATGTTCATACAAACATCACTCTGATGTTGAAAAGAACTATGTGATGAACTGAGATGTATTTAAGTTCATAGTTGGTTTTGGTGTTTTGTGCCTGTATAAATCTTTGTTAACTGTATGTTTTAATCCTAGAAACAATGCATAACAGTGAATTTTCATTCAACTTGTTATGTAGAAACACAAACCTTATGGGGATTTGAACCTTTGACCTTGCACCATGCAACCTTTGACCTTTAGAAACCCCGAAGGCAAGCTAAAGTTAAGCTCCATTTTATTTTCGTACAACAATAGTGGTATAACACTTTTTTACAGCATATAAGTTTGATATTTTATGGTCCATTCTATTCAAACGCACATTTATTACTTAGTTTATAGCCATTGTAGTTTTATATATATTTATTAGTTATCATTAAGGCTCAAATTCTAGATATGGGCGAATATAATCTAGAATTTGTCCGTTCATTTTAGAATTGGTACGTTCATTTGTCAACACTGATTGCAAATGAACGTACAATCAGTGTAGACAATAGAGTGCAGTAATTGTTACTAATAAAATCAAGTGATCCTTAGAAAGGCCAATTTATTAATAGCCTAATGCAGCTTAGGCTATTGGCTATAGTACAGCTGTACGTATATGGGTGGGTGGGTCAATACCACGGTACTGTACGTGTATGTGCGGGTGGATCAATATACAACTAGGAGACAAATTGTTGTGGAGATTGTTGGTGATATGTTCTACGCTCAGTCCTCTTAATACCGATATGGCGTCCGCTCAATGGTTGCTATCGGCGTGGACACTACTGGAGACGTCTGGGGTAGGTATGCATGTTTGGGTGGTTGTCAGTATCCGGATGTTGTGTACGGAAGTGAACTTGTCAGTTGACTGGAAATCAAACTAATACTACGTGGTTCGGATTATACGTAAATCTGTAGGTCCCTTAATTTCCCTGGCTATTGGGCTATTAATAAAAATTGTTCTTTCTAAGTAACAGTTGACCTTAGTTAGTAACAATGACTACACTCGTTCATATATATTCATCACAACAATTCGCCCCTCACATTCACTCATAACTCTAGTACCGGCGTTTTAGTAGTGAATATTACATACATGCTAGACTTTTTTATTAATATGCAAATCTATGGCAACCAATGATTGGAACATCATAGAAGCCGTCACATTGCCGGAGTAGTAATATATCATCATACATGAATAAATCTTGCAAAGTTTGGACGTTGTCACACGGACGCTCACATTCACGAGAGGTGATTCGGCGGGCCTGACATGAATAAATATTGCTAGGTATTTGCTCGGTGGATGGCGATACACTGTTGGCTCTACTCACTGCTTCGACATTCTATGGTTCATCGACACTTATAAAACTATGGACAATCATTGAGTAAAAAAGGGCCTTCTTTAGGAAGGCTATAAGATGGTTTTTAATAAAAATACAGCGTTATTAATTTTAAAGAAACTGTCCAGAGCTGAGCATTATCATCAGATTTATCTCAAATAAGAGACGACGACAAAAATTTGTGAATATTTTAAGGCGAATATGAGTTATTATATGAGTGTAGGAGGAGTGTGGATGACTTGTGTAGTCTGGTTACTAACTGAGGATGACGTATGCTCAGAAATATACTAGTAGACATTTATTGATAGCCCAATAGCAAGGGCAACTACGGGGGCACCCGCTCAGTGGTTGCCATCGACGCTAATATCGGGCCTGAAAATCAGACCAATAACAGGTGGTTCGGATTCCACATAAAGCCGCAGGTCCCTTAATTTTCCTGGCTATTTAGCTAATAATGACTGCACTCATCGCACTCGTTCACACCTCATATTCGCTCATATATCTACTCTAGTCTATGTGTCGTAGAAGAATAAATAAATAGTGAAATGAGGATTAATATCCAGTAGCAGGCAAAATGACCCACTGGATTCATAAAACGTGTGGATTTCACCTCAAGCACTTTCAAACACGATCGATCTCGGATGTAAAATGCATGTATGATTCAAGAATATACAGAGAACAACAGAACAGCATAGTAAGCGAAGAAAAAACCGAGTACAAAAGGTATTAAATTGATCCACGTATAGAGGACTGTAGCTCGGGGCGAATAATAATACAATGGCTACAGTCGTGCCAGTCACGTCACAAGGTCAAATACTGCACTGTACTACAGTCGTGGCAGGCAGGTTGGTTGTAGAACGTCTCCGTGGACAGAAAGATATAGCTAAAAAAAATGTGGTAACTTACCACATATAAAGTCCATTGTCGTTTTCACCATAAGAAAAAAGTGTGGAATTATCAGAAAATTACCAGATACCTCATAATAAAGATGATCTATATCGATTATAAATTATAAATCGATTATAAATAGTAAAGGGCCCAGCATAGAATCTTGTGTAACCCCGGTTAGGCCCTATGCATAATTGATAGAAAACTGCCAACGTATAGCGCATTTAAAGTACATTCAGGTCAGATGTTATGGAGATCTGTTGCCTGAACAGTTAGGTGTACAATAACATGGCTTTGTACGACTTATGTGGCGGTATTCATGACTGTTGCCTAAATAAGTGCTGCATTTATGCGTTCAGGGTGTTCCTCCAGGCGGCCAGTTGAGCACCCAAGGAATTGTAGATTCCACGCAACTGACTCTAGAAGTATCAAAGAGCCTGCCTCACCAATATTCACCCATATTACGTGTTTCTATTTCTATTCATATATTATTAATCTACTCTCCCAGCCAAAGATAACTGTACAGATTTCAATTCAACATTAGTACGGATGACGGTTATAGAAAATTAATGGATTACAGTAAAAAAAAGTTTATTTTTAAAGTTTTCCCTTGCAATAGGTTGGTTAGTTCTTGTTGTCCACCATATGCTCAAAATTCACAGTAAAATACATCGCATGGTTTCTTAATGAGTTATGTAGCTAGTAAGGCAAAATTATCCATTTTTAGCAAGCCATCTCCATACAGATTTTTTTATCTTTTCTCCCTCAATATATTTATTATTTATAAAAAGACGAACACTTTTAATCAAAACATTTTTAAAATAATTGTTGATCCTCTACCCTCATATTTATGCTTTTGACTGTGGTGTCGGAGTTTATGGTAATCGTTCGATTGCAAATAAAGTTTAAGTGCTGAATTACATTAAAAATAACACCTCGTCTTAAACAGAATCAAAATAACAACGAAGGCGAGACTGTTGTTCACATTACATACGAAGGTAATGATTGCACTTGTGTTATTTATAGAGTGGAAGAGAAAGAGGGGGAAGAGTTTCTTGTGCCCGGGATGATTGCAGACTGATGATCAGACAGTAATGGAAGCAGTCCAGTTTTCATCGACCCAGGAATACTAACTCCTGTCTCCTCCACTCATCAGGCATTCAGCTAGCGTCTTCCTGAAGAGTCGCAGAAGGCAAGACAGGAATGAAGGAACGGAACCGTTATCCTCATCTACTTTCCTACTGGCTTGGGTCTTTCCCCAGACTCTTTCTAGCTAGTCCAGTGGTTTACCTCGTATTTATATTTTTATTTTTACAACATTTACCGAAGATTTTTAAGAGGAAACAATGAAATACTATATGGGAACAGAGGATTAGCAAGTTATTTATCTGACACTTTTAATTGTGCTAGTTTATTGCATGCGAAAAAAATAGAACATATTTCGTTAATTTCAGTTTTTACTCAAACAATGTACGTAAATATTAAAAATAAGGCTCCCGCCCGACTTTCACGATTTTTAAAAACTGTTCAATACTGACCGCTAGAAAACGAATCGATATAAAATTGTTCTGCGGGAATACTAATATTATGTAGTTTTATCTTATACAATAATTTAAAATCCATTTATTTCTACGCCAAATAATAACAGAAATATATAACAAAGTAGGTTAGGTTAGCAATAATGAATTTGCGATCAAAACACACTAACTTAACCTAATTGAACGTCTAACGCACTATTTTGGGGAATATTTCAACTATTATTCGTCATATGAATAATTTGATGTCATATCCGTAATCAGGAGAAAACTACATAATATTATGTGATTTATATTTTTTTCTGTAGAAATGTTTTTTCTTATTTTAACTTTCTTGCTTTTTATTCTGAAGTTTGTTTGTATTTGTTGATACGATATTGTTCCCTTACATAAATTATCAACACTTAATTTATGAGATTAGTGTGATGTGTGATTAAGCTGGATAGTATAAAAACCTAAACATTTGATAAATTAATTAAAATATTAATTAATTTATCAAACTGTGGTATTTTTAAAATGAAAAATTAAATGTATGAATCCAGATAAAATTATTAAAAAATTAATTATATTGTTAATATTAAAGTAAATGCATTATATAACATAAATAATTAGTAAGAAACATAACACAACTAATACAGAAATTTATTAACCTGTTTAGAACGACAAGCACTCAAACAAATTTAAATAAAAACTATCAATTACTAATATCCATTGGCATTTATTTATTTAAATATATGTAGGTTCAAAAATTATTATTTTTAAGTAACTTATGTTAAGGATGGTCTTTCTAAATGACAAACGTGAATAGGCATTTGTATTGGATTATTTTAAAACAAGACCTAAAATGAAGTGGATTAGTAGGCCGTATATTGGCATTCAACAAGGCAATAATCAACAAAGGAACCATAATACAAAAGCAAATCTACAAAGATGCTACAAACTGTCTTGGCACAACTGAGGCCAGAAACATCTGGCGTTCATCTACGTTGCACTGTAAGTCTCGATACGACATATGTGACAGAGCTTTAGTCCAACTACAACAGTCTTGGCACAACTGAGGCTAGAAACATCTGGCGTTTATCTACGTTGTCGAACTGTACGTCTCACTACAACGTGTGACAGAGCTTTAGTCCAACTACAACAGTCTTGGCACAATTGAGGCCAGAAACATCTGGTGTCAATCTACGTTGTACTGTACGTCTCACTACAACATGTGTGACTGAGCTGTAGTCCAACTACAACAGTCTTGGCACAATTGAGGCCAGAAACATCTGGCGTTCATCTACGTTGTCAAACTGTTTGCCTCACTACAACGTGTGACAGAGCTTTAGTCCAACTACAACAGTCTTGGCACAACTGAGGGCAGAAACATCTGGCGTCAATCTACGTTGCCGAACTGTACGTCTCACTACAACGTGTGACAGAGCTTTAGTCTAACTACAACAGTCTTGGCACAACTGAGGCCAGAAACATCTGGCGTCAATGTACGTTGTCGAACTGTACGTCTCACTACAACATGTGTGACAGTGCTTTAGTTCAATTACAACAGTCTTGGCACAATTGAGGCCTGAAACATCTGGCGTCAATCTACGTTGTACTTTACGTCTCACTATAACGTGTGTGACAGTGCTTTAGTCCAACTACAACAGTCTTGGCACAACTGAGGCCTGGAACATCTGGCGTTCATCTACGTTGCACTGTACGTCTCGATACGTCATATGTGACAGAGCTTTAGTCCAACTACAACAGTCTTGGCACAACTGAGGCCTGGAACATCTGGCGTTCATCTACGTTGTCAAACTGTACGTCTCACTACAACGTGTGACAGAGCTTTAGTCCAACTACAACAGTCTTGGCACAACTGAGGCCTGGAACATCTGGCGTTCATCTACGTTGCACTGTACGTCTCGATACGTCATATGTGACAGAGCTTTAGTCCAACTACAACAGTCTTGGCACAACTGACGCCAGAAACATCTGGCGTTCATCTACGTTGTCAAACTGTACGTCTCACTACAACGTGTGACAGAGCTTTAGTCCAACTACAACAGTCTTGGCACAACTGAGGCCTGGAACATCTGGCGTTCACCTACGTTGCACTGTACGTCTCACTACAACATGTGTGATAGAGCTTTGTTCAAACAACAACAGTCTTGGCACAACTGAGGCCAGAAACATCTGGCGTTCATCTACGTTGCACTGTAAGTCTCGATACGACATATGTGACAGAGCTTTAGTCCATCTACAACAGTCTTGGCACAACTGAGGCTAGAAACATCTGGCGTTTATCTACGTTGTCGAACTGTACGTCTCACTACAACGTGTGTGACAGTGCTTTAGTCCAACTACAACAGTCTTGGCACAATTGAGGCCAGAAACATCTGGTGTCAATCTACGTTGTACTGTACGTCTCACTACAACATGTGTGACTGAGCTGTAGTCCAACTACAACAGTCTTGGCACAATTGAGGCCAGAAACATCTGGCGTTCATCTACGTTGTCAAACTGTTTGTCTCACTACAACGTGTGACAGAGCTTTAGTCCAACTTCAACAGTCTTGGCACAACTGAGGACAGAAACATCTAGCGTCAATCTACGTTGTCGAACTGTACGTCTCACTACAACGTGTGACAGAGCTTTAGTCTAACTACAACAGTCTTGGCACAACTGAGGCCAGAAACATCTGGCGTCAATGTACGTTGTCGAACTGTACGTCTCACTACAACATGTGTGACAGTGCTTTAGTTCAATTACAACAGTCTTGGCACAATTGAGGCCTGAAACATCTGGCGTCAATCTACGTTGTACTTTACGTCTCACTATAACGTGTGTGACAGTGCTTTAGTCCAACTACAACAGTCTTGGCACAACTGAGGCCTGGAACATCTGGCGTTCATCTACGTTGCACTGTACGTCTCGATACGTCATATGTGACAGAGCTTTAGTCCAACTACAACAGTCTTGGCACAACTGACGCCAGAAACATCTGGCGTTCATCTACGTTGTCAAACTGTACGTCTCACTACAACGTGTGACAGAGCTTTAGTCCAACTACAACAGTCTTGGCACAACTGAGGCCTGGAACATCTGGCGTTCACCTACGTTGCACTGTACGTCTCACTACAACATGTGTGATAGAGCTTTGTTCAAACAACAACAGTATTGGCACAACTGAGGCCTGGAACATCTGGCGTTCACCTACGTTGCACTGTACGTCTCACTACAAATGTGTGATAGAGCTTTGTTCAACAACAACAGTATTGGCACAACTGAGGCCTGGAACATATGGCGGTATCACTACGTTGCCACTGTACGTCTCATCTACATAATCTGTTGAAAAGATGTGTTGTTCAAAAACTACAAAGTATTGGCAAACTGAGGCCTGAGAACTTCTTGGCTTTTACTAAGTTGTATTTTTATACGTCTCTACTTACAACATTTTGAGATTAGTGGAGTTGTATGGTGTATCAAAACAAAACGTTTGCAACATTGAGTAAAATATTAATTAAGTTTCACTGTATTTTTAAATAAAAATTAATGTATGTAAGATTTGTTTAAACAAAAAGTTATTGAAAAATAATAACCTGTAAAAATGGGTTCACTTACTTGATATTTGTAAGTCAAACAACAACATGTGTCGATAGAGCTTTGTTCAATACAACAACAGTATTGGCACAACTGAGGGCCTGGAACATTATTGGCTGGTCCAACGCCTACGATTGCACTGTAGTCTCACATGAACGTGTGCAATAGCTTTAGTCCGTACTACTATGTCAAGTCTTGGTCGAAACAACGGAGGCCCAGGAAACATCTAGTGCGTTCACCTACGTTGCACTGTACGTCTGACTGACAACATAGTGTGATAGAGCATTTGTTCAGATCACAACAACAGTATTGGCACAACTGAGGCCTGGAACATCTGGCGTTCACCTACGTTGCACTGTACTTCTCACTACAACATGTGTGATAGAGCTTTGTTCAAACAACAACAGTATTGGCACAACTGAGGCCTGGAACATCTGGCGTTCACCTACGTTGCACTGTACGTCTCACTACAACATGTGTGATAGAGCTTTGTTCAAACAACAACAGTCTTGGCACAACTGAGGCCAGGAACATCTGGCGTTCACGTACGTTGCACTGTACGTCTCACTACAACATGTGTGATAGAGCTTTGTTCAAACAACAACAGTATTGGCACAACTGAGGCCTGGAACATCTGGCGTTCACCTACGTTGCACTGTACGTCTCACTACAACATGTGTGATAGAGCTTTGTTCAAACAACAACAGTATTGGCACAACTGAGGCCTGGAACATCTGGCGTTCACCTACGTTGCACTGTACGTCTCACTACAACGTGTGACATAGCTTTAGTCCAACTACAACAGTCTTGGCACAAATGAGGCCTGGAACATCTGGCGTTCACCTACGTTGCACTGTACGTCTCACTACAACATGTGTGATAGAGCTTTGTTCAAACAACAACAGTATTGGCACAACTGAGGCCTGGAACATCTGGCGTTCACCTACGTTGCACTGTACGTCTCACTACAACGTGTGACATAGCTTTAGTCCAACTACAACAGTCTTGGCACAACTGAGGCCTGGAACATCTGGCGTTCACCTACGTTGCACTGTACGTCTCACTACAACATGTGTGATAGAGCTTTGTTCAAACAACAACAGTATTGGCACAACTGAGGCCTGGAACATCTGGCGTTCACCTACGTTGCACTGTACGTCTCACTACAACATGTGTGATAGAGCTTTGTTGAAACAACAACAGTCTTGGCACAACTGAGGCCTGGAACATCTGGTGTTCATCTACGTTGCACTTTACGTCTCGCTACAACGTGTGACAGAGCTTTAGTCCTACTACAATAGTCTTGGCACAACTGAGGCCAGGAACATCTGGCGTTCATCTACGTTGTCAAACTGAACGTCTCACTACAACGTGTGACAGAGCTTTAGTCCAACTACAATAGTCTTGGCACAACTGAGGCAAGTGACACCTGGTTGAAATTTACGTTTTCGTATCGTAACATAAGGAACATAAGGTGTTTGGCAGAGGTTATTTCGCCCAATACAAAGTGAAATAATTTCTTGTACTATTATTCCTTTTATATGTCTGAAAATATAGTTGCCTTTAGGTTCTTTAGTAATTAACTTTTACTTTATTACTCAGTATATCACGTGTAAAAAAAGAACAACTATTTTTTATACTAAACCAATTTAAAAGGTTACAAAAATATTTAAATAGTCTGTACTGTAAATACACTAGTACTAGCCACTTCGGGCCAATACAAGGCATACTTGAAGACGCTGGAATACCTCCGGGCAGTTTACTCCCGTGGAATGTTCACCCCTCTAAATATACACCCCTCCCTCCCCACCTCATTGACTTGAAGTTATAGTATTACTAAATTTTCAAACCAACAATCGTTACCTACCTGCAAGTTGTAATTTGCAAAATCGAGTCATTTTGTGAAAATGTTAGTTTATTTTTGTTACAAAGTTCGACATTTATACTACCATAACCACACTTACACTGGTACGACAGTTTAACAAACTAAATATAGTTTTTATTAATTAATATAAGCCTATTATTGTGTTTTTATACAATATACGCAGTTACGTTTGTTATTACTTATAATAAAGCAAAAACTGTATTGTTTTGAGGTTATTTATATGTTATTAGCGAGAGAAAAAAACAATTAATTGTAACTGGTTTTTGTCGCTAATTAGAGGCCATGATTGCAGTATTATCAACGTTGCAGTCAGTATTATCTTGAGCAGGTTGCAGTCAAAGTTGCTTCTGTCATGGTTATATCAGCTGTAAACAGTAATTATAATAAGGAACCCAAAACACTTCCCTGTGGAACACCAAATCTTCAAACAACTCTTCAATGAAAGACTTACAATTCAAAGAACCTACATCCACAATATACTTATTTGTCTTTGTGCCGTCCTCCGGACATTCTTAGGCACGTATATTATACATCTCTATCTCCCTAACCCAAGCGCAAAGTCCTGACGCCTTAGACCACTCGGCCACCGGCTCGCCCAATTGTTTTTTTTCTGTTGACAATTGTGTATTTTATTTATTATTTATAAATAACTAAAACAACAACTCCACAGCCACGGTTTTTATGAATTACAAATAAACAAGGCCACGTTAACCCGTTCCTATTTCAGTATTTCATTGCCAGCTGTTTGTCAGAAAAGTCAGTTTCTTACAACGAATAATATGTAGAGGTCTCTTATTCTCTAAAGTCGCTGACGCAGATTCGACCATCACTCATGCTCCAGCGCTCCCATTTCACAGTAAGCTCAAGTGGAACTTTTGACAGATGGCGGAAAGTTAGGGATTGCTTTATTTAGATTATGGCTATGACGTATGATATACAGTACATTGACAAGTTGACTTTTGTAGGGGCCCATATACCATTTAATTTATATATTTCTAAGCAAATGATAATATATTTGGAAATTTTAGTCTGTATATTTACTATACATATTTTCTTATAGAATAAAACTGTATGAATAATTTTGATCAAAGCATTTAGTGATTATATTACACATATTAATTCCGCTTGAAAGGGAGAGTGATAACATCTAAATAAATATTTATATACATTTTATATTTGTCAGTTATGCTTTAACAGTTGAAATTCACTGTTAGACGTATGTTCATTTATAAACGACTACTTAATTTCTTGAATAAATTCATATTCCTTACAAAACCTTGCTTCTTAGAAAAAAAACCCCAAAGAAACAATTTTAAATTTATCGCATTTAATTTTATATATTTAGACTATATGTGCTGTATGTATATTTTGAAGTACAATGATGTCAAGTTTAAATGGCATTTAATTTTATAAAGAATTTTGACAATGTGTATACTGTATATTAAAGCCAATTTGTGTAAGAATGCTTTATTTGTATTCCTTTTCTTTAATAATTTGTGATTTAAATTATTAAAGTAAAGGATCTATTCTTGTGATTTATTTTTTTAGTTTCTTATCATATGATTCCCTAACATTATATTCGATGACCCAGCTATTGTTTTAATTATTATCATTCTACGATTCCAGCCCCATCATCATCTTCCTTGACCAACATTAAGAATGAAGATAGAGAATAAAAAAAGCAGCTGTTCATTCCAAGATTTATCCACAATAAATCGTAATTTTTTTTATTAAGAACTCTGCCAATAGTATAATTGTTCATACGATGTAGACCTTTGCATAGATTACTTTAACAAAATATAGCATATCGGTAAATAAATAAATTAATATATTAAATTGACTGTTAATACTAGCTAAGCAGTCATTAGCAAATAAATAAATTTAAGAATATAAGACGATTCATTGTAGAGAAGCTAAAATCATCAACATCATCATAAATTTCAGATTGAGTTGATATTGGTATTCTTCTTTGTTAATAAATTTTCACAAAATCACCAATAAATAAAATTTATTTTATTTATTGGTGATTTTGTTTTATTTATTTATTAATTATTTTTATAATTTTATTATTTATTAATTATTTTATTTATTAATAAATTTAAGTTTTATTTATTGGTGATTTTGTGAAAATTTATTAACAAACATCATCATACACAAAATATTTTGTTGTAATTGAAGGTTTTATACTTTGACTAACAACAGCATGAAGATTTGTATGTGTAACTATTTCAGAAATTAAAATAATTTATTTGCTATTAAGTTTTTTATATCGCAGCGATATATTTCTCTCTACGGTAGCTTAGGGCTGTTTGAGAGAAACTACTAAGAATATATTAACAGTTAAAGTACTAATTTTCTAAAAGAGTGTAGAAATTGTCTTAATATATTTATAAAATATATACGGTAATTTATTTTATTGTGTTTATATATAAGTATAATTAATGTTTCTAACCGTAAATACAGAATCAGTACGTCACTGAAAAGCCAAATCAACAACCATATCAATACAATAAATTTATATAAATATACAACAATATAATATAAAATAATAACAAAACGAATAAAACATGAAAGTAAAATAAAAGACTAGTTGTAAAAATAGATCAATTAGATATAATCAATAACTAAATAAATCTATAAAAATGGTCAAAAACCTGAAAAACCAGCAAGATAACAGTAAAATGTAAAATCAATAAATGTAAATAAAATAACTGTGTGATTGAATATGTGACAGTTGCCCCATCCTTGCTTAAGGTGAATGAATGATTCTAATTGTTTACTCTCAGATCAATCAAAACGGCAAATGAATGATTGAAGAAGTATAATAGTGGAAAATCGATTTATTATTACAGAATCATACCCGCACAATATCCAGAAACGTATAGCAAAGTCATTGTTAGTTGATAATATATAGAATTATTAGTCGACACTAGTGACGCAGTGTTGTAATCCAGCTACTTGGGGACAAAGTGTTGTAAAAATTGTAGGCGATAGGCTCTATGTTCCCCCTTCTTAATAGCAATACAGCGTCCGTTCAATGACTGGACATTACTAAAGAAGTCTGGGTTGTCCATGTTAGATGGTAGTCAAGGTTCATATGTTGTGCAGGAAAGAGAACTAAGTGTGAGTTTTTTTCAGTTAGCTGAAAGTCAGACCAACACTACGTGGTTCTGATTGATTATGATGATGATGATGATCCTTTCTCCTGAACGTCATGAACAGAATAATTGGTAAATATAAAAATAGAATGGAATAATTTAGAAATAAAACTATACTAAAAAATGAAATTTAGTAAAAAAAAAAGCTTTTTCAGAGGAATAATCGACCTTAGTAACAATGACTACAATCGCTCATCTAAACTTATCACGCTCATTCAATACTAATATTTGCTCATATCTTTACGATCAGACTATTACTAATATATAATAATAATAATGAATAGTAGCATAGTATTTATTTATTACGTCACCCAACATAGCTCACATATTCACGAGTTAATTGAAAATCCAAACGCATTTCCGGTTGGAATCTACCGTTATTGAATATTACAATCCACAGTGTGGACTTGAAGGCAGAGATACTCCTGCACTATTGACTCCCTGGAAATGTTCAACCCTCGGTGTTTACATTACCCCCACCCCCCACCCCCACCTCTCAAGCTACATATGATGACGTCACTGGGCTATCTCCATAATATTACCACCCATACATACCAACCATCCACCTACGACGGGCCCATTTATATTCATATTGTATTTGCAAATTAATTGAATCCCCACTATCTCAGTGTGTGCTGTGCGATGTAAGAAACAGACATCTTTATATTATAATTAAATTTTTATGATTTTAAATAATACTGTATGTTGTTACATTGTTGTTGGATTCATATTTATAATATTTTGTTTTTATAAGTATTGTAGTTTGTTGAGCTGGTTATGAGTCTATTGGAAGTATTTTGAGCAGCAATTTTGATTCATTTCATGTAATGTTCCTGTAAACTGGTTGACATCGACGAGGATACTACTAGATAAGTCTGGGGTGTCCGAGTTGGGTGGTAGTCAGAGTCCGGAGGCTGTGTATAGAAGGGAACTGAGCATCAATCTGGTCAGATGAAAACCAGATCAGTACTATGTGGTTCGGATTCCACGTAAAGCTATAGTTTTCCTGGCTAATGGGTTGTTAATAAACCATTATTCTAGAGCAGCAGTTGACCTTAATTAGTAACAATGACTGCACTCGTTCATTTACACATCACACTCATTGGCCCATATATGTCTCAATAATGAGTAGTCAATAATTTTATTAAACCATTTTAAATGAAAAGTCTACTGCCTAAAGCTTTTATACTTCCTTATAAATTATTTTTACAGATAACTTTGTCACGCTAGTAAATACAAATTTTATTTAAATATTATAAGGTTGTATTTACATCTGCAATCCCAACAATCGTCAATAGATTTATGGGGAGGGGAGTTAACACCCCCCCCCCATAAATGTACTAGTAATGCAGTAATTTGATAGGTTTGGTCGATGTACAGGGTTGTAGCTACCCGGTGAGAGAAAGGGGCTCAATTTCATTTGCTCCCTTTGTGGTCGGGGTCATATATAACAGGGAGTTAACAATACCTAATATATTTACCTGTTTATTTTAAAAACTCTCAGTTTTGAGTTTATTGTTTTATTTACTTTGGAAGAAAAACTATAACTTGTACAACAAGTCCTCTTTATAGGGAGTGTAGCCTATAAGAAGTGACTTGCAGAAAAGCAAAATTATATCAAGAATGAATCAATTTAATTCATTTTGAAAAGGTCAATTTTACAGTAATTAAATTCAGTAAGTTATTGAAATTAATTCTACTAAACATCTGACAAAATTGTTAACTACTAGCCAAACCCGAGCACGCTTTGCTGTCGTTATTTTTTACTTTAGTTGTTAGAAAAACAAATGTTGACTGTCTACTTACAGTTAAAGTACTTTCTTTGCAACTGTTCATGTTTATATATATATATATATTGTCACGCTAATAAACGTACAAGATATGAATTGGGTATAAGGCTGGTCACAGTGGCACTTTTTCAGCACTGATATTTATTTTCATTTGTGAAAGTAGGTAGGTCAGAAAATCCGTAGAATGCCCATTTTCCGTTTACAATTTTTTGAACTAAATACAGTATATAAAAAAAATCTTGAATGTAAATACAATCGTACGCTAATATTTTAAGTGAATTAATTCACTACTTTCGAGTTTTGTCCATGCAATCATACGGAAGTTTGATTTTTATTTTTTTTCAAATATAAATTGGTAAATCAGACTAATTATTGCTGGCGTTTCATCGAGAATAGTGTCCATCTGCATCGATCCAACTAGTATTCCTGATTTTAAATATTCTATTAGGTTTATGGTGTGTTTTTACAACCCTCAATAAAAGTAGTCGGTCAGTGCACGTAGTAAACGCTGAGGTTGCTGGTGGTAAATTCTATAAACACTAACTCATGGTACACAGGTTCACCAACTGTTTATTACTTTGGTTAGGTTGGCAACAATTGCTTTACTGACTCACCGCAACATTGTGCGCACTGTGTCGACTAACTGTATTTTATGCGTCGTTTTTGCTGGTCGGCGTGTTTCTTTAAAAAAGGATGTTAAAAAAACACACTTTGCCAGTTGAAGGCTGTGTTTGTTCAAATAAATTCATTAATTTACTTTAGAAAATGTTATTTTGACAACTTATTAGGCTAACGTAATCATTTCAATGAGACAGATGGAAACCAGTAATCACGTAGGATGACAAGATTTTTCTTATTTTATTTGTACACAGTTTTTTATTTCAGTAGCCTAGCTATAAATAATAACAGTTAAGTCATAAATATTATTATAAACACCACACTAATAGTAAATTAGAATAGCAAATTCAATACATAGTATATAACAAATAAATAAATAATTGATTTGTTATACAAGAGTTAGTGATTAAACAATGTCAAATTGTTATTAAAATGGCTAGAATATGGCAAAATACCAATATATAGTATATATGGATCTCTACTTTCAGTAAATATCTTATTTACTTAAATGAACATTCATAAGTAATGTTTTAGTTAAAAATCACCGCCGAGAAGATACAGAGTCTATCTACATTGGCTTTGTCAGTCAATCGTGTGACGGTTCCGGTAGGCGTGGCATTTCCTTCCTTCTCTTGCAGTGTTGTATGAGTCGTTTACTGTATATATAAATCAATCTTTACAGAGATAGGAGATGCATGTACAATCACATTCTCTTCGAGGTATCTCGAAAGTCTATTCACATTGGCTTTGTCAGTCAATCGTGTGACGGTTCCGGTAGGCGTGGCATTTCCTTCCTTCTCTTGCAGTGTTGCATGAGTCGTTCACTGTATATATAAATCAATCTTTACAGAGATAGGAGATGCATGTACAATCACATTCTCATCGAGGTATCTCGGAAGTCTATTCACATTGGCTTTGTCAGTCAATCGTGTGACGGTTCCGGTAGGCGTGGCATTTCCTTCCTTCTCTTGCAGTGTTGCATGAGTCGTTCACTGTAGGCCTATATTATATCAATAAATCTCAATACAGAATAGTGATATATATATTCACCTACATTCGTGATATCTCAACGGTGACGTGTAGCTTATTCACTACTACTTGTGATTTTACATTTGGGTAAATAAGATATATAATTTACTAGGTGACACCCCTGCACGCTTCGCGGGCCAACCCCGACTCTCGCTGCGCTCGATACATTTCGGCATGCGGCTTTGTCTGCAAATAATAGTAGATTATCTCTATAAAGTAAAATCAAAATATTAAATATATTTACATTATTCCACTCACACTACTTGTGGTGCTACCTATTTAATAGTATAGGGTATTACTTAGCCTTCAAACGTGTTTATTTCTTTTGTGTGTTTTTTTACAGCTGAATATTAAAATCTAAATGCATCAATATGGCAATGTAAAATATATAAAATAAACATGTTTATTTATTTACAAAACAGCTGTTATTAATTTACTAAAATCAACCCAATGTTATTCTTATAGAAAAAGGACATTTTGAGGGGCTGTTTGTACCTCTTAGGGGTGGCATTTCGAAAAATCCTTTCTTAGTGGGTCCCTTAAATACTAAAGCTAACTTCCTTTAAAATTTCGTGGAAATCCGTTCGGTGGTTCTTGAGATTTTGTGATCAGTCAGTGAGTGGTATTTGGATTATATAATACACACTGAGGTGCAAAAAAGTGGGACACTATGTTTTTTTAAATGCCCTTAGTTTAAACCTATTTGTTCGTTATGAATCATGTTTATTTACATAAATGTAGTGTATGAGTTCCAGTTCAAAGTGAAAACCGATCATTTCCTTACAGAAAAGCTACAAACCAGTTCATTAGTCTCTTTCTGCATGCCTACCTTTCATGAAGTACTAGTGAATTCTTATCAAGCCAAATGTTGACCTTTGTATATCACTTCCGGCCACCATGTTCTCATTCATGTTTCTTATTGTAACTGTTACGGTTGTAGTTGAAAAGCTATAGTGAATCTGTGTCTTTTAAAATGCCTCTTTTACAAATGAATACTGCTAGAGTGGTTGAATTTGTTGAAAATGGCAGTAGCATGCGTCGGGTGGCAGAGATCACAGGAGTTTCACGTTCAAGCATTAAAAGAGATATTATCCGAATCAGGCTGGCTGGTACCTATAGTAGAAGGCCTGGATCCGGTCGTAGCCGAGCACCCAGTGCTAGGGATGATCGGTTTATTGTTTCATTGAGTCTGTGAAATCGGTTTTCAACTTCTATTGAATAGGCAAATAAACTTCGGAGAGTTCGGGGAGTGACTATTAGCACATGGACAGTTAGAAGAAGGTTACAGGAAAGAGAATCAAATGATGATCAGCCTGCAAATCGCCCAAGACTGACCGCACGTCGTCGGCAAGCTTGTTTGCAATTTGAAAGAAACCACTTTAATTGGATTATTGACCAGTGGAGTAGAATATCATTCTCCGACGAGTCCAGATTCTATCTCAGATCTCCTGATGGTCGGGAAAGGGTGAGGAGAAGACGAGGGGAGCGATATGCGCAACGCAACATATCACCTAGGGATACTAATATGGTGTTGGGTGGAATAAAAATTCTTATAAAAACACAATTTACTGTTTGTTTACTTGTATACAAATGAGGGTCAGTATTCGGTCAATTGAAAGGTTCAAATACTGACCCTCACACTGTATCTGCTCGGTGGGATTGTAAGGCTACAATCTGCCGCTGGTAGTAGCAGTAAAACAACGCAGTTGCACGTACAGTGGTATTGATTCTCACACGGACTTAGTCGTTTTTCATAGAGGAATTTTAAATGGTCATAGGAATGTGGAAGAGGTTCTAGTAGAACATGTTACTGTTTATGCAGGATTTGTTGGGCCAGATTTTGTTTTCATGCATGACAACAATGCTCGATCCCATGCCGCTAGAGAGGTGCAAATCAGGAAGTGCAAATCAGTACAACATGGTCAGAGGAGTGGCCAGCACCTAGCTCTGACTTAAATCCTATTGAACAGATCTGGGACCAGATTGGGAGGGCAATTAGAAGTCGTCAACGTGGTGAGCTGCTAACTTTGGATCACCTTCGACAGGCTGTACGAGAAGAATGGAACAATATGGTCAACAGAACGTACAGAATAAAATTTAAAGCATGCCTAGGCGATTGGAAGCAGTCATCAGAGCTCGAGGAGGAAATACGAGGTACTCAACTTTCTGAAATGGAAAACTTAAAACCCACCAAGTGTTCCCAATCCTTAAAGCAATCCTTTCATTCCCTCTTCTAGTTGCTTTAAAGTATAAACAAGCTATTTTAATTTCTTGTTAAATTACCACATGATAAATTTAAAGTAACTGATTTGATATTTTTGTTTTAATTTTATTTCTTTTAGTAATTGTGTTAAAGTTTGTTTAAACTAAGTAAAATAGACAAATATTAAAGAAAAAACAGAGTCCCTTTTTTTGCACCTCAGTATATATATAAGTAAAAAGTAAGTGACAAAGAATAAACAACAAGTGGAATATAAAATTTGTAAAATATTCGTTAGATAACAGACAATCATGTTTATTTTGTTTTCATAATTTTACAAAACTAAATAAAGAACTAAATTATCACATTTGTTTACTTATCTCATGACTATTATACAAACTACTCTGAAAACTACAAAAAAACTTAGATTAAATTGATGTTAAAACAATGAACAAATATCTCAGAGGTTGAATTGATATTTTTTCTGTGTGTGTTCCATATATGTGATAATTTAGTTCTTTATTTAGTTTTGTAAAATTATGAAAACAAAATAAACATGATTGTCTGTTATCTAACGAATATTTTACACATTTTATATTCCACTTGTTTATTCTTTGTCACTTACTGTAAGACACCGTCGGACCTTGTAGATACCCGTCTTTAAAGTCTTGTTTCAATACAATATTACGAACGATTTCATCGCTTTGTTATTCACCACTAAGCAGCGCAACAAACTCTTCGACATGAAACACACTTTATGACCGTGAAGCCTTGCACGTAGGAGTAGTGAGTGGGCTGTCATTGGTCGTATCGTCTTGACCGAGTACATGAGGGCTGAGTGACAGACCTGCTGACACGATACGTTAATGGTTGGGTGGGGGGGGGGTAACGATTTTTGTGGAATCTTTCCAGAATAAATAATTATTGAGGGTGACATTTTAGCAATTCCATCTGTTGAAGAATAGTCAATTCCACAATGCAGTGTGTATTTGTTGTCAAGAATACACGTCCTGACCTATCTAATTACGTACGGCCATGGGCGTTTGACAGACACTTTTAGGATCAATAATTCTTCGGTAGGTCTACACGCTTTTCCGTCTAACGATCGTAACCTAGCTCTTGAAATGTAGTTTGATAGGTGAATAATTTTTCTAGAGAACCATCAGTTGATTTTTGTAAAAAGTGAGTATTTTATAATTTTGTTTACAATTAAATATATGAAACTTTAAATGCCATTCTTGACGATATCAAAATTATAAAAAAACCGTGATATCTTTCGGTCTGACCTTTAATACTAATACAATATTAACTATAACTCAATAAAATTATAAACACGAACATTAAAATAAAATATAGAAGCATAGTTTGGCTAACAGTAGGCCTACTAGGTTAGGTTAGCAAAGTAAAATATAGCTGACAGTAAGATTGTGTGTCTAAATAGAGAAGGAAGAAACATATGTCGTACCCATTAGTGCACTGAATGTATCGAGATAGTTTGCCTCTTGATGGCAGGCCCAGCACCTTGTCAGCTCCTCCCTTCTTCCTCTCATATCTTCAAGTATTATTGTAGTAATTATCACTACATATATGTAAATATATACATTAGTAATCTATTTGTAACTGCCATTTAGGTATCGCTGCGGCCATAAGGAAATGACTCCTATTTCTTTTTTCTCTGTGTTGTCTACAACACGAAATCGACTTTCTGGTGACTTCGTAGTTTTAGAAACAGCTTAAATATTACTTTAAAAAATCGATGGTTGAAATAAATGTGAGTTGTTTGTTTACAAACGTTAGGAAGCCTATTACTGTTACTCTAGTTACTCACGTAGGCCTATACTTTTAGACCTGCCTGTACAACGGGTACGTTAAACCTTTATTAATTGTAATCGAACAATGTTTGGATATACTCGTATCACAGAGAAAAAGAAATAGGGGTCCCTTTATATGGCCGTAGTGAACACGGTTGTAATAAAGAATATTACAACTACTAAAACACGTCTTTATAAATCTTTACTAACATTTAATACGATTGTCCTTGATGGTTTGAAGGGGGTAAGGTGGAGGCACTGACAACGGTGACTTTTGTCCAGCACACCAACCACATTTAGTTAGGGATGGCAATGATATATCGATACGTCGGAATCATCGTAAATATTTTTCGATATACCAATATATTATTATCGATATTTTCTTTTGATAATATCGGTCATATCGATCATAACAATAAATATTGACGTTATTATCTCTTCTCAAAATGGTCACGATTAAAAAAAAAAACACGTTTAAATTGTCTCTTATGTGTAAGAAACATGCATTGAAATAATTAAGTAACTCTATTTCTTTTTTTACATGAAATTAACCCACTAAAATGTAGTTTATTGTAGACCAGTGAGTCGAACGGGTGGCGATCCTGTACGAATGTTATTACATTATTCTTTTATATAATAATTAAAAGTATAATTATTCTCATTTTGAATTTTTTTCTTTCAACCCCACAGACCACAACCTTTTTCAAGTAGATAACTGTATTTAATTTTTAAATTCAGTAGGATATTCTTAGCAGTGACAGCAAAACTGAGTGTGTTTTTGGTAATGACATGAGAGTTAGTGCTTAATTTTGTACGTATAAATCATTTACAATTGAATATATCGGATACCCGATACATCGATAAATTTCTTTCGATACTATCGTTAGATCGACATTTGGGTTGAGATAAATCGGTAATTCGTTATATCGATATGTTGAAAATATTTGCCATACTTACATTTATTGCGAACACATAACCAATTGTGTCAGATGGGAACGAGTCTCTGGTGAATGAGTTCAGGTGGACTAATAACTCCTAAAAGTTGTAATATCATAAACTTGACAGTCCTACACTCGTAACAGTGATGATGACCCGCCCACCCACCCTTACAGGTACAGTAATACTGACCCACTTCAGTCTAAGGGCGTAAATAGTTTATTCCCTCTCGAATGAACACCGTGACTTGGCAAAGTTACCAGAGGTTGAATTTTATGAATAATAAAACGAAGTGAAAGGAAGACTGATTTTAGAGCAAAGTTTGCTCTGAATTGTGTAACACCCACGCTTTACCTATTGTTACTGTGCTTTAAAATCAACATTGTGCTTCAACAATGACTTTCATACTATAACATAAATTGTACATCATTCAATATTGTTTCACGTCGAAATGTTTGCTCGTATCGCAATATCGCCGAAGGATGTTATCTCATAACACTAATCAATAAACAAAGTAGCGCTTTTTAAACATGAGCAATCCCATATTTTCTGATATCCAAACGTCGAAAATCGACTCACCATATATTTATTTACTCTTTTGCTGTCTTCTCATTCATTTATATTTTTACTTTCCACCTATTGCAAATGTAATTTTACCAGAAAAAAATGAACCAGTCATCCTACCTGGACTTAATTTAGAGAGGAAAAACAGCGCATATATTGTATATTGAGATTTTGCAAATGTCCCCTCATTTTGTGCAACAAATTAGTTGCACTTTCAGCAACTTATTAATTAAATTATAATATTTAAAACAAATTATAGTCCTTTTTCTTGACTAGTTACAAACAGATTTGTATCAAATTTGTTGTATATGCATTTTGTAATGTTAAATTTATTTATTTCATACTACTACACAATGTAATGAATGAGTACCGTTCTTATAGAGTCTCTTAACGTTTATCTTCCCGGCCGTCAGAAATGATAAGGCAGGGCTGGCTCCCAAACTGGTGTCGAGGGACGACCTGTATACGGCAGTTTAATGGAGTTGGGCCACAACTGAGCAGATTGATGGGTTTAGAGCCTCACACCTTTAGCACCTTTATCACAAAGTAATTGGAGCGTACTACAAAAACTACTGCCAACGACGACCTTCAATTTACGTAATTTTTACCAAACAGATTTTATGACGAGTTAAATATTGACTTGTGAATAAGTCAAAAAAGCGAAATTAAGTCAATTTCCCACGATAAAGATTTTGGTTGTATAATCACACTTGCTGACTCATCGCGATATTTCCAAAAATACATCCTTGATTGTCCTTGAAATTATGAGACAATGGGGTTAATGCATTATAGATTTTCATTGAGAAACATATTTATATAATTTGAATTAAGTTTCTTCGATCCTTAAAGATGTTTTCTAAATAACTATACCGATATTGACTATCAGTGTTATACTCATGGAGTAGGTTGGTGTGTAGAGCTAGGAAGGGTATCACACGACAATATGTGATAGTTAAGAAGTTCCCAAAGGAGGTGAGATGTTCGAAGTGGGTGGCATTGTGGGTTACCACCCTCAGTAGTGTGGGATGTTGTTACATTATATCTACTGACCTCGTCTCCAGACAATACGGGCTTCCTGTTATTACGATACAGACTGTTAGTGTCGTACTCATGGAGTAGGTTGGTGTGTAGAGCTTGCAAGGGTATCACACGACAATCTGTGATAGTTAGGAAGTTCCCAAAGGAGGTGAGATGTTCGAAGTGGGTGGCATTGTGGGTTACCACCCTTAGTAGTGTGGGATGTTGTTACATTATATCTACTGACCTCGTCTCCAGACAATACGGGCTTCCTGTTATTACGATACAGACTGTTAGTGTCGTACTCATGGAGTAGGTTGGTGTGTAGAGCTTGCAAGGGTATCACACGACAATATGTGATGGTTAAGAAGTTCCCAAAGGAGGTGAGATGTTCGAAGTGGGTGGCATTGTGGGTTACCTCCCTCAGTAGTGTGGGATGTTGTTACATTATATCTACTGACCTCGTCTCCAGACAATATGGGCTTCCTGTTATTACGATAGTGACTGTTAGTGTTGTACTCATGGAGTAGGTTGGTGTGTAGAGCTTGCAAGGGTATCACACGACAATATGTGATAGTTAGGAAGTTCCCAAAGGAGGTGAGATGTTCGAAGTGGGTGGCATTGTGGGTTACCACCCTCAGTAGTGTGGGATGTTGTTACATTATATCTACTGACCTCGTTTCCAGATAATACGGGCTTCCTGTTATTACGATACAGACTGTTAGTGTCGTACTCATGGAGTAGGTTGGTGTGTAGAGCTTGCAAGGGTATCACACGACAATCTGTGATAGTTAGGAAGTTCCCAAAGGAGGTGAGATGTTCGAAGTGGGTGGCATTGTGGGTTACCACCCTCAGTAGTGTGGGATGTTGTTACATTATATCTACTGACCTCGTCTCCAGACAATACGGGCTTCCTGTTATTACGATACAGACTGTTAGTGTCGTACTCATGGAGTAGGTTGGTGTGTAGAGCTTGCAAGGGTATCACACGACAATATGTGATAGTTAAGAAGTTCCCAAAGGAGGTGAGATGTTCGAAGTGGGTGGCATTGTGGGTTACCTCCCTCAGTAGTGTGGGATGTTGTTACATTATATCTACTGACCTCGTCTCCAGACAATACGGGCTTCCTGTTATTACGATACAGACTGTTAGTGTTGTACTCATGGAGTAGGTTGGTGTGTAGAGCTTGCAAGGGTATCACACGACAATCTGTGATAGTTAGGAAGTTCCCAAAGGAGGAGAGATGTTTGCAGTGGGTGGCAATGTATTTTACCTCCCTCAGTAGTGTGGGATATAGTTACATTATATCTACTGACCTCGTATCCAGATATTACGGGCTTCCTGTTATTATAATAGTGTCTGTTAGTGTCGTACTCATGGATTAGGTTGGTGTGAAGAGCTTGCAAGGGGGTATCATACGACAATCTGTGATAGTTAGGAAGTTCCCAAAGGAGGTGAGATGTTTGCAGTGGGTGGTATTGTAGGTTACCTCCCTCAGTAGTGTGGGATATTGTTACATTATATCTACTGACCTGGTCTCCAGATAATACGGTCTTCCATTTATTACGATACAGACTGTTAGTGTCGTACTCATGGAGTAGGTTGGTGTGTAGAGCTTGCTAGGGTATCACACGACAATCTGTGATAGTTAAGAAGTTCCCAAAGGATGTGAGATGTTTGCAGTGGGTGGTATTGTGGGTTACCTCCCTCAGTAGTGTGGGATATTGTTACATTATATCAACTGACCTCGTCTTCAGACATATACGGTAATGTGTTTATGCTTTATCCATTAAAATATCAGATGGAACTATAATACAAAAACATTGGTAAGTTACCAATACATATAATAAATGTGTTAAAAGTGAATTTCTGTAACAGGGCCAATATCAGAGCTTTACTTACAAGTATAATAGTTATAATTAAAATGTGTAAAGGAAAGTCTGTGAAACCGGATTTGTTAAACCCGATTAGAAATGAGTATAACAAATGATGTTAACTATATAAGTATTGATTTACCAAATATAAAATGTTTCTATATCAACCCCTATTACAGAGTATATATAAAAATTATATTCCAGTGACCTTGACCAGAGGGTTCTGATGTTATCACAAGATAACGGTGTCAAGCAACATCAAGGGTGGCTGTTCTTTGGATGGGTAACCGACTGAGTGATCTCGTCCTTGCACATAACCCACATACCCGGTCACGTTGGGTGGATCGGAAGTCGCCCTTAAGCCGATGGTCCTCAGGTTAAGTGTTAGAGAACCTGGTAAAATAAGATATCCTTAAACTCTTGAACCTCTATATCATTACTGTCCCTGTGTAATATTCTACCAAATCTAATTTAATAGCCGACATTGTATTTGTATGTAATTCAAATAGAAAATTAGGCCATTAAGACAAACAAAAACAAGGATGTTAATGTGTGTTTATTTTTTATTGAAAATAAAAAGTGAAAATAATATTTACCTACTTCAATAAACTAATAAAGGACGAATCAGTCATGCTTATATATAGTATTATTAACATATTTTAACGCTAATAAATCCGTATTTGCAATCTTATTTAGCTATCCGTTATTGCTTCAAACATTTGACAGTATCGTAAATAAATCTTGAGGAATTATGACGTGGAAGATTGTCTCTGAACAGTGATTTAATCATGCGAAATTGACGGGGGGAGAGGGGAGGGCTTTAGTAACATCAATCTCCCATATTGTGCTCCAATTCCATTATGTTGCGGTAACACCTAGCCCCGGGTAATATGGGTGTCATACAAGCCCATCCGTCAGTTTAACAACTTTACGTTACAATCCAGGGGGTGCAATTTTTCTTATTTCCTAACAGGCAGTTCTAAACAGAAATGCATTTCCACATGTCGTCAACTAAATTTAAGGCAATAGTAGGCCTACCCAATCAATCTCAAAATAAAGCTATTATTTCGTTTTAAAATAAAGTCAAACAAAACAAATATATTCTCTATTAATAACTATTCATTCAACACCGATCTTCAGGATATGGGAGAATATGAGGGGTAATCACCACTGCTAATACTGAGGGGGAAAACATTAATATTCAGATTTGAGATGCTGAAACAGTTTTAAGGCAAACACGAACGATTTTTTGAGAGTAGGATGAGTGTAATTGATCTGTGTAGTCAGTCTTGTTAATAACTGAATTTTACTTAGCTCATAAAGGACCTTTTATTAATATCCCAACAGCTAGGGAAACTATAGTACCAACAGATTTACGTGGAACCCGAACCACGTAGTATTTATCTGACTTTCAGCTAATTTAAAAGCCTCACATTCGCCTCTGCCCACCACCTAACATGGACACCCCAGATTTCTCTAGTAGTGTTGACGTCGATAACAATCACTGAGTGGACGTCATGTCAGTATTAAGAGGACTGAGTAGGTATCGCCTACAATCTCCTCAACAAGGTGTCTCCAAGAAGCTGGGCTAAAGCACTCTACCATTTAGTGTCGTACCGTCAAGAATCTCTCATGTGCCAGGTGGTTTAGTAGGAAGGCCAACAACCGAAGCAAGTGTGTGAGTAAGTGTGTCAGTCAAAACTGGAGATGGAGAGGATTGAGTAGAAAGTAGTGTGTAAGTCGGCTGAAAGACCTCCTTAAGCCTACACACTACCGAACGGCGAGTGGCCAAACCACACAACTTGTGAAAGAACTTTCACTGCAGATCACGTGTTATAGTATTGTCTTGTAGTGCAGTTTGTTGACTTCCACATGGCAAGTTCACAGACTATAGCAGATGATTTATAAAGCTAGATTGATCATTCTTTATTTCATTATTATGTTAATAAATGGTCCCAAAGAATAGGCACAAACTTTCCCCCATATTAAACACTAAAAAATCAAAACTTTGAAAATTACCAGTTTGATTCCCAAATATGTTTGTTTGCCATTATTCAAAATCTAATAAAGTTAGAGAAATACAATGTTTACTCAAATATGTTAAATTGTAATTCACATCTTTTTTGAAAATGTAATCAAAATAGTTAGAGCCGTTGTGGGAAAATTTTATTTTGTATGTTTTTGCCCATAAAAATTAAAAAAAGACTAACATTTCAAAAAAGTTAGAAAATTGTGTGGAAATATTAGCTAAATACACCTACAACACAAAAAAATTCCGTACTTTTGGTCTCCAACAAACTGCAGATACGGAGAGACACCAAACACTTTTTTTCGAAAAAAAAACACTTTTTGGACGATCACAATACTTTCAACTTTCTCTATACTACAACATATGGGAGGAAGTAACAATTATTACGTCTATCCTAAAAGGGTATATTTTTTAAGCGTCTGTAAATAGCTTTTTCAAAATTTTACTTTTAACATATATCGTCGTCATATGACAGATCTGTCATGTGATTGCGGTGTCGAAATTCAAACTATGAATCACAAGGTTAATGATTGGCCATTGCGTTCTTTTCCGGGGCGTTTCGTTGGCCTTCATTATTGAAGAGCAGATGTTGAATGTTTACGATATCAGTATTAGCTATGTTAGGTTAAATCGATATCTAAACACTAAGGCACAAGTACTTTCCACTTTAGATTTTATTTACCAGTCTGATTGTTTAATTTTTCTTTCCTCCTCTTTTTAGCTCAGTAGCTGGCTTTGACAGACAGAGGCCCTACTACATATGCCTTTTTTGTTTGTTATGTCAATGATTGTTCCATCTACACGCGATATGAAAAATAACTTAAATTTGATATACTATGTATCTTCTACTAGAAAAAGGGAAAAATTAATCTGATATGTTTAATTTGAAATAAATTTAAACTACAGGTTGCGTTGAATTTGTAGAGAACGTTCAAACAAAGATGCTGTTTTAGTGATCAGAATCCTTTTGATGGCGTTTTGTTGCTCAAACGTTAGTTTTATTATATTTAAAAAATGTTATAAGAGTTATCTTGTTGTAAATTCCATAACTGATGTTGAAATAAATAGCAACGTTTATCAAAATAGTTTCACTACGATAGCTAAAAATATTATAGGGTATAAAACTAACAACTAACTGTATATACAGATTACGTTGGAGTTTTTGAAATATTTAACACAGTTTTTATTTATTTATTTCTATTTCGTTCTGTCTGTGTGGTAACAACTTCAAACCACCAAAGTTTTATTTTTTTTTTTTCTGTCTGTGTGGTAACAACTTCAAACCACCAAATTTTTGTTTTAACGCTGTTTTCAAACCAATATTACTCCAATAAATTTATGATTTTATTTATTACATTAACATGTCAGGAATTAGTTGTTTCCAGGGCTCGTGTTCTTGTTAAACGAAAGTGGGTGAGGTCCTACATAGGGAGCGATACCAAAAGCGCTACCTATTGATCAATGAGTACTAAAATACCATGTGTTTATAAATTCGTGCCTCAAATAAGCAGACTTTGTTGAAGCACATTAAACTCGAACGCATGGATTGTTTTTTAACTCTTTTATAAATCCTTCAAACTATCTGTGCTTGACTTTGATTCTAATGTATAAATAAACATCTCTTTATTCTACACAGATAACAAAGAATGAACTGATGACTTAAAAAAATCATACGGTGTATACTAGGCAAACAAAATAATTAATATCTTAGCGATTCCACAAACGAAATTAAACATTCTACTAATAATGGGATGTAATAAAATAATAATTTAGTCATTTATCAGGGAATTACAATACTAATTATTATTAATTGAGTAAATAAAGGAATATTTTTGAAATTTGAAGGTAATAAGTTAGTAAACCGGCATAATGCTATGTTGTTTACTCAAAAATATAAACTTGAAAACAAATTCTTCTAAATCAAATTTTATAAATTTTACCTTACGTCCCCAGAACCTAGAATGGGTCCCCAGCGTACTGTTGGAAGACACTATGCTGGAAGAGGTGTTCACGTAAAAATTCCTTGGATTACACATAGATCGAGGTTTGACATGGAACGCCCATATTGATGCGGTATGTGCCAAATTAACATCTGGTATCTATGTTCTGAGGACATTAGCCAAATACTGCCCTATTCAGGTACTGAAGACGGCGTATTATGGTTTAATTTATCCCCATCTAGTCTATGGCATAGTGCTGTGGGGAGCTGGTGCAAGTAATATGCTCTTGAGAGTGTTCAGATTACAATAAAAAAGCGATTCGTATAATCGAAAAAGTTGATTTCAGAGAACCATGCAAGCCAATCTTCAAAAAATTAAGAATCTTGCCTTTACCACTGTATGTAACAACTTTTTTTATTTCTAAGTGTGCTTTGATTCGGGGACGTGACATTTACGAATATGGCACCAGAGGGAGGGACAACTATAGGACTGGGAAGTACAGAACAGTTACTTACGAGCATTTGCCCTCAGAGGCAGGTGTCCATCTTTACAATAAACTACCAAATTGTATAAAAATCGCCAGAACGCTAAGGTGTTTAAAACTCAATTAAAAGGCTTTCTAGCCTACCATGCTTTTTATAGTGTGGGTGAGTTTTTGGCGAATAACTTGGAGACCACACATAGGGTATGCTGACACCGGAACTGGAGGTGGGAAAATTGGATGTATGAATGTGCAGAAATGTTTGGGAGATTTTTTGTAGTGTGAGTGAAACAAAATTTTTAACTACACATAAAATGTCTTTTAAAATAAAATTGACTTTTGCAATACATGTTAAATGTCCACTGCAATAAAACTGATTTGATTTGTTTGCATATGTGAATTGTTTAAGTAGTCTAAATATAAAAAGTAATTTTGGGACCATGGGTTGATATTTGATTTTTTTTGTTTTTTGTTTTAGTTTTATTCGGAACAACAAATAAATTGACAAATTGGAAAGCCGGTGGCCGATCGGTCTAAGCCGTCAGGACTTATACCTGAGTTAGATATATCGTAGGTTCTAATCCTGGCCTTCACTGTTAGATTTATTATTAATATGCTCCTTCTACTGCACTGGTTCTCCCCTTACCCTGTCTGATAAATTCGCCGCACAGATTAATCGTCTATGTAGTGGTTCTCAAACTGCGGTCCGCGCACCCCTCGGGAGTTCGTGGACAGTTTTAGGGAGCTAGGCTTACTCCACAATCCGAGTTATATGATTTGCGAACTTTAAGTGTGAAAGAGGGCTCTCTTTAAACTTTTATTAGTATGCGACTCGTGTCATCTTTTTAATATTTTGGTTAACTCGTTTTTTCTAGTAAATCTACCCAGATGCTAGTAACTCAAACTGTTCTAGTGACGAGAATATAGTCAAGGGGTACAATTTATTATTATTTTTTTGTGTGGTACATGTACTTCATTGTAACGATGTTTCTTTACTTGAACCTCCATGGAAACTAGTGCCATAAGGTTTACCTGCAGTGTTGCGCAAACTTAAAAAAAGCCACCCACATGGGGTGGGTGGAGGAAGGGTTAAGAAAATGGGGTTTTCTCCTCAATAAGCGCGTTTTAAGAACTTTGACTTGAAAATGAACTTTATCCCGTTCTAATACTAACTATTCAAAGTTTCTTATGAATCTTATGATCCATTTATGTACTAGAAAACTAACAGGATGCACCAAACCAAGTAAAGTTAGTGTTAATGTAAAGTTGTAAAAAAAAAAAAAAAACTGAAATCTTACAATTAATATATTATTAATTCATATTACAGTATGAAATTAATAGAATGAAAAATGACTTTATTTTACAAATTGTACAGCGACTTCTTTGAATTAAGAAGTTCCTTCCTACACTTAACCATTATTACTAGGGGACACCCTTGCATGCTTCGCGTGCCACCTCAGTCACTCGCTGCGCTCATGACACACCTAGCCTTCGGCATTGGCACGCGATTTTATACTTTATATTAATAATAGTGATTAAACTATATTATGAAAACTCATAGTGTGTAAACTTCTTTCTTGTGTACAATAAACCGGCACTGTTAATATTTAGCTTATTCCGAAAGTGTTTATTTTATTTAACAGTTGGTCATTAATCCAGCTACATGGGGACAAAGTGTTTGGGAGATTGTAGGCAATAGGTTGGATGCTCGGTCCTCTTAATACCAACATGGCGTCCGCTTGATGGTTGCTATCGACGTGGACACTACTAGAGAAATCTAGGGTGTCCATGTTGGGTCGTAATCATTGTGCGGATGTTGTGTGGGGGAGGTAACTGAGTATCAGGCTTGTCAATTAGCTGAAAATCAGACCAGCACTACATGGTTCGGATTCCACGTAAAGCTGTAGATCCCTTAGTTGCCCGGGCTGTTGGGCTATTAATAAATTGCCCTTTCTGAGGAACAGTCGAACTCAGATAGTAACCAGACTACACTCATCCACACTCATCCTACACTCAAATAAGCATTCATATTCGCCTTAAAATATCAACAACGTTGTGTCGGCGTCTCATATGTAAGAATGTAAGAATTAATAAATCAATAAAATAACTCCATTAGATTGCCGTTGAAACTTTAAAAAGGCCAAGCTGCCTGAAATCTCTGCCATAAGAAATATTTAAAGTTTTCTCAATATTTCAAATATCATTATTTACATTCGCACAGATGTTAGTATAGAATAAATATCAATGTTTACATTTTAACAGCTGTTATTATTAGATTATTTAAATCTCTTTGTTATTCTTATGACCAACAAACGTGCTTTGAGGTTTTTCCATGCCCTTCAGTGTGAACATAGTGAAGAATTAAGACCTTATTGCTAATCTACGAACAGACGTTATCTTTTTTGGTACCTCAACCGTTTAAATTGGTCAAGAAATAAGGGTGGAGTTGTGTTGACAAAAAACTGGTTCACGTATTATATAAAAGGATACCAGGATGTGTGATACATTGATATACGTCAATTAATACAATACGGGACAAATGACGTCCCGGGTTTAAGTGATCCGGGACACTGGACATATTGTAAATGAGGAACGGAACCTTAAAAGCCGGGCAACCCTGTCTAGGACCTCATCGATGAGGATGAGACATTCTTCGCACATGTGTTTTCACATAGAATGTGTTGAGGTCAGCGTCTGTTTAACATGTTATGTGCGGATGTAACATGTGACGATCCATATTCCCTGAATATTCACTTTGGCTGTCGGCGTACTGGACGATCGTCAGTTCGTTCTGAAATGAAAACTTTGTACACTGAGACTGACGCAGCGATTTATCGGTTGAGTCATTTGTTGTTGAATGTGAAACGAAACAAAACTCCTTCCTTCAACATTTCTTTGAAATCATATTTTCTTAAAATATATAATCCGAAAACTATATAATGTATCATGAAATTTTCGGAACCACTAAACAGATTGTGATGAAATTTTGAGAAGTTAGTTTTTGTATCATACAAACCTAATAAGAAAGGATTTCTTGAAATTCCATCCCTAAGAAGTAGAAACGTTCCCTCAACATTAATACAAAAAAGAAACATTAGCATTATTTCAATTTAATAATTTATTTCAAACAACTTATACAAAATACATAAACATGACACAAAATCTCGGGTAATTTGGTTTTCAGTGTAAAATGTTTATGGCCATTTCTAGTAACTCTTATATAATTACACTACTTTCCATCCCCATAAAGTAGACTTATAGGGGTTTCTAGACTATACAAATTAGTTATCTAATTGGCTGAGCTTTTATATTGATGTGATGGCTTATAGAGGACCACGGACTGAGGGAAGTGTAAGCAAGCGTAGAGAACCACTCCGTAGCGAAGCAAGGGTAGTCGGCAAGTGCCATATAAATCTTACATCTATGAATCCTAGAAGTTTGGTTATGCCTTAAGACGATCGTGGTTTTTGCGGACCCTTTGAGATATTCGCTTAAAGATAAAGCCTCCAGACACTGATTTGAGGAACTCAACAAATCAGCTCCGAATCCAAGAAATTATCCGCAAGTTAGCCGAGTGGTTTATTGAACAATAGCTTAATTAGGGATACTTCATAAACTCGTCTGATAAGGTAAATCATTTTTGATACGGGAAATGACACCAGTGATACGATGTGGCAACTTGAAGGTGTTTTCAGTCTTGAATGCATGACACTAATTGTTCCTTAGTAATTTTGCCAACAAATGTTCCTTAGTAAAGGACTAGGTCCAAACCAAAACGTTTACTACTTTGAAATTTATCATAGTATCAATAGAGTAATTTAGCATACATTTATATAAAATTACAAAGCAGGTATATTTAATTTACCATAACTAACTTGAACATTGGTTATTTTTAATTTTACTTCAATTCACTCAAGTTTTATTTTTAAGCTTGGCAAATCATACTATAACTAAAAATGCTTCAAAATAAAATACTGTATATACTGTTTTATTTAACACTTTGTATTTAATTAAACATACATTATGTTAATAAATGTAAAGTTGGCAAAAGATTTTTGCAAAATACAATATTTGGTGTATAAGGTTTTATGTCGTTTCTTAAATTGTTTATTTTTATCCAGAAAAATAATCTTGATGTAAGAATACGCACTTTGGTAGTCATTACTGCTTTATAACTTGATAAAGTGAACTGTCGAGTAAAATATGAAAATAGTCCAGTACAGAAAAAAATTCTAGACAGCTTTAAAAATTTTTATTTAATGTTATCGCTTCCACGTGAAATGCTCTTTAGGTCAGTATGAACAGAGTATAATTTTACAGCATTGAGTTAAGTATATAACAATATTTAGGACGAACATAAAGATTATGAGAAAAAACTGTCAATAATGTTGTAAAGAGGATCAGCTAAGATGGTGTGTAGGCAGGTAGGGTAGGAGTGGCAAAGACAAGTAGGTAGATATTTGTTATTTAAATTACATTTATTTAGAGAAGGACAGCTTGAGGTTTTATTCCTTGCCTTATTTAAATATAAATTGTTGATTTATATCAGTTTGACATATACAGGCTTACACCTGGCTGTATAAAAAGATTTCCTGGCTACATATTTTCGGATTCTACACCTAATTTACAGCAGAAAATGATAGGTACAGTTTTATCTAATTCCTCTCAGTTTAGTATCCGCCTTTTTGTGTTAAAAATAAAACAATAATAAACAATAACACAAACTAGGGGAAACCCCTGCACGCTTCGCGTGCCAACTCTGTCACTCGCTGCGTTCGTGAAGGAAGCTCGGCATTCGGCCTCGCCTTTAGCCACAAACAAAGATATAGACTCTTTTTATTTTGTCCTTTAGCCAGTTTCTAGAACAGCCTTCGGCCTCGCCAAGACGTTCTGCTAAAGGTACCTTAGTGGAACTCGGCCTACGGCCTCGCTGTGAAAAGTTCCACAGGTCACTCTACTACATTCATATTTGTGGATCTCGGCAAGAGGCCTCGTGAGGCAGATCGGCCTCGCCAGAATTCTTAACACGTATGATTATGTTTTTTTTTTTTTTTTTTTTTTTTTTTTTTTTTTTTTTTTTTTATCGGGCAGTGGGCAGTCGAGCTCATAAACGTAGTCTTTTCTTAAATCTGATGGTATGTTAGTAATTAAGAGAAGAATACTTTTTCACCCCACTTGGGTGTATTAGTTAAACATTAAAATTCTAGCTCCGTTATTTCCTTATACACTTAGTTACCTTCGTACAAAATAAATAATAGTAGAAGCATATCATCCTAATGGTTGTCTCGAAATCTGCGTGAATGAAATAACCCTATTATTTAAGACGCAGATAACTTGATATTTTAGCCGTGCAATTCTGTGCTGCTCTCTATGTTTAACCTAGCAAATTATTTTGACCATTTAACATTTGTTTATGCCACCAGCTGTGTAGGGCAAAAACCTTATGAAATTTCAAAAATTTAGCTCCGTTACGACTGAGAAATAAAAATTATCTTTTGAATAAAAAAATTCATCAAATCGGACAAGTTATACGTTCAGAAAGTGAATGAACTAAATTACCCGATTGTTTTGATATATAGGATAATACTAGCTCAATAACGAATTGATCTACAAACTAGAAATTTTGCACACAGAATGGTTTATGTCCGTTTAGTATTGTTATTGTTAAGAACTGTGCAAAGTTTCAATTCATTCGGTCATTTTGTTCTTGAGCAATTAATTTTTTTGTAAAAAACATAAACATACAGACATAAAACGGAGTGGCATTCGATAAAACTTTATTCTTCTTTTTCTACTCTAAATTTAGTTGTAGAATCTATAAATAAATAGCCAGGACACCTTTAGTTATACTCTGTATATATCAAGAGGAACTGTTTTACTACATTTATAAGATACAATTGGAACATGGAATAACGTTTTTTTGTAAAATTTTACTGTATCACCTCCAGCTTTGTTACGTTTGGAAATATTAAAATTTTAATTGCGAAAGAATTAGAAACCGTCAGGACTAAAGACTCAAATTTTGCATTTACTACTCATCTATATCTATAAAATCCAATGTATGTTTGTTTGTCTGTCTATCCTTTATGCGCTACCAAACCGTCCAGCCGATCGCCATGAAACTTGGGGAAGTTGTTCTATATACCCAGGGAAGGTTTCTGTCCTATTCCCGTTTCTTTAATCCCTCAGGGCTCCGTCCCTTGGACTTCTAAAGTTTCAATGTTAATCAAATAGCAGGATGCATGAAGGTATAATAAGTCAAATACAAAAAGAATATCAGCTGTGGGTTTTAAATATGTCAAAATTAAATTAAACCATGTGTTAATTTTTAAAACTGTTTATATTTTTATGTTTTGATTTCTTGTGTAGTTTATAGAGAAGTACTATAATAAAAGTTTAAATTAATTTTTGTTTTTTTTCGGAATGTAAGTTTATTTAGTAAAGTTAGCAATAGCGAAGCATTGCCTGGTCAGCTAGTTAAGTATGATAAAAAAAAAAAACCCCTTCACTTTGTATTTTTGAGATTGATCGTTTTTGTTGATTTTTTATTTTGTTACTGTCTGATGATACCTACCTTGAAGGCGAAAGGCCTCAGGAAATCTCTCTCATCTTTTTAGCAACTTCGATCAAAGGAACAAAACTTAGTACATAATTTTTAAAATTAAGGACACCACTTGATCACATCATCTTACCTAATAAAGACAACGTTAATAAATTCGAATATCATTATTACTGAGGGTAGTTTTTTAATTATTATTATTAGCATTTAGACATCTCCAGTAGCACATAAATTTAAGGCCGTTTAATGTTTATTTCAGTGCTCTGAAAATTGATCAGCTTACTTATAGTACCACAACATGTTCGTGAATATTAAGTAACGATTCAGCAGAATATTTTAATTGTAACAGAACTAAATAATGTAAATTTATTTCTATCATTTAAGTAATAATATATTATTTTAATTGTTTCATCTTTGAGGCAGTATAAAACATGTCCCAAACGAAGTTTGGGAGTTGTTAGAGATAGGAAATCTCTAGAGTTAATTAAAATTAGATTGGTTCGTCTGTGTTTAATCAGTATAAAGGTAGACATCCAGCCTCTATCATTAACCGGGAGAATCGCGTGACCGGTTTCACGTCACGAATCCCACGTGGACCGACCGTCTTGTACGCTAGTGAAAATATCTTAGTTAAGAAATTACATAGCACCACAATTTTAGCAAACTATAAAAGACATATGAGATATCAGCTCTAATAAAATTAGTCATGACGAAGCGTTAACCATAAAGAGGTTCTGGTACTATAGATTGGCTACTTAGAAAGCGGCCTACTGAATGCACTTGTGCGAGACAGATGAAATGACTGGTGGAAGAGAGATAGAGAACTATTCTACTTAAATTTGTCATGCAACTAAGATGTCAATAGGCTGCGGATGGTAGCGAAAGCGCAAGCACCGCCCACTACGTCATTAGAACCATTGGTTCGTTTGGTTGACAGTAAAGCATTAAGCTTATAACGATTAAATAAACTCAATATTTATTAATAGAATACGTAACAACTACAAACGTTTACGTTTCATTAGTTTTTTTTTTCAACTAAACACTGTAGCAGAGGTTGAAAACTTAAAGATGACGTTAGTCACGCTCGTTATGTGCGGTAGATGAGTCGTGAAACGATTCCCCTCCGCTGCTGGAACCCCTATGCCAAGGTTTTTATCAAAATCGCTGTAATGTACTTCTGATGAAAGTATTTTTTACTAACCCAGCTCCTGCACTCATGTTGATACTGATCTTACAGTAAACCAACAAGTTTAGTTAGAAAGAAATTAGGTATAGTAAGAATGCCATAAATTCTAGATTTTAATTTAATTGATTCATGGGTTTTATAAAAATATTTCTGTTAAAACGATGCATTCACCCAGGCTTGTGTATTGTTGTCTCAGTAGAGTATTGGGCCAGACAATATTCGCAAATATTAGCTTCATATCTAAATGCAATATTAGATCCCAGTATGCAATCAATTATTGAATGTTTGTTGCATAATCTACGCCCCTAGTTGATCTACGCCCCTAGTTGATCTACGCACCTAGTTGATCTACGCCCCTAGTTGATCTACGCTCCGCCGTGAGTATCAGCGCACCCCTTTCTGTCCGGTCCAATTTTACTTCAATTTATGTACTAGACAATAATGTCAATATCATTATTGTATTGCCTTTCATTATTACAAGTCTTCCTGATAGATTAATTCTTGTATATTTTATGCACATATTTAAAGAAATTAAGCTTCATTATTTTGCCTGAAGCCTAGTCATATCCACTGATTGACAAGTCAGCACGAGTAATAAATTAGACCACTTTCTGACGGTTCACTGCGTCAGCAAAAGGTTTACTATATCATATCGTAACTGCTGAGCTTTTATAAAAAAAAAAAAAATGGTTGCTTGTCACTTCCGTGCAAACTTTCAAATGAAAGGAATGCTAAGAGTTATTTAAAGATCATTTAAAATCCAAAACGAAAACTTGGCTACACTATTTTGGCGCCACAACCATACAATATGTTTTTAAATTGGACTTTAATTGTATTTAAAAATGGTCAAATAACATTTCCAAATACATCGTTCAACACGTTATCAGCAATATAATGTGTACCATAAAGGCATTTTATTTAGTTATGTATACACCAACAACATTTGAAAAGTATGACTAAAAAACCTATTAGTCATAAATTTAGGATTACCAAGTCATAAAAAAGAAGAGAACAGCTGTTGTGGAAAATATACAAATGGACGTAAAATACGCTGTGATTTAACAATTGCGAAAAAAACACTAAAATTAAATAAACATAGAGAATGCATAGATAATTGTAAAAGGAAATGCACGTGGAAGTCGTAGTTAAAGAGCAATCGTAAAACGAAATTAAAATACTGTTACATGAACCGGTAAAACGTAACAAATGAACAGTTATAAAAGAAAAAAAGTACTGTTACAGTAAAACTACATTTGAATAAAAAAATAAACAACTACTTTATTACCAAATAAGAAGTGCAATAAATAGACACCTCCTAAGGAAGAAAATAACTATTATGACTTGAACATAAAAGATAAACTAAAACACTCATAAACATAAAATAGTATATTTCATAACAAGAGTGGAAAGTGGGGTTTTGCATGTTCGAGACCATATGTTTGACGTGCGAGACTTGTCGAGAACTTCAAATGGTCGAGAACATACAAAACACTTTCACTCGAGTTTTGAACGATACTTTTCACTACACTACGGAATAAAAACTCATTTTTGGAATGTTAACTGTTTGTTAAATTAGAAACATGTTTTAAAAACAGGTGTTGTTGACTGTGGAAAATTTTCGGTTGTAAACAATGTTACTTTCGGTAGTAAACAATAGACAGCTGTTGAAAATATGATGTTTCGCAGGTTGTAAACACATAACGAAAACAGCTGAACTCATAGTAGTGTAGTGAAAACATAATGAATGAACAGCTGTAAAAGATAATGAACATCTTTATCGTGATCAATCGAAAATATTATAAATAATCGAAGAACGTATAAAATACAGCTGCCTTGAACTCCATACTGGGAGATAACGAGACTAAAAAGCTGCCTACTAGCACTGAGAAGAAAGAAACAGAAGTCACATGCAATAGTGTGCTGAATGAGTGACGAGTAGTTTGTCTCTACTTTGCCATATGAATGACAGGACCAGCACATTTTCAGTTTCTCCCATTATACCCTCAAACATAAACGTATAAATTTATACTACAGATTTATAAAGATGCACATTAGTTGAAATCTAAATATAACTACCACTTAGGCGTTTCCTATTTGTTTCTCTTTTATTTGTGCTTCCATACGACATTAGCTGTAGCCATCTGATCGGCCAGATTCAGCAGGACTTTTCAGAATGGCCAATATATGTGAGCTCTTCAATATATATAAAATACAATGTATGTTTGTTTGTCTATCCTTTATGCGCTACCAAACCGTCCAGCCGATCACCATGAAACTTGGGGAAGTTGTTCTATATACCCCAGGGAAGGTTTCTGTCCTATTCTCGTTTCTTTAATCCCTCAGGGCTCCATCCCTTGGACTTCTAAAGTTTCGATGTTAATCAAATAGCAGGATGCATGAAGGTATAATAAGTCAAATATAAAAAGAATATCAGCTGTGGGTTTTAAATGTGTCAAAATTAAATTAAAATATGTGTTAATTTTTTAACTGTTTATATTTTTATATTTTGATTTCTTGTGAAGCTATATTAATTGACCGATTTATTTGATTAACAGCTGTTAAATAAAAACAAATAGAATAAAATTGTGGTAGGCAAAACTTTCAAAATTAAAAATAATTGAGTATACAGTAGTAAACTACACAAAACATCAGCTGTTGTAAATTGGATACTGTGTAAACTGAAAGGTTGCTGCACATTTCAATGATACAATCAAAACTCAATATTATGACCGGCGAAGCGAGCGGGTACAGCTAGTTGTGAATCGTCGAAAAGAGAATGGAAGAGAGCTGTATTAGAGGTTGACTTAAACAGCTGATAATGCTGACAGTGCTGCAAACTTCGATTTATCTGTGATAAAATAATAACATATCTGTTTATATTTCTGTGTATTATAATTTAATAAACTATTCTTTTAAATCGTAAAAAAATAATAACTAGACACCATTTTCCAAATGTTTGTTGTAACGTTTGCAGAGTTAATAAATTTTTTTTAATGTTTTAACATAAAACTTTCATCCTATTAAAAATATTTGTTATTTCAGTGGTAAGCTCAATAATGAATCTGAACATTTTGAGCTCTCGTAACTACGTTATTAAGCAAAATATTAAAAAACTGCCAAGTACTAAATGGTCTTAAAATTAATATTTCTATCTAAAACAATCATCAAATATAGGGTGTTCAATAATAAAAAACAAAGCTCACCGCCTCGTTAGAAAATGGCCGTTTTTTTAATTTGAAATATTTATTTTAATTGTCTCTAAAAACAAGGTGAGGTTCCCAATTTAAACTTTTTTGTCAGAATTATGGGTTCTAGCATCACAATGGTAGGCCATTTAAAAATTACTCCATGGATATGGAAAACTAAAAAAATCATTTATACTTGACATGAGATAAGAGTCAACGTGAAGTTAGATATTAAAGTAAATTAATTACCGTATATTACAACGTTGGAGAAACTATCTTCCTCCACTTCTATCGATTGTTAACTGCAAAGGGCAGGGGACAGACCCAGTACATATGCTAGTTATTTACTTTGCTTGTAGGTACAAAATAAATCCGATAGGGGTAAACAATCATATAAAATCATGTAATTATAAATTGCAAAGAAAGGTGTGGTTACGTTATCCACAATTAATTTCACAAATAAAAATGTCTCATGCAAATAGGTACGGATGTATTTACAGTTTTTTAAGTAATAAAATAAAATACTGATAGGTGACATGTTTGTAACCAAGTTGTTGGACTTTTGTAATGTAATTGTCTTTATCATATTTATTTTATTAAATAAATGAGTTAAAGTTGGAAACAAAAAAGTAAATATATTTTAAGGGCAATTTTGGGTAATTATATAGAACAGAAACCTTGTCGATTATCTGGCTGAAAATCTTTTTCACAGTAGATACATAACTAAGAATCAAGAATTTAATCATTTTTTCAGCTGAAAAGCCGGACGAGTACGACCATGAGGAAAAACAGACAATTATTTTTTCTATCACAAATATGGTGATGTGGGCATTCAATTAGTTTGGAATGTTGACCTGATTACGGACATGACAAGATGTTTTGTTTCTATCGATCGCGCACGTTGGTTTAATATACATTGTTAAGCACGTTAGCGCCGGAAATGAGCCGTTTTTAAGCAGTAATGTTTTGCTAGAATGAGGCATGGTTGGGTTTTTATAGGTTAGGTTCGGTTAGGTTAAGTTAGGTTTGGATTTGTAAGGTTAGGCAGGTTAATCTAACATAACCTAACCAAACCTAAGAACCTAAACAGATCTAACATAACCTAACATTACGTAACCAAACCTTTCATAACCTAAAACAAAACGTAGCATAACCTAACCAAACCTAACATAATCTAAGCTATCAATACCCAACCTAGCCCTATCTTCTCCGTTACCTTACTGAAAGCGGTAAATTTTCTAACAGAGCTTGTATATTAAGCGTGTGCTATTGTAAAATCCGTAACATACTAGTGATTAGGGCAAAATTCCGCACGATTTGAATACTCACATCGCTATATTTACGAAAAGAAATATGTTCCTGTTTTTTTTCTTATTTTACACATTTTCCGGCTTTTCCGCTGAAAAGTCAAAACTACTAAATATATTGTATAAATAAATTCACAACGGCCAACGATGCCGATACATCGTTCGTTTCCTGTGCCACTCCTCGGTCTACGTGTCGCTGCAGTGCTGCCAACAGCGATGTGGAATGCATCATTCATCAACTTGCTGCGGGGCTTTCCTCGTAGTAACTTTGTTTCCTTACTGCCAAACTTCTGCAATAAATTATACAACTACGAATACAAATTTTTATTCGTTTTAAAATATATATTATGAATAGAATAAATATGTATAATTTAAAGTAAAAGTATTAACAGTTTTATATCCCTAAAACGAGTAAATCCTATTCTCTTAAATACGAGACGTTGACACAAGACAATGCGCACTTTAAGGCAAGTATGAATGATTATAGAAGTCTAGGAAGAGTGTGGATTTCTTAGTACTAACATAGTTTGACTTGTGCCTAGAAAGGGCAATTTATTGATGTCCAATAGCTAGGGCAATTAAGGGACCTAGAGCTTTAAGTAGAATCTGAACCACGTGTTATTCGTCTGACTTTTAGCTAATTGACAAGCCTGATACTCAGTTCTCTTCCGTAGATCACATCTGAACGCTGACATTATTAGTGTCCACGTCGATAGCAACCATTGAGCGAACGCCATGCTGGTGGCATCTATGGTATATAGAATACATGTATTCTATATACCGTGGTGGCATCAAGGCGACTGAGCATTAGAACCTATCACCACAGAATATAAACAGTATCGGTCTATATTCTGTGATTCCTATAAATGAAGGCGATAAAAATCTAAAATCTTTCCGGTTGTGCGCCAACAACGTTAGATCGGTTAGTCACGTCAGGTGAGATCACCCACGTTTAACCATATTATGTTTAAAATATGATAATCCTTTAATATCATATAGTTCAATTTTTAAGGGGGGGGTTCCGAAATTATAAGGCGATTCCACTTTTGTGCCTATTAATTGTACTTTTATTCACGCTCACTAATTAACTAATATGAGATATTTACAGATTTTTTTGACCTTTTCCGTTAATTCACTACCTCGTTTGGTTAGGTTATGCAAGGTTCATTTAGGTCACGTTAGGTTATGTTAGGTTTGGTTAGGTTATGTTAGGTTTAGTTATGCTATGTTAGGTTTGGTTTATTTATGTTAGGTTAACCTAAGTTATGGTTACGGTAATTAACGGAAAAGATAAGATTCTTTTACAAGTCAAACACTGTTTAATACTTTAAATTATATCCCAATTATTTACTGTAACTAGTGTCTCTTATCGAGATTTTGATCGCACAATATATGTCACTGTTTGTGAACTGTAACTGCCTAACACTGTCACTGTCACTTCCACTTCAGGCCGAAGAAGAACAAGGATCCGCACTGCCACTGACTGACTTCGGCGTGACTTCATATAAGACACCAGTTTGTCATAACTGGAAGGGTGTTCTAGATAATTCTGGATGCCTTTCCGGAAAGTTCTGGCACCACCTATAGGCAAATTAACTGCCATTACAACACCTCCTGAAAGTAACTGGTTTGGCTTAGAAAAACGGATAAACGCAGGTACCCGAGTAGAGAGAGGGTGGAATTACATGACAGTGGCAATGATAATTGCCGTGATGTGTAATAATATTTAAAACACCCTTTCAATCGTTTTAGGTTCTGAATTTTTTTTATATATAGATTGACGTATCAAAAATACTCTTACAATCTTTCAAAACAAATTTTAGTTGATAAAAAGACGATATTTTGTCATTCTGACACTTTCAACTGTGGTTTTATATATTGGAAATAATTAATTACCGAAAACAACCCCTAGTGCTGAGATATTGGTCAGATTAAGAAGGAGACATGTGCTTAACTCGAACTAATACCTTGATGGCTTTTGGATTAACGGTAAGTCCTGAGATCGGTTCTAAACCTACCTAAAGCCCATACTGTTAAAGGTGAACAGCTTGCTATCAATTGCTTTTTGTAACAGCTGTGAAGCTTGTAATATTGTTTGATGGAATCAACTTGCTAATATAAATTATTTAAACGATTTAGTTTAAAATTAATAAAAAATATATAAAACTTGGTGTTCTTTTAATGGTTTAATAAATATTCAAACACTTTTGAATAAATAATAATGTTTAATAAATAAACATGTTGATAAAAACCATGATATTAGTGATCTAAATACTGGCCTACAAATTCTACACACATGTATAAAAGGAAATAAACTACATATTCTTGAATAATACGAGATATACAAATCACATACTCAAAAAAACCGCAATGAAAATATTTTAAATGATAAATTACAGTTTAAATTCCATTTTATTTTTAATATTATTTTATGTAAAAACACCAAGGCCAGCTGATAACACCACTACACCTGGAATAACATAATTATTATGACAGACACATCATTCTATATATTTTTAAAATGTCAATTTTTACTATATTTGTTTATAGAGTTCATTGAAACTTTCATGGCATTGTATCTGAAGATGACATAATTATGTTGAAACGATCGTCATACACATCACAACAAATTTGAACTGTTGACAGAGGTAATTTATTTTATACGAGTATAATTTAATAAATAGTATTGACACATCTGAGTGCTTAGAGATTGTAAATAAAAATCAAAACAAAGAAGGAAAATGTATCAAGATTTTAGGTATACAAATTAGCAACAGCCTAGATTGATCTTATTTGTTTAGTAAATTAGTATTCAGTATTAAACTTTCAAATTCAATCTTTGCACCGAGACAATTACCTCAATGAGAAAGTGCGTAAATTGTATTTTGGAATACTTCTTAATAGAATCTCATAGGGAATTCTCCTATGAGTTACTAGTTATCACAGCAAAATTATTTCCAAACAAGAAAAAAAAGCAATAAGAATAATTTATGGCATAAATTCCAAGCAAAACTGAAAAAATATTTCATCAAAGCAATAAAATTTATTTTACCCAGTCTATTCATATATTAGGTTATGTTTTAATGCTTTCACCTATATTGTTTCACTAAGGGTTTCACCAATATTGCTGTTAAATATTTATCTTTTGTTGTAAGGAAAGCCCGATTTCCTTCCCAACCTTACTCTATCCGTTCCCCATAGACCAGCGGTTCTCAATCACTTCCCAGTTAAGTCTGTTTGCTCTCATGTAAATGGTTAGTTAAGTTTGCGCAACTGCAGATAAATGTTATGGCATGGAGGTTCAAATAAATGTTGTTACAACGAAGCATTTAAAATATGGTTTGTATAAAATAAATTCATTAAAAATATTACTTTATTATCTTATAACTGTATTTTGTTTAGTGGTTAAGGTAACTTCACAAAATAATTGTTAATTTGAATTTACAATAATTAATATGGGTGAGTCATCCTGCCAAATTAAAATCGTTGTTTCTGGAATTAATTTTAACTCCCATGGAAAATACAGTCATTTTACTAAAGGAGACCAAGCCTGTTAACCCGTCTCCCGATACGGTCGTGTGACGTTGCCTACGTAATACCCGTTGGTAGTAAGTTTCATTTCCTGCGATCGTGACGACTCGGTCTTCGGCCTCGGTTTGTCTCTCGGAGGACAACATGCGATGTACCGAAAAGCATCAGAACAAATAATTAACGTTTTTTATTTGTCGGTTTAGTAACATTTAATGTTGATCTCTTACGAATGGTATCGTTATTAACTAAAGGAGTTCTTTAGAACTGTTGTTTCCTCTTGAGAATAAACTGAACTTCGAAAAACTTTCTTTGTGCTCCTTTATAATATGAAATTTGCATTTTCAACATTTCAAGTCAACCTGCATATTGTTCTGGATATCCCGTGATGAGTATGTTAGTGACAGTGGTATATACATATAAACTTTTGATATGTTTCGCAAAAATTTTGTAGATTATTTTTAAACATTTCAAATTTTTTTGATTTTATAAAGTATCTTGACACTTTTTCAGATTTTCGACATTTTTCAGATAGTACTACATTACAAAAAATATTATATAAATTATACGTTTGATTAAAGAATTTTAAAATTGATTAAAAAAGTATCTTTGGTACTGCATTGCTATCATATATACCAGATAATTAAAAAAAAGAAAGCTAAGCACTGAGGAATATTCTCACCGTGTGTGCTTAGTTGGCGAACAAAGATGATATTTACCATTGTAATTTTCAATTATACTGTTTATTCGTCTGTTAAGCATACCCCTAAAGTAATTTCACCGTAGCTAATGAGATGTCTAGATCAAACTTACGTTCATAAAACTGAAAACTTATTTTGTAAATTCTTTCGAAAAAATCTAGTCCTACCGTTTTACATCCAGGTATTTATTCTTTGTCAATACTGCTCATGACGTCATAACAACAATGCCATTTTCAACTTCGAAGAATCTAAACATTTTGAATTAAAAATATCTTTTCCTAAACATTTGCTTTTCCATATACTGTAGTAATATTTCTTGTTTTCCTTTATTGATATGCTTCGTTGGCTAAATAATTTGTTGTTAGAAGATAAGAGAATGATATGCGTGTTATATGATTGTTTTAACTGATAAGTAATTTATTTAACTAAGTCTCGTTCTTTTTCCCGTATGATTTTAAAAATACCACAGAGATAAATAAACAGAGGTCGTTTTCTCATGGCTACAGTGGCAGTTATAGAATAGATAGCAATCTTAAGTACGTTTTTTCTTGAGTTGTTGGGAGGAATATGGAAAGGACTGTCAAGGTGCTAGCCCTTCCATATGCCTGGCAAAACTTGACACACGTTAAGTGTCGCACCTCTGATTCCTTCATGTCTGTGATACTACTGAACCGATTTTGATGATTATATTTTCAAAACAACCCTTTATTTTGCCTGGAAGTATTATACCAATTTTCATTTTTAAATTACTCATATTTTTCGTTTTAGAATAGTTGTTGCTTAATTTATTGCTAGCAAGATTGCACTCAATCTAAATACGCAAAAGGAATATGCGTCGGTAGACATTCTTTAACATTTTATGGGTAAAATTTTCTCGTCAAATGGATTCTTCAGTAAATGCGTCGATTTTTGATGACTTTTCCCAAATATCGTACAGACTGAACCAACATGATTTTTTTATCATATATTTATTTTTAGGTACATACATACTATATAATAACATATTAAATATGTCCAACCATTTTATGAATGATCTGGAATTTTATTTAATTCCAATTCAGTTTTTATATAAATTTTTTGTGTCAAATATTTATCAAGACCATATAAAATGAGACACTTTGGAATGGATAAACATTTAAATCGTATCCACGGGTCTTTAATGGGCAGTTTTTTCTTTTTTTTCAGATGATAGGTAGATAAGGTTTTTGTTACCTAGTACTTAAAAAAAATTTTTCGCTTAGATAAAAATAAATAAATCTAATAAATACAAAAAATCTAAGCGTTGAATAAAAAAGACCCACTAACTAGCGCAATAAATCAAGAATATTTATTTGCCATTTGCTTTAATCGTTTGCTACAACAACACTCGTCATCATCAACGTTGAGTGTATGAAACATTCAGTAAATACACAATCTGGTGAAAGCAAAACAAGGTTCTAGATTGGCAAAGCAATTTCGATAATGTCATTGCTGGATTGCATAACTCGGAATATTGGCCAATAACACTCGGCGCTAAACCATTAAATGACTCACTGGGGAGTTTTATACTGTACTGATTAATACATACAGATATCATGTGAACATGTATAATAAATTTAGTGCACTTGTCTCATATTAAACACATTTTTTGTTGTTGACATGTCTTGGTGAAAATTGTATACCATAATTTACTGTATTAGCAATATATGTATCTTAGATTAATTTCTTTACGAAAGATAATGCAAGTGTAAAATTTATTTTGGGTGAAAATTACCTTTGATAAATTAACTTCTGTATGTGATATGATTATGTTCGACTAGCCGTCAGCGTCTTCACTACGGGGTGGTTCTCTATGATAGCTTACCCTTCTCTCTGTGGTTCTCTCTAGCTGCCGTTCTCCTAAGTTTTATAGAGCAGAAAATTATGCAAGTCTTACTTTATAGATGTGATAAGCAGTGCAATAATTCAGAGTTAGTATAAATTACCTAAGACATTTGGCAATGAAAACAATATTTATGAAGACTTTGTGTCATTTATGTTTTTTCTAGGATCTTTTTGAAATAAATGATTATATTAAAGCCAATGGTACTCCTATGGAAAAATATAACATTGATGGGCTGTTTGTACCCCTTAGGAATGTAATTTCGTGAAATATTTCATAGTTGTTCTGAATGATACAAGAGTCAAATTTCCTCCAAATTTCATAAAAATCTGTTCAGTGGTTCCCGAAGTTTCGTGTGAGTGAACACATTGCTTTGTTAATAATACTTGTACTAAACAGTGAAATAAGCCACGGAAACTTATTTTTTTTATAAATCAACAAATAGATTATTGTGAAAGAACGAATTTCTATTACTTAAGTGATGAGACAACCACAAAAGAAAAATTCTTTATCGTCTGTAGTATCAAGTAATCAAATCTAATTGTTTTTTAAATTTTAGTATTTTATTATATAATGGCTAATTGTTATGATTGTTCGTTAAAATTCGTGTTCGTAGGGCAGATGGGTGAGCTTACGTGATCAAATAGAAAAGTAATGCTAGTAATTGTTCGTGTATTTCTTTATTTCTTCTTACTATTCTTCATTAATAGTAAATACTCCTGTGGATAATCATTGTGAATGAGTTTTCACCATTAGAAAGATACTCAACTTTCGAGTAGCTAGTCTGTTGCTTAGATGGAAGCAAACCACTTGATTTTGAACTTAATAGAGTCATGGGTGCTATTAGTGGTGCTCTCATGGCAACTCCACTTCATTGGCTCCCGGTACTGTGCTATATAGCTCCTCCAGAAATAAGAGGCGTCAGGAGGCACTACGTAAAGAATTCAATAAGATCTTGAATGCCCTACATCTCCTAATTAGAAAGGATCTCCTACGTCAGTAAGGTCGCTTAAAATCTCGAAACCCATTTCTACGTACTGTTTTCCAGTTGAGCAGATCAATTTTCTCGCCCACTTGTAGCTGGGCAATAGCGTGGGGATTGACACTAGATCAGTCATGTGATTGCGGGGAGTCTAAACGAATAATGGATCACATAGTTACAGAGTGTCCGCTGCATTCTTTTACAGATGGGTTAGCTAGCATAAGTAGAATCAGCGGGGCAGGTTTTAAATTTGCTGGATGGATTGGATTTAGCTTTGTGACAGGAGATCACTTTTTAATTATACTAATAAATGACATGAATCTTGGATCTTGATCCAAATATATATATATATATATATATATATCATTACTTTTATTTTTAAATTAATAAATGACAGCTGTCAACAAACCATTCGCTATATATAATAAATGATCTCGTTCATTTTATCTGTTGTCTGCGGAGGTGCTCTTATTGTTACAAAGCCCAGATAATTACTGATTTATTGTCTCAAAAGCCTCAGAGTTGTTAAATTTTAAGTATCCACTTTAATGACCTCCTAATCTTTACTGTCCCAGTAAAAACACTTCCAAAATGGCTGCCGTAATTTATCTCCTACAGATAACGTTTACAAACGTCATTTTTACTGTGGTTCATAACACATAACTGTAGTTTAATATACATAAAACATATTTGTTTAGTATCTGTTACATGAAAAGTAAATTTCTGTTACACTTCGTATGCTGGTAAATGAATTTCGTGAGAACGTTTCACCGCTGGAAACATGTTGCACATCAAAATCATTTCTAACGAACATTATTCGGAATCTTAACATTGCCAACAATTCTGAAAATATTACACAACAACAAATTTATTTACTCCATATAAATAAAAAATATAATGATATCTACCTAATGATTGCAAAATTACCCAAGATGTGAATTTAGGGATTTAAACAGTATTAAAGAATTGGAAACATTTTAAACACGAGAATTTAGTTTATCAGACTATCGTCTATGTTTAATGAAAAGGACTCGCAAGGACAAACATGTCTTGTTTAATTTGTAACGATATTTTGGCTTTGCTGTTTTTAGATCGGAAATAATTTTATTTTGCAGTACTCTTCGTCTTTTTAATTTAAATTTGTTATTATTTATTATCATAGTACTAGTTATATCAGTACCATGGCGTACCGTTAGTATATAACAAATATTTTTGCATGGATAACTGAATAATAAAAATGGCTGGTACTATCTTGCGATTAATATTGTTTTTATATTTAACATTTTTATTTAAAATAATTCAATTTAGTTAGAACATTCATTTTCCTATCTACAAAAACGGATATATTTTTAAATATATTATAAGTATATTTATGGTTTTGATGTTTAACTTTGTTTGATAATTTTTAAATTTTGTCCATTGAAATATTATTTATAAATCAAATTATTTACACTTTAAAGGGAGGACTATTCAGTAAGCGACTATGAGATTTACAAGACCCCAAAGGTATTTCCTCTGATGTTAGGTTTCCGAATCGATATTCGCAGTACTCACATAACCAATTCCGAGATGAAGTGGGGGCGTTACGGATACAGGAATGGCTGTCTCTCTGGAATGGAGATCCCTAAGGAATACCTCCAGCTTCAAAGCATGTTAATGTAGCGATCTCAAAGACGACTTACTGTATTTATCGCATGTAAATGTATACTGAGACTGGTGTTTAGGGGAACAGCGTTTACATTGACTGAGGAGACATATCTTATTAATGATTAATATAATAGTTTACACATTAGGGAGTCGATGGGCTAGTTGGCCTGGACTTGGGATTCAGAGGAATTGGATTCCATTTATTTTGTCTTGATTTACATTGTCTACTTATTCACAGTACTCTATGCGTTCAACATCTATAGAACAGTAATGTGTAGGGGTGGGTCAATACCACTGACACGCCAGGGTGGCTTAACGCCGTTGTACAAGTATAGGTGGGTCAAAACTACCGTATATGTATGGGTGGGTCAACACCACAGTAGAAGAATGGGTGGGTCAACACCACAGTACACGTGTGGGTGGCTCAACGCCGTTGTACAAGTATAGGTGGGTCAAAACTACCGTATATGTATGGGTGGGTCAACACCACAGTAGAAGAATGGGTGGGTCAACACCACTGTACACGCGTGGGTGGCTCAACGCCGTTGTACAAGTATAGGTGGGTCAAAACTACCGTATATGTATGGGTGGGTCAACACCACAGTAGAAGAATGGGTGGGTCAACACCACTGTACACGCGTGGGTGGCTCAACGCCGTTGTACAAGTATAGGTGGGTCAAAACTACCGTATATGTATGGGTGGGTCAACACCACAGTAGAAGAATGGGTGGGTCAACACCACTGTACACGCGTGGGTGGCTCAACGCCGTTGTACAAGTATAGGTGGGTCAAAACTACCGTATATGTATGGTTGGGTCAACACCACAGTAGAAGAATGGGTAGGTCAACACCATTGTACACGCGTGGGTGGCTCAACGCCGTTGTACAAGTATAGGTGGGTCAACACCACTGTACAAGAAACGGTGGGTCAATACTACTGTACATGTATGAATGGGTCAACACCACGTACAAGTATAGGTGGGTCAACACCACTGTACAAGAAATGGTGGGTCAATACTACTGCAAATGTATGAGTGGGTCAACATCACGTACAAGTATGGGTGGGTCAACACCACGTACAAGTATAGGTGGGTCAACACCACTGTACAAGTATAGGTTGGTCAACACCACTGTACAAGAAAGGGTGGGTCAATACTACTGTACATATATGAGAGGGTCAACATCACGTACAAGTATGGGTGGGTCAACACCACTGTACAAGAAAGGGTGGGTCAGTACTACTGTACATGTATGAATGGGTCAACACCACGTACAAGTATGGGTGAGTCAACACCACTGTACTAGAAAGGGTGGGTCAATACTACTGTACATGTATGAATGGGTCAACACCACGTACAAGTATGGGTGGGTCAATACTACTGTAAATGTATGAATGGGTCAACACCACGTACAAGAAAGGGTGGGTCAATACTACTGCACATGTATGAATGGGTCAACACCACGTACAAGTATGGGTGGGTCAACACCATCGCATATGTATGGGTAGGACAACACCACTGTACAAGAAAGGGTGGGTCAATACTACTGTACATGTATGAATGGGTCAACACCACTGTATAAGAAAGGGTGGGTCAATACTACTGTACATATATGAGTGGGTCAACATCACGTACAAGTATGGGTGGGTCGACACCACTGTACAAGAAAGGGTGGGTCAATACTACTGTACATGTATGAATGGGTCAACACCACGTACAAGTATGGGTGGGTCAACAACACTGTACTAGAAAGGGTGGGTCAATACTACTGTACATGTATGAATGGGTCAACACCACGTACAAGTATGGGTAGGACAACACCACTGTACAAGAATGGGTGGGTCAATACTACTGTACATATATAGTAGGTGGATGGGTCAATACCACTGTACGTGTATGGGTAGATGAGTCAATTTCGCTGTACATGTATGGTGGGTGAAACCACTGTACGTGTATAGGTAGGTGGGTCAATTTCGCTGTACGTGTATGGTTTGGCTTAATACAACTGTACGTGTATGTGTGGGTGGGTCAATTACGCTGGACGTGTATGGTGGGTGAACACCACTGTACGTGTATGGGTGGTTGGGTCAAAATGACTGTACGTGCATGGTGGGTCATTACGGCTCATTATATTGAATACTCACATTTACCTGTAATCATGCACACGCATTCTCAATAGTTTAACGATGTAAGCTTATCGAAATGTTAAACTAAGTGAATGTAATTCAGCTAATATTATCATTACTGAATCCACTGACCTAATATAACTTTGTTACTGACAATGCTTATCCGGTTTCATTGTATGATTTCGATTCTAGTAAGTGAAACTTGTAGCAATCGATCGTATCAAATTGTATTAAAAGTCTCTCCCCAAGTTTTCTTGAGAGAGTGACGTACGTATCGTTTCCAAGGGAAGAACGTTTTTAACGATAAGCTTCAACGATAAACGGGTCCGAGTCATCAATCTTACACAACACTAGACCAGATATCATTTAGAACCTTTTACCACCAGAGTTGGGTGTAATCTGTCAGTTCAACGGGAGACTCATTTGTAAGGATCTGAACCTGGCAAGGTGTGAAATCACGCAACTCCTTTCTTACAATCCTTAGAACGAATCGAATATGAAATATACGAAATGTGTTTAAATGAAATTACAATTCACATATATTACTAATATAAATGTGAACGTAAAACACTTACAGTACTTTGGGCTGTATTCATTCATAATAAACTTCCCTACAAACAACTGAATCTTGACTACCATCCAACATGAACACTCCAAACTTCTCTTGTACTGGTAAGATGCCGTTCGTAAAGATACGGACGAATATTAGAGGTGAGAGTGAAGATAAACGAATGTAGTCATTGTTACTAAGGTCGACTGTTCCTTAGAAAGAGCCATTTATTAATAGTCCAATAGGGTTACTGAGGGACCTACAGGGAATATAAATGACGTATTATTTGTCTGTTTTTCAGCTGACTGCTAAGCCTAATACTCAGTTCTCTCCCCTACACAACATCCGGACCCTGATTACCACCCAACATGGACACACCAGACTTATCTAGCAGTGTCCACGCTGATGGCAAGCTTTGAGCGGACGCCGTGTTGGTATTAAGAGGACCGAGCACAGAACCTGTCACCTACAATCTCCAAAACACTTCGTACCCAAGTAGCTGGGTTACAGCACTGCGCTACTACTGCCGACACTAATCATAAATTATTTTACTTCGATAATCACATTTAAATAAATCTCAATTATTTCTTCTCGGTCGTACAGGAACTTTGTGTCGTCATTATTTTACACGACAAATTCTCTCACTATTTTATAACTTTAAGTTTATTATCTTAGCAGAAAAATTAAATACAAAAGTAAATAATCGTTTCAAACCTAACCACAAGTTGATATTCTTTAGCTTAGTACTCTAGAATAATAAAAGAAAGCCCTTTTCTTTCTGGTTTCTTTCGTTCTTCAATGCACATTACAGTTGTACGACATTAATTTCAAGTTCCTTTTATAATTTTTATAACAAATTAATTGAATAGTCTAATTAATGTTTACGATACATTTTATTATTCAATTATGACGAAAGGACTAGCTTTTTAAAGTTTTATTTTTTACTGGTTATCTACAAATGTTATGGCTTATTATATGTTTATATTATATCTTGTTTCACGAAAAGGTTTACTATGAATGTACAAGGTTTACACTACATTCTTAGTGCAAAAATATGATCTGACTTAGTATGTAAACAGTGCTGCAATACAATATGTCTAGAAAAGTAATTTGCAACTTGATTAGAAACAAATCTGTTGAAGAGCTTGCCTCCAGAGCAAAATAAGTTGAATAAAGCCAACCCACATTAAAGGAAGGTCTGAATTTGCAATCGGAGTAGTGGAATTTGTACATTTCTTATATGGAAACTGGAGCCTTATAACAGACTATGTGATCGTGAAAACTGATTCACGCTGCAGTTTAGTATCGTTTTTATTCATTAATTCATTATTAAGACTTCAATCGTAGATAAACGAGTGTAGTCATTGTTACTAAATAAGGTCGACATTTCCTCAGAAAGAGGTTTTTATTAATAGCCGAATAGCTATGGCGACTAAGGGACAGCTTTACGTGGAATCCGAATCATGTAGGGTTGGTTTGATTTTCAGCTTACTGACAAGCCTGATACTCAGTTCTCTTCCCTACAAACAACTGAACCTTGACTACCATCCAACATGGACACTCCAAACTTCTCTTGTAGTGTCCACGTCGATGGCAACCATTGAGCGGGCGTATGTAGTAACAACACTACAGCTTAGTGTTATTTTACAATTACAATACAAGCAAAATATTGCTTTATATATTTGCAGTTATTTAACCACTTAAGTATATTTAAATAGCTAACTTAAAAAAAAGCTAAAGCAGATAAAATCTTTTATTCGAGAGTTTTTCTAATCAAACAACGAGAAGTAAGTTAAAATGATGTAGAGAGGTGCATAACACATGTTAAATTGAAAACAAGGAGCCGTGTGCAGTAATGGGGTAGCAAGATGGAGTCGGGATGAAGGCTGGAAGAAAACAATCTGACGGGAGAGACAGGATTATCTGGAGAGAGATTTGCCATAGCGGTGGAACATTATTTATGGGAATAAATGTCGTTTTTCTCGTTAACATTTTAGATTTTTAAAATGTGTACACAGTAATAAACGTTGTAATAACTATACGTTTTAAAGTACAACATTGTAAAGAATAATAAGGTGCATTTATGGTTGTGGGGTGGTTTTCTTAAAATTTAATTAATTAAGTATTAAATGGAATGAACATTTTAATCGATGAATTTGAATTTTTATTATGATGTCTCTTTACGGTAGCAGGCTACTTTTTATAAAGTACCATAAAAACAAACTATAAAATATAAACACGACATAAACATTATATGAAAATAATCAGGTATATAATGTAATTTCATGTAAAAGAACATCCTATTGCATTATTACTTATAACTTTTAACAATGATATAAATATACAATAGTATTATATTTTATTTATTTATTTTTTATCTGTTTATAAGACGCCGATCGTCAAGATATGGGCGAATATGGATTTCGAACGAGTGTGATGAGTATAGATGAGTGAATGTAGTCATTGTTACAAACTAAGGCCGACTATCCCTTAGAAAGTGTCATTAATTAATAGCCCAATGACAAATGAACGGCCGGCTTCTTCAATACATTTGAGCTGATCTCTCTCAAAATGTATTGACTCTGATTGGGATCGAGCTGAGAACCTTTAGCACATGAAGCTGGAACAAACAAACAAGACATAACGAGTAAGTGAAATAACATTTGATGTCTCGAATTATCAGCTGTTTTGTGGTTAACAGTGTAGCGCTAGTGTAGTCCCATGTAACTGTAATGCAGTTTAAACCAGCTGTAGTAGCAGACCTCCTTAACTAACAAAATTACTGACATAAATAGTTCTATTACGTTTGATATCTATTTTTGTAAGTAATAATAAAATCAATCGCCGATCGTAGAGATATGCGCGAATATGAGGAAGAATGAGTGAGTGTAGATGAACGAGTTTAGTCATTGTTAGTCATGTTAGTCTATTGTTAGACATCAGTGTAGTCGATGTTCCTTAGTAAGAGCCATTAGCCACGTTAAGGAACCTCATTAAGGAACCTACAGCTTAACGTGGAATCCGAACCATGTATCATTGGTCTGAGTTTCAGCTAACTGACAAGCAAGATACTCACATCTCTATCCTACACAACACCCGGATCCTGACTACAACCCTACATGGACACACCAAACTTCTCTAGTAGTGTTCACATTGATGGCAACCATTGAGTGGACACCATTTCAGTATTAAGATGACCGAGCATAGAACCTATCGCCTACAATCTCCACAATAGTTTGTCCCCAATTAGCTGAGTTACAGCACCGTGCCATAGTGCAGATAGTTTATGATATCTGTTAGGTAATTTTTTAACTTTATTTGTCAGTTTTCGAAATGCGAAAACTTATTGAACGAGTAAAGTACTCAGCATCATCATCAGTTGGAGTCTAACTTTGGAACTTGACAGCAGTCCGAAGCTTTATCCGCTCAGCTGTTACTCTAGTAATCAATCCATAAAAGGAAAGTTGTATTACACTCTAATTCACTCATATTTTAAGGTACAATCACTTTAGGGATGTAACAGGTCCCCAAAAATATTAATTGCCTTCTTTGTTTCAGTCAGTTAGTTGTCAAACCCCGCGATAGATGGTGCTGTAAGTCACTCTCCCCGACCCAGCTGATTTTGGCACAGTTTAAACACTTCACTAATTGACTGCAACACTGCAATTCGTGGATATGCAGTTACTCAGTCAGTATTAATCATTAGTAACTTGTATCGTATTTATAAGAATCTAATGTTTAATCTATTTTACAGGTAAATTTGATCTGCAGAATAGACCGTTCGGTTCTGATCTTTCCACTGCAGTAAGTTTTTTTCTATATTAAGCAATAATATTTTATTTTAATTTACCTAGCTAGAGTTATTTTTACATTTAAAAGCAATGGGAAATGTATTTGTGTATGGTTCGAATTGTATGCAAGATGTATTTCATGTACAGGCCTACTTACGTAAATGTTTAGGGCTAAAGAGACCTCTCTAAAGCCGCATTTACACCGGAGTTGACAACAATGTTGCCAAGAAATGTTGACAACATTTACAAAAATCATACTAATTATTTTGTCAACATTTCTTGCAAACAATGTTGTCAATACAGAAAAAGTGTCGTCAAATTTACCCACTGGTAGTCGGTAAAGATTTCTGAAGGGTGTTGTCAACATTTTCTGACAATTATGTTGACGTGTCTTAAGCGACCCGCAACAATGCTGTTCAGTGCACGGGGTTGGCAGACTCGGCGTAAGTACTCCATAAGGCCATTGTACCTTATGGTAGTATTTACCATAAGGTGACGGCTTTTGCTTGTAGTAGCCTACATATGTTTGTGTTGTTGAAGTACAAATCAATATGGACAACCTTTTAAGTGATTTTGTTTGGTATTCTAAGTTTGATCGAGCTCTTCGTGATAGACCAGTTCTTTGGAACCACGTGAACTCAGATTTGAAAAATAAAAACCTGAAGAACTATGCCTGGAATGACATTTCGCAAGTTCTGTCAACGCAAGTTTTTCCACTTTGACATCTCGGGATGCAGAAGGAAACTGGCGAATAGTGCAAGAAAGGAGCTAATATAGCAACATAAGTTGGTAACGTTTGGTGTAAACGCGGCCTAACACGGGTAACTTCCAAACCACCACCTGTGACAGCAGGCGGGCTCACTCAGACGGCCACCCAACCAAGGAACAGCCACGCTTGACATAGCTTGTCGACATTGACTTGCGTTAACGTCGTAACCTTCCGGTCAAGGCAACTAGCAAATAAACTGTCATTGGTTCGAATAGATGTATTCGAAAAAAATGATGGTACGGTATGAACCACAAGAGGTTGGCTCGGTTCTTCAGTGAAGGCCGGATAATATAAGTACATTTAGTCACAGAAAGGTTGGTTTTTTGGTATGCCTCCCACTTGTATATTAACTTGTATATCCAAGTATGTGTAGGACAATATTCTTGCATAATTTAATAATATATTTGCCAGATCAGAATTAATATATATTCAAAATATTGCCAGATCACCTAAGCGTTTTCTATGTCACGTTTACTTTGGATTTTCCTTAAACGTAACCTACAGTCTAAAGCAAATGATCAAAGAATACTCGTTTGGGTAACCGCGAAAGGCATGTATTAAGTGCCATGTATTAAGTGCCATATATTAAGTGCCATGTATTAAGGTGGCTGGAAGAGTACTGTGCATATACATATCTCATGACTCTGTACACTTTATAAATTGTACACGCCATAGCAGACATTGCGGCAGTGTTGAACTTGCAGTCTCTGAAGTCCTGACGCTTTATTCAGGATTCCAAGTTCATATAGCGTTTGGTGAATGCAAAGATAGACTGTCCTGATCTCCGAGAGAAAGTTAACTTCAGAGTTCGAAGTAGCATCCGTTCAAGACTTCTTCAGGCTATCCGTGAGTACATCACAAGCTGCCAACAGAACGATTGTGAGGGTTCAACAGCAAGGAAACCGCCCTACTGACACTCTAAACCTTTTCTTCTTAGCTAAATTTTCTTTAAAAAGAGCCTTGCCCAAGAACTAGTTGATTAATTTTTCGTTGATTAAATTGTTATATTTGCCATCCTTTACTATTACATATCATATTATTACTATATTATAAAGCATTCTAGGTTAGTTGCTTCTCTTACTTCGTGTACATTTGTGATCATTATGTAATGTTTGTGCCGTTGATAATAACGAATAAAATAATCCAATTCTACTTTCAAAAGATTACTATCTGTACATATTTTTAATGCCATAAGTGGTTTTTTGGTCACTCAAGAAATTTATTGAGCCAGGAAGAAGATAGGATAGCTTGAGTAGATTCGTTTTAAGAATTAAGGGCAAAGGACGGTGGGAAAATAATATAGGAAATATATAAAATTACCTGTGATCCATTGCAGATATATAAAATCGAACTATCTTCTATATGTTTATGTTTGTGTGTTCATTGAGTAAATCTGTTACTTTTGATTGACTTGAAATTTTCAGTGAATGCCAATTTTGTGCATCATATTTACACTAAAATAGGACTTTCGAAATTTAATTATAAACAGCCTTTGAAAGAACTCTTTTATCTATATTTATAAAAGAGGATATTTGTATATATATATATATATATATATATATATATGTTTGAAGGTTATGCGCTGCCAAACCATCCAACCGATCGCCATGAAACTTTAGGATGTTGTCCTGTATACTCCCGAGATGGTTTCTGTGAAGTTTGATGCAGATCCGTCCACAGGGTCCCGCCCCACAGGCTCCTAAAGATCCCTTGTTATTCAAATGGAGAATCTGGATTGTTTACAAAAAACATATGACTGTGTGGTTTAATGTAGTTTCACATGCCATAAGCAGATTGAAGTTCTCACAACAACAGTACTGTATATGTTTTGATTTATTGTAGTTCTACATTTCACCTTGAGAGTGTAGCACACACTACAAAAAAACCTTTACATTTATACACCAAATAAGAAGACCAAAAATATTGTTTACCCTCATGCATTCATTTAATAAATAATGGTTTTTCTATAATTCTTTTTATTGCTTTATTTTGGTATGTCAATGAAAAATGAAAGGCGAGACAACGTCCGCCGGGTTCAGCTAGTCTCATATAAACAACATACAAAAATCAATAAAACCATTAGCAAACAATTGTTCTGTTGCTTTTAATAGTCCTTTATATTCAAGTTAACATATTAATCTTACCTAATCATAAACCGAGGCTGAATGCTGAGTTGTCACGAGCACAGCGAGTGACCGGTTTGACACGCGGAGTGTGCAGGGCCTAGCACATTTTAAACCCAGGTTGTATTTACTTATATTTATTATTATCACCACATATCATACTTGTGAGATTGATAATAACTCGTTATAGGCCTAATAATATTCTGGGAGAATGCTGTCGATGGTACCTCACCTACCCACTCTGCAAGCCCATTCATCTAATGGTGTTCTCGATACTCGTTGTGATAAAAATGTGAACAATTGACTCCTGATGACGGAACCGTCCAATCACCTCACGTGAAAAGTTAACTAATAGTTATTTTCCATCCACCCTACACACACCTAGGACGTTTGTAGTAGCCTAAGTGAGAGGATCGTGTTAGTAATGTGGATTCAGCTACAAGAGCTCATAGTTAACCACTTTCAAAAATAGCTTACTTCAATGATATTAATTCTATATTATAGTATTAATAATTCACACCCCGTAATATTTGTATCCATAACTATATATTTATAGAATATTAAGGATCACCTTTTTGGATTGTTTATTTATTAACGTACAAATTAAACAACGTACCTGCCAGATTTTATTAAATACAAAATAAATAAATGTTAACTTAGATTAAAAATTCATAGTACTTTTAACACACGAAACCACTGTTACAATTATTGTGGAATTTTTGCTTTAATCTCCAAATTTAATCTAAAAGATAACTCCAAATATTATCCAGGATTACTTTAATTACATCCCTCAGTACTCCATTTACCTTGGCAACCTTTCCAAGCAGTGTAACGTGCTGTTGTAATTTAAAAGAAACATTTTATCGAGAAAGACCCCGCTTAGTGCTCTCTACAAATTGCTTCTTTTGAGAAATTAAACTTTGTGTAGAGCATTTTAATAACAGTGCAGATTTGCTAGACAGCAATATTAAATATTATTTTTCAACTCTATAAATAACATTCATAGATTTTTATGACTATTCGAAGTTGTTTGGTCTATAGAAGTTATTAGGTGTCTCTTTAAATAACAACAAATTTATTTCGTTCTGTAAAGCTTGTCGATAGTACAAATTTCCTTCTTACTATTCCAAATACATAAAAAACTGTATTTAGACAATAGTCACTAAAAGTCAATATTTTAATGAATATGAAAGATAAAATGTTATGATGATATCAGTTTTGTCATTTGAGTTCCTTAGTAAAAGAAGATAATTTTTTTAAACAGGTAACTAGACAAAATTAATAGAAAAATTAATATTTTTATGAATCTAGAGAATATAATTTATATTTTAGAAGATATTTTTGTTTTCTTATACTAAATTTTATACCAATGTTGTGCACAATCATATATATCATAATTAATATTGTATTTTTAAATTCTTTGCTGACATTATGTGTTGTAGGAAAATGTAAAAAGTCTAAACGAAATAAATATTTAGCGAAGTGTTGACTGATTATTCTAAGGTAAAATTAATAAAAGAAAATATCGTAAAATTCTCCAACTATCAAATTTAACTTAAACCATTATTCAGATTGCCTTTATACAGACTTTCAACGCACTACATAACTATGACATACAAAATACAAAAAGCAAAAACAAATTCAAATAAAAAATTCTGAAATTCAAGAACAGTATATTATCAAAATGAACAAGACAAATTACAAAACATTAAATCTTACATGAACGCTACACCTGCTAGCATGCTTAGGGAGCCAGAAAGAATAATAATATCTCCAATGGTAACATTAATTTCAAACAAACTATTTAGTAATGAGTATAAAAATCAGTTCAACGTAATCTATATGTATATTTGTACAGTGGTATTGACCCACCCACCCACTCATACACGTACGGTAGTATTGACCCACCCACCTAACCATACACGTACAGTGGTATTGACCCACCTACCCACCCATACGTGTACGGTAGTATTGACCCACCACCCACCCATACGTGTACGGTAGTACTGACCCAACCATACATGTACAGTGGTATTGACCCATCCACCTACGCATACACGTACAGTGATAAAATAAAAAACTTCTGTATGTTTGTGTAAACAAAACTCTAAGAGTAGTACTGGATTCACTTGACATTTTTACACAGAATTGAATTTATATACAAAAGTGGTTTTATATTAATTTCCTAAACTAGGAAACGGAAACAGGGAATTTCAAGCATTTCCAGACCTACCTACGTTTCACAAATGAAAATAAACGTCAGTGGTGAAAAATTACTATATTTTAACTACCTGATTTATTTGCATTATATCCAAATCACGTATTTTTATAATCCTGGGACTTCACATTGACTTATGTTTAGTTATAAACATGATTGTTGAGTTCCCTTAGCCCTTGCAATATTTGTGCAAGACTGTGCTGTAGCATCTAGAGAACGCTGACGACACGATTGGAGGGTCTCCAAGATCGGAGTCGGTCCATTATGATTCAGTTCAACCCATTACACTCAATCTTCTCTGCTAATCCCATTATAGATGGAGATGAATCATCTGCCTATTGATAACCCCATCCGTTCTGTTATATCTCATCAGCAAATTAAATTATTATATTATAAATTCATTTTCAATTAGCATTTTTTACACTGTATAATGTATAAATTTGATCACAGATTTTTTTTATTGTTACCTTTGGGGATATGGATAAATTTGTTGGTGGTTTTGAACGCTTCGAGTGTTTTTAAAATCCCAACGTTTCGAGGGGTATGAAACTCCTGTCGTATTCAGGTTCTACTTACTACCTTATCCTATATATAAATTTTTTTTATATATACTACTGAACTAACCATAAATGTAGAAAACCCCTAAAAAATCGCTTTATAGCATTATCAGAAAATCATGTATTTCTACAATCTATTACAGGCACATACAATTATGAAAACTATTACGGTACAAAGAACAAAATAACACGTTATCAATCAACAATACCTATTAAAAAATGGTCACATAGTAAAAGGTCCAACGTACCCAACACCGTATCCTTTGGGGTAGCCAAACGGAAGTAAACTGTGGGTCAACTAACACATGCGATCCTAACCTGATAAGTGTAACAAAGGTTTTCCCATTAGTGAACCGGAACGATTCCCTGATTTGTCTTACAAGAAAAATATTTTAATGTAGTTCTCTAACTTATTTTTTCAACTGAAATTATTTTTTTACTAGAATTTAAATTGCGTGTTTTGATATACTATTAAAATTTATTCAAGCTCAAAAGAAGCTTTATTCCACAGATCATTAACTTCAAATATAAATTATAACAACAACATTGAAATTAATAAACAAACAAAAGATAAAATATATGGTCAATATGAGAGGTGAATGAGTGTATATGAAGGCGAACGAGTATAGTCATTGTTACTAACTAAGTTCTATTTTACCTTAGAAAGAGCCATATATTAATAGCCCAATAGTCAGAGAAACTAAGGATCCACAGCGTGACGTGGAATCCGAACTACGTAGTATTGGTCTGATTTTCAGATACTCAGTTGTCTCCCCAACACAACATCCGTTTCTGCCTCCCAAAACGGACTGTACCCAGGCTTATTTAGTAGTTTCCACGCCGATGGTAACCCTTAAGCGGACGTCATGTCGGTATTAAGAGTATCGAGTATAGAACCTATTACCTACAACACGTTGTCCTGCAGTAGCAGGGTTACAGCTCTGCGCTACTAGCGCCAACAGCCTAAACGGGTAGAACCGGATTGAGGCACGCTACTATCTAGTCCACAGCATTAATACCACGCCGAGGATATAAGGAACACTGTGCAGTAATATTTAGGTTGAGTAAGTGAAGATTATTTTTTTTTTTTTAATTCTAAAAGTGTGTGTGAATTCATTTTTAAATTGCACTTGTAGTAAAGTAAATTTTGATTCATAAAGGAATCTACTGCTATCTACTTATATTTATCATTTTTATTCATTGTGATTTAATTATAATAGATAGCAGAATGAGGACACCGCATGTGGAAAAGACAATGTCAACAATATTCCACCCTGTCCTGTCAACAGACAGCACATTTAGCGTTATGTGATACCGTGTCAAACTGACAGCACTAGGCTCACTTCCGTTTCCGTGATTTTTTAAACGCTCTGTTTATTGATCTTTTTGAAATTTTCAGTAATAAAAGACTATTCATTTTCACAGAATCATTTTCATTCTCAAAGGAAATCATTTTTAATCAGACAGAAGCGCGTCTTACTTCGTAATTTCCGACCGTCCTTCAGTTGTCAGCAACCCACTTCTTCTGACTTTATTGTTTCCGAGGCTCATCTGTACCTATTACAAGCCGAGCTGTTCTGCTTTGTATAACTGTGTTTGCGTGAAGGAAATTTGTTTTTGATTAAATAATAAGTATTTTACTTTACCTGTCAGTTATGTTTTCATATTCATTCATCATTATTCGTTACTAAAACGTCGATCTTGCAGATATGGTTGAATGAGTGTGACGAGTGTAGTTATTGTTTCTAACTAAGGGTTGTTCAGTTTTTTAACTAGCATAATACATGTTGGTACATATACAGTCCACGTGAACGTCACACAAAACTAGTATAAATATGTGAATTTTGTGCTTGTATGTAATATATTAGTGGTTTGTGATGTTCACTTGAACTGTATATTAAAAAAACAATCTAAGGAACAGTGGTTCCTTAGATTGTTTTTATAATATACAGTTCAAGTGAACACAAACCACTAATATATTACATATAAGCACAAAATCCACATATTTATATTAGTTTTGTGTGGCGTTCACTTGTACTGTATATGTACCAACATGTATTATGCTAGTTAAAAAACTATTATTTTAATTAGCTCATTACATTGCAGATCACTTTTTTTCTACTTAAATTAAATCTACATACAAACTTTTAGTCGTATAACAAATCTCATATATTTAAACGAAACACTTTTAATGTGGTACCCAGCATGGCAAACTCGACACACATTCAGCAAACGGGTTCGAAAATAAATAATATTCATATATTTCTAAAATGAATCAACGTGTTTTGTATCTGGTGAAAGAAACAAGAAACGAAAAGTTGAAATTTTTTTGAGCAAAATCAATATGTTGTCAAAATTAAAAGTAGTTTTAAAGTGAAAATGTTTCGTAATAAATACTCTTTTATAAATTATAAAACATATTGTTTTAGTTTATAACAAATTACTAAAAGTGTGTTAAATGAACAAATAATTACAATTAAAATTTTATGAAATGCTCTCTTAGGACTACAATATTTTAGCTAGACATTAATAATCTACTGATGACGCCATCCTTTACCAAGCTAATGTCATTAAAACAATAATTAATCAGGGACTGTTCATTATCTTTGTTTCGGCAAGTATAGCCCGATGAGGGTAGGATAGAAAATTAAATTGTTCAAAGCATTTCATTATTGCCATACTTTTTTTTCCTTTTCCGATACTATATTAGTCTTTCTATTGCTTCAAATTTGTATTACTGTACAATTTTGTGCAATTTATTTAATACAGAAATGCTTGTGCATATTATAAGGCAAATATGAATGATTACTTGAATGAAGGATGAGTGTGCAGCATTATGTGTCAATACTAGTATTATCATATCTGTCAATACTACTGTACGAGTACGGGTGGGTGGGTGGCTCAATACCACTGTACGTGTACGGCTGGGTGGGTGGGTCAATACCACTGTACGTGTATGGGTGGGTGGGTGGGTCAATACTACTGTACGAGTATGGGTGGGTGGGTGGGTCAATACCACTGTACGTGTCTACAATATTCCTTCGGTTTTCTAGTAGCAACTGTGTCCTACGCACAGGCTTTGCCATGTAGGCCACTTTCCTTTAATTTTAGTTCTGGATTTTTTTTATATCGTGCTATTTATATTTAAACTGTTACTTGTGTTTGCATTGTAAATTTTTCAGACAACTGCTCAGTCTTGTTACTAACTGAGTTCGGCTCAGCTCAGAAATGGACATTAATAGTCCGATAGCCAGGACAACTACAGCTACAGCTTTTGCGTGGTATCCGAACCACGTATTATTGGTCTGATTTTCAGCTAATTGACAATCCGGCTTCACAGTTAACACATTACTTAAGTCTGTCTATATTCTGTCATATCTGTCTATATTCTGTTAAATCTGTCTATATTCTGACATATCTGTCTATATTCTGTCATATCTGTCTATATTCTGTCATATCTGTCTATATTCTGTCATAACTGTCTATATTCTGTCGTGTCTGTCTATATTATATCATATCTGTCTATATTCTGTCATATCTGTCTATATTCTGTTATATATGTCTATATTCTGTCATATTTGTCTATATTATGTCATAACTTTCTATATTCTGTCATAACTGTCTATATTCTGTCATGTCTGTCTATATTATATCATGTCTGTCTATATTCTGTCATAACTGTCTGTATTCTGTCATATATGTCTATATTCTGTTATATATGTCTATATTCTGTCATATCTGTCTATATTCTGTCATATCTGTCTATATTCTGTCATATATATCTATATTCTGTCATATCTGTCTATATTATGTCATATATGTCTATATTCTGTCACATATGTCTATATTCTGTCATATCTGTCTATATTATGTCATATCTATCTATATTCTGTTATAACTGTCTATATTATTTCATATATGTCTATATTCTGTCGTATCTGTCTATATTCTGTCATATCTGTCTATATTCTGTCATATCTGTTTATATTCTGTCATATCTGTTTATATTCTGTGGTACTACAATTACTGTTCTTTTAAGAGCTAGACTTGTTTAATTAACTGTTAAATTAACTGGGTAGTAATTTAAGTGTAAAATGAGGTGCAATATCAAAGATAGTCAGCATCCCAAACTCTTATAAATAAAAATCGTTTAGCCTAATAATGTTTATTTTAATTTCTATTTCAAGTGAAACAACGTAAAAGCATTAATTATTGACTTATGACTGCAACATTTTTAAGTCAGTCCCGAGTGGATTGACACGGGATCCAATATGGCCGAGGTCACGTCGATCCAATATGGCCTATGTTCCGTAACCTTATGTTTTTGGAGGAATTTGTTTTATAACATCGAATCCGAAAATGATTAAATCTATCTTTAGCTTACATACATTATTCTTATTGTCAATATATTTTTCGATTAGTTTTCAGGGCACAATTTCCAGTATAATCTGGCCGGACAGAAAGCGGCCTGCGTATATGTAGCGCATATAGGGGTTTCAGCAGCGGGGTGAATAGTTCCAACGCTTAGCTCCAATTTATCACGGGCTTAAATAATATTTGATTAAACCCCTCATTTATCGGCTCTAACAACCCCCCCCCAAAAAAAAAAAAAAAAAAACTGTTGGTACTGTTCTGTTATAAAGTAGATTAAAAACTGAACGTGAATATGTGATTAGATATTTTCTAGAATTTGTTTTGTAAATACAGTAGTGCCTAACGTGAGGGGTCTACAATAAAAATCCGATAGTAACTACCATCTTAGAGTTTTTAGTTGATCAAATTATGTAATGAATTTTACAAGGTTTGTTTGATTCTTGTGTATTGTTTACATTATTATTCATTGTGTTATATTGTTATTTGAATACTAAATAATGATTTTTATTGTTCTAAGCTTGATTTGCTAGTGTTGATTATTCTAAGCAATGGTCACTGCTTTTAATGACTAAGTGGGCGGGGCTTGCTATTGTGCTACCAGCATGTGCCTATCGTCTTCCTAGCTGACAAGCAAATTTTTTAACGGAATGAAACAGTAGGGGAAGGGTTGTTCCCTACCTCACTTCCACTAAGATGCCCTCAGTAGGTCGAATCTAAACGGCCTATCTACGCATAAAGTGTCCTAATACATTTTGTTGACGTTTATAGTTGACTTCAGTTGTTTACTATCAACTGAACTAATGAAAAAATCCTAATCTCTTAAATTTTATAGGCTCAATGAACCACATTAGTCTTCAGTTGTTAACCTGCATTTTAACCGCTAACCTAAATCAGCATTCGTATTGAATTAATAGAATATTATTATAATTATAATAATTAGGTTAAACGTATATTTAATATAATATAACGAAGTGAATAGGTATGTTAGTTACTGATGTATTTATGCATTTTATTCAAATTTGACTAATGCAAAAAAGTATTTTTCATCAGATGTTTCGAGTGTATCGATTGCCTTTTCTATGTAAATAATCACCCGGTCATAAATTTATTTATCACAGGTTGAGCTTGGGTATAAACGTAGAGGTATAAAAAACGATTGACTTATATCGAAAATGTTTGTAGCTGTTTTCGATTTGTTCACACTGTGCTGATTTGTTTTATGAACTTCTTTATTTAATTAATTATTAATTTTCTATTAATTGTTATTGTTTTATTATTCATAAAGTAAATAAATATTGTTATAGTATCACTGTTCGTTTTCACTCTTCATCATTATGATAATGATAATCGACTGCATCTTACAAAGGGATTTCGGCCATGTAAAGTTTATTTGTAGGAATACAGAAGGTAATATGTGTATTTGATTGTTGTTTATAGTTTTTTTAGTGTAACTAATTGCCTTTATTTGTAAAAGAGTATAAAAAGGAAGGTTTTAAAGAATTAATCTGGCCACATTTAATCTTTTATTTATCTAAATATTTTATATTCTCTATGGTTTAACATCTATTAATTTTTTACGTGTCATTTTAAGTATTTTCTTCTGATAGTGCCGCGGTATAATATCACATAAACTATAATATTACCTAAAGGATAATGTAAAATCTTGATTTTTTGTATATAATTTATTTACTGTAGGTCGTTGCACCATTGTTGCTAACCAACAACAAAGCTGTTTTAAAATACAACGAATTTTATAAATCAGCTGTTAAATTGAAGTTTTGAATACTAACAATAGCATTTCCATAAGAATAAAATGGTAACTAACTTTGAAACCCGGTGGAGCGGAGCCCTAAGGTCCAAGGGTTATCAGACCCTTTTACATTTCCTATTCAAGACATTTTTGGCAAATTTCACCTCGCCAGCTTACTGTGAAGTAGAACTTTAGATTGCTGATTGAATGCTTTGCCTTTTATAAACTAAGAGTGTTCATCAAGGCGTCCAGTTGAACTCTCCAAGACATTCACTTACATATTTTATTGCAACTACCCTTAGAAGTAGCAAAGAGTCTGCCTCACTAACACACATACAACTTATCCCTCCCCTCTCTCTCTCTCCTTCACTGTTCCCGTCTACCCCACCCAGAAAATTGTAAAAAAGTACATTACTCACTCATTTATAGTAAACTCTAGCAATGAAGTTCTCAAATATTATTAATCTACCTTTTCAGACAAAGGTAATAGTACAAATGTTAACTCAAAATTTGTACATTTGTCATTTATATAAAAATAACTAGTTACACCTTAAACACTTTACCTTTTACCAGTTTGGTTAATACCTTTTTTACACTATATTCTCCGAAATATCAATAAAATATGTCGCACGGTTTCTTATAAGTTATGTCCTAGAAAGGCCAAATTAGACACTATTAGTTATTAATATGCTTAAAGACTTTAGTAAAAAATTTTCCTTCGAAACTTTTATTGCTCATAAAAAGACTTTTATTCAAAACTATATCAAAAATAGTTTTTTATCGAACGCCTTTAAATTAAAGAAAAATATTATCATTCTATATAAGGTTTAAATAAATTGTTCATCAGTATAATGTATGTACTTAAAATTGTATTTTTCATGGCCTTTGGTAAATAAGTTTTCTGAACATTTAGTCTTAATTCCACCCTCTTGGCTAAGTCTGCCGCGCAACGTTACCTTGTAAATGTCAGCAGTAATACTAAAACGGAATGCGTGAGTTGGAACGACTTCTTTAATCTAAAACAGGGAGTCAGGTGGTAAAAAGACAGTGGCTTGATGGAGTCAGGATGAAGGCTGTTTGGAAACAATCTGCCGCTTGAGACAGGATTATCTCAGGGGATTTGTCATGTACGACAAATAAACTGTGTCGTTTAAGACATTTCAGTTAACCATTCAAAATAAATGTCTTAAGATGTATTGTTACTCCTAAATTTCTCTCCTTCCTTTATGATCAATGAATTTAAAAACCCCTGTTAGAAATAAATCTCTTAAATAATGAAATAATAAAACGACCTTTGTAATAATTTTATATTCTTCGAGCTCTTCTTACTGGCTAGTATAATTTAAACATATGAATGGACTCAACACTGAAGTAAATTAATCTTTTTTTTATGTGAGGCCTTTCAGTAACAAGGTTACCATCACAACTCACAAACAACTGAACTAATGGTTTACACATTTGCTGTTAATTTAAAAAATGTTAAAATGGTAAAACAAACAGGTGAATTAATTTTAATAAGAAAATAAATATATATTACATAAATTAAAAATAATAGCTAGTGTTAAAATATATCTGTTTCGTTATTAACAATCATTTCTTTGTTTTTTATAAGCAACTAGTTGTTCCTTATTTCTGAATTCTCTAAAATATTACATTTTGTAAAAGTTGTGAATATTTAGACAATGATAGGTCATAGCTGATTTTTCTTCTTGACATTTAAAAAAAAATAGTTCTCTGCAAATTAACTTTCATTGAAATTTTTATTTTTGTTCGAAGGGAGTATTTTGTTTTGTTTAATATAGTCCTGATTTGACTTTATTTTTAACTTGTTTCTTTTGGATTTTCTAGTAAATAATTTAATTTGTACTTACCTTCAAACAATAAATATATATTTAGAGTTTTTTATTTTAACTTTTTTTCATTAATTTTATTTTATTTCATTACTGTTATTATTTTTTAAATTGTATTTTATTTTTTTACTCAAACATTATTTCACCACATATTTTAATTTTTTTAATTAATAACAAATGTAAACCATTAATTAAGTTGAATGTGTCTTATTTTCCGTTACAAAACAATTATTTTTTAAGTTTTACATTTGAAGTATAACATTTCATTTAACAGTGTTGCATTAAGTGAAATAGATTGTTGAGTACTTTCGCATATTTAGATTTGTAATAATTGTTTCAATTAATATAACTTTGAGTGAGGCGAGGTATCTGTTCCACTAGACTGTCTGGAATTTCATATTTATTGTATTTTTATTATTATTACTATCATACGATTACGCCCTAAGTATTAGTAAATAAGTACATACAAATATGTGTTATTATAACAAAATTATCAACATAGAAATTGTAACCTGTAAACATTTTTTCGTGAACTCTTTATTTTTCATCATTCAATATTAAGACATCAATCTTTGAGATATGAGCGAATATGATATGCGAATGAGTGTGGTGAGTGTAGATGAACGAATGCAGTCATTGTTACTAACTAATGGTGATCATTCCATGTATTAAAACCCTAATAGGGACTTCAGCTTTACCTGGAATTCGAACCACGTAGTATTAATCTGATTTTCAGCTAAGTGACAAGCTAGATGTGGACCCAACACGGACATCCCAGACTTCTCTAGTAATGTCCACATCGATGGCAACCATTGAGCGGACACCGTGTCGGTATTAAGAGGACCGAGTATAGAACATATTGCCTACAATCTCCATAACATCTAGTCCCCAAGTAGCTAGATTATAGCACTGTGCCACTAGTTCGACAATCAATAGTATAACATTTCAATGAAATACAGTATTTTATTGTTCTCAAGGAATCGTTGTCTTATAATATAATATGTTTTTCAGGTAATATCCTGTCACAGGTCTGCAATATAAGTAGACTAAAATTAGTTTATTTATTTATCAACTAGCTAAAACGTTGTAACTAAATTTAAGTGGAAACAAAATAAAAATGTTGCTGATTTCCTCAATAATAAAATAAAAAATAAAATAAGAATAAAGGGGGATTGATAATGTACTTTGTCACCCATGGAAATCATAGCAAACTGGGGAAAGAAACACACTAAGCGCTACTATTGGGTGCGACCTCTATTCATTTCTTCTCTATGCTTTATCATTCTGTGAATCTAGCCACAATAGCAGAATTTCTTAAAGAGAGTTTTTGATTTTCCGTAATTTAAAGCTTAATTAAATATTATCGAAAACTAGGCAAGTATATTTTACACAGAATTGTTGTCTTTCAGCTAAAAACTGTGTTATAAGCAAAGGGTTAATTGCAAACATTCTATATAAAAAAAACACACACACACTCTCTCTAAAGAAAATTAAATTTTATTTTATGTGTTTTATTTGTAGACTACCACATATTATTTTTTAGGTGACCGTGGTCATACTTGAAGTAAGATAATTAACTGTAGGTTATGCACTCATAAATTATCCAAATGAACACAAATACATATTTTAATTAATTATGGAAATTTATGGATTGAGGGAGCATGATACTGCAGGCCTGACCGTCATACCTGTGTAAACAAATAACGGGAGATATTTGGCACAAAAGTCATTGGATCCTCTAATAATATTTAAATAAAAGATAAAAACAGGCCGAGTGTGACGCCCTGAGGAATGCCAGCCGTGGGATGATCTATAACGTAGCGGTCAGTTCGTGAGTGGGCGTGGAGCCCTAGGTTTCGAGCTCATCTATTATGTATTTACTCTCCTCCACTCTCGCAGGAGGTGTTTGACCTCCAGGTTTGTTGTGAAACTACCCTGGTAGGCATTGTTTCCAGTGGTACAAGTAGAACACGCGGGAAACTCTACTTTCGCGATGTATCGGTGTTGCGCATCTCCGCTTTCCGTGTACAGATAGTATCGCTCAAGTGTGGAGTGGACGTCGACCTGGAGAGGTAAAACCGGAATTGGGGTTTCTCTTGTACATTTTAGATCCGGTATGGATCATTGATTAAATTCAATTTGTTTAAGAAAATCTGAATGATTTAAAATACCAAACAAAATATCAAGAGTTATTTTAAAAACTGATTATATAACAAATGTATTGCTAATATAGAATAACCCTCGCGAATTTCAAATGAAGTAATGATATCACATTAGCAAATGTTACATACTATAATCAATGTTACACTAGTTACCATCATTTTGGCCTAAAATCTATATTTTTTCTCCTATATAGTCTACAACGTTAAAGGGGTGCCCCACTCCACCTTCCATGAAGTTATAATATCAACTGGCCCATCCATCACATCTACATACAAACATTCAAATTTCATTACGTAAGTTAGTAATGCTGTATTAAGTGGGTATAGTTACATAAATTACAAAAGAATCATACATTTATCTACAAACCAAGTCAAGTCGTTTGCAACTTTTTCGCCAGTGCATTCATTGCCGTAATCTCCATTGACCGTTTTCTTTATCACATAAATAACTAGCTGACAGCCCTCGTTCGCTACGCTTGCTCACACTTCCCTCCGTGATTCTCTTTAATCCATCACAACCATCACCGTCTGCAATTGTTCTATTAGATAACAAAATTTATAGTCTAAAAACCCCTATTTTAGTGAGATGCAAAGCAGTGCAATCATGCCAGAGTTAGTTGAAGTTACCTTAAACGTTTCACAATTAAAACCAAATTAGCCAAGCTTTCGTGTTATGTTTAAGCCAACATTTGGCTTAACAATTTAAGCCAAGTTTGGATTAAATTAAATTAATGCCAATGTTACTCTTATAGAAAAAAGGAATCGTTTAAGGGCTGTTTCTATCCTTTACGGATGAAATGCTCAATTATCGCGCAGTGCTGTAACCCAGCTACTTGGGAACAAAGTTTTGTAGATATTGTCAGCGATAGCGTCTACGACGGTCCTCTTAATACCACCGCGGCGTCCGCTAAGTGGTTGCCATCGACGTAGAGACTACCAAGGAAGTCTGGGATGTCCTTGTTGGCTTTGTACCCTTACGTTGTGTAAGAGAGAGAACTGCGTATCTGGCCTATCAATCAGCTGAAAATCATACCAATAATATGTGATTTGGATTCCAATTAAAACTGTAGATCCTGAGCTGAGTCGAACTCACGAACTCATTTATTAACAAGACTACACAGGGCATCCACACTCATCCTACATTCAAGTAATCGATCATGTTTGCCTTAAAATACACAGAAGGTGTGTTGGCATCTCAAATCGAAATACTATTAATAATACAAGGTATTTCAAAGATAATTCTCAAATTTAACAATTACGCTGGATTATTTGCCACAAACTCCAGAAACTCTATAATCATATTTAATGAATATTCATTCAGTTATCTCGTGGCAGTTTTAATTCTTTCCCAAGCACTGTTAAAACCATCGTGGAATTTATAACGCCGATAAGATTATGCAAAGTGTCCCATTGCTTGACAAAGCCGAGTTACACAGGCACTCCGGGCCTCAATAATGTCCAACACTTAACGTCGTTTGTGATAATGACAAAACTTAATGACGACTTCACTTGACAAAACTTGACTTTACAACTTCACTTGACAAAACTTACTTTTAATTGCGGAGGTGTGCTAATGCAAGTTGAGGTGACAAGTTTTGCAATTCATAATATGAGTGTTCAAGATTTATTCTAATTCCTTCTACACCGTTAGTTAGTTTTTAAAAGTTATCTGTTCTACTACTCATATACATTATTCAACTTTATAAACTGAAGAGACATTTTGTTAATAAGATATTAAGTTGCCTAACTTTAAGAGGGCCGTTTCGCTGTTCAATGATTCTATAATTTGGTTCATAATAATAAACATATCGCAATACTTGAAGTGTCATTTAGTAGGTGAAGTGTTCTGGTGGACCGTAAGATGATTTTTGCAAAAATGTATACTGTAATTATGTGAATCTTTGAATAAAATTTTTTGACTATTTTGAATTTAAAATATCATCATATCAACTTCTAGCCTCTACTAAATATTTCAAATACAACTAATTGGGTTTTTATACTTGCATTGTTTTAAATTACGTTTGCTAATGTCCAAAATGTATTAAAATGGGACATTCGTGTATCACAAACATTAAAATAAGAAATAAAAATACACTCAGAAAATTAAAATCTCCTTCCAAATAATCACAGAATGACATACGAAACAAACTTTTATTGGAAAAATTTACGTAAAATATCGGTTTAGTTATCTGAAATTGGTCTTATTCGGGATAGATCCAAGATGGCTACCTTCTCCAGCCCCACCATTAGAACGGTATTGAGTTATCTATCAATTTCTCTTCTTCAGGTAATAAAGGAGTTTACGAGTCCCGTGTGATTTTCATGTTTTATTTTTAACTAGTCAATATTAACCCCATTAACATGAATCCATAGAAATTTTATGGTGGAAATACCGATTTATCGACAGCAAAATAAAAAAAAAGATAAAAAAGCTTTCTTACATCAAAGTTAATAATATTAAGTTAATGTAGTTTTTACTTCTGAACAGAACATTATAACAAATTAGTTATTCAACGAATAATAATTAAGATAGTCAACAAAAAAAGTGAGTTAGGTTAGGTTAGGATATGTTAGGTTAGTATATACAGAACTTGAATAGGTCTACACATTGCTATCCAAACTCACTTTTTTGTTTCGTCTCTTAGTTATTATTTGTCGTATGAATAATGCGATTTCATGTTCGTGATTAGGAGAAAAAACTACATGACAATAATGTAGTATAAGTAGTTTTTGTGTAGTAATGTTTGTTCCTTTTTTCAAAATTTCATCGTGAATCGATATTTCTATCGAACGTTTTTCATAGATTCCAGTTCGTGTGTTTGATATTGTTTAGTTTGTAAAAAATAGGAAAAATCGGACGAGACTGCTATATCCCATATTTACCACACTTTTCAATAAAATTTCGAAAATGCTGCTAAATACCCATTAGTAACTTTCACATCAAATAAACAACCCCCCCCCCCCCCCCCAATGGAATCGAGTACGTTCTCCATGCTGAACTCGTCATGGAGCTCGCCATTCTCCTACCGACTTCGAATGGGTCCCGTGGAGTTACACACGCTCTCCTATAAGTCATATGCGTTAGATAACTGGTTGGGCCTTCCGGATTCATTTGCATTTTCCATGATTCATGCCCGCCTGGTGGATGGTCCTCGTAAGCCGTATTTGTTGGGTGGGTGGGTGAGCCCTCCTTGTGCTATATGCACCCCCATTAATGTATTGCTGATGGTCTGCTAAATAAGACTTAAAGTTAATTCATTTTTCAAAACCTATAAAAGTAAAATGAAGGATGTTTAACGCAGTTTTATTTTTCATTGCCTGTCTCGCCGCCTTTAGCCTTACTTACTGTACAGCATAATGCAATATTAAGAGCTTAGTTTCCTGATGACAAAATCCAAGGCCGTGTTTTATTTCACCCAGGTGCAGTGTGACCGGTGATCCCTTAATCCCGGACGTCTTACCGACTCATTCCTTCCTGAGCTTACACCCCTCTCCCTCTCTACAGCGTGGATTGAGTCTTTCCTCCAGTTCAAGAGTCTGCTAAACCGGCCGCCATATCGGATTCGATCCTCCACAAGACAGTGTTGATTTTAAAAAAAGACAACAGCTTTATTTAAGAACGAACAAATTTAAAATTTACCTTTTTTGAAAGGGAATATAATTTACTAGTGCTCGCTGACACCAGGTTTTAATTGTATACCTTGATTTATTTTTTCTGGTATCAGACCCTACGGCCATCATCGGTGGAATGAACGTCCCTCGTAAGGAATGTTGAATCGCTTTCGCTCGGGTGTGGAGAGAAGTTAGATGCAACTACTCGAAATATAAGTGGGGAATGGCAAATAACCAGTCGTGTGATATTGGAATAGAAACTCAAACTATGGATCACATAGTTAATTATTGCTCAGTGTGTTCTTTTCCTTGGGGGATTTGTTGGCCTTCATTCAATCGGAGAATCAGTTGTCGAATGGTCACGAAACCTGGACTTATCTCTGTGACGAGACTACTGAGACACGTACTTTGTACTTTAGATTTTATTTTCTTTAGACATTGTTTATTCGTCTTTTTTATTAGGTTTGTAGCTGGCTTTGAAGGTCACACGATGTATGTATATTTATTAAATATAAATAAGAATTGTTTTATTATTTTTGTAATGAAACAAAACCAGTTGGAAAAAAACCTGTCTAAGGAGACACTAGTTACATTTATCGTACAAAGCATGTTAAAATTAACATGAAATACACAACAATGTAAGCGTGAAACGTAATGAAACAAGTGTAGTAATGTTCAACTGCAAAACGTCAGCTACTGATAACTGGCGCTACCTGGTAGCCAAGCGGGGAAGGAGAGTCAACTGCCACGACTGTTCAAATCACACAATAGCTTGAGGACAGACGAAAGCCGTTGCCCTTCCCCCTATAATCGACGGATTTTTAGGTAATTCCATAGGCAACAAGAGGTAGAAAGGGTCGGAGCCTTGAGTTAGACAAATTTATTAACTGGACAAGATTGTTAATTAACTTCTCTCCGTGAATTTATCTCCTAATTAGTTCATTCAAAACGTTAGACAATTTTAGTGTGAACTCGTTAGGAGGAGAACATCCTTCGCAAGACAATCTTTCATTTTGTTAAATATTCTCATGTCGTAATGTTTAATGGTTAGTTAAGGAGACATTACACAGAACAGTCTGAGGTTATTGATCTCTCAATTATGCCACTTAAGTTTTACAGTTATTGATACGTCAGTAAAGCCTCTGTGATAAAAGATTATTTTTTGAAAACTTTTTTTATTTAATACTCGTATAAGAAGTACGTAAATTTGAATATTTCAAATCGTACCGATGCAATTTTTTTGCCACCTGACTGTATTTTCCCCTAGCTATTGTTAGACTGCTAAGGCATGGTGAATGTGTTGTAAACTTTTAATACAAAGTCTACCACTGCAATTAATACTTTTTGAAAGTAAAAAAAACCCCATCAATATATATGTTAACATTTGTTTTACAGAACATTACATTGTATTGCAAGTTGAACAACTATGCATTTTTTCTCACTTTATTGTTTAAAAAATACACTTTAATCAACATACGTCTAAAATTTAGTTACGTATTTTTTCAAAGTAAATATTTTTTTATTAAAATGTACAGTGGCGTCAACCAATTTTAAAACAACAATATTATAGAAATTTATTTTCATCTGGTTTACACAAGTTTTACCATGAATAAAAAATGTAGACTATGTAATAGTTTAATCTAGTTTGTATAGTGAAACAAATTTGTGATTTCGTATCAGTTAGGCCTAATAAATCTGTATTGTTTCAAAAACGAATATGACACGATCACTCTTTGCACAGTTTCGTATGCCAATTTGTCACTTTAATAATACTTAATTTTCCATATGTTATTAAGAGGACAAATCAATTTATCTCGTTTCTGATCAGTCTAAACAAAATCGATTCTTGTAGTTTTTTTTTTAAATTATTGTTTTTTATTAGATTGTTCATATCAGTAAAATTGTTTAAAATAATTCAAATTTCTCATATAAACAAGTTCGAAAGTGCCTTCAGTGAATGCTTCTTCTCCTTAGTAGTAGAACGTTTTCTTTATACCAAATCCTACCCTAATCATTTTAAATGTTTCAAAATCTTCATCCCTTCTATATTCCTTCAAACATATTCTTTATTTTTACACATAATTTAACCCTTATTTCAGCCAGCCACCAATCTCACCACAGCCACAATACGTGTATGGGTGGGCGAGTGGGTCAATACCATTCTACGTGTATGGGTGGGCGGGTGGGTCAATACCTCTGTACGTGTTTGGGTGGTCGGCTGGGTCAATACCACTCTACGTGTATGGGTGGGTGGGTGGGTCAATACCATTGTACGTGTATGGATGGGCGGGTGGGTCAATACCATTTTACGTGTATTTTCAATACCACTCCCCTTGTTATTGGAATGTCCCCCAATAGCAAGGGGACCCAGGGGCCGTCCCATAAATTTTGAAACATAAACTATCAAAACAGTGTTTTTACATATTGTTTTTGCCAGTGTCAGGGAGACCCAGTGATGCTTTATACTGCTGAAGATGATGATTAACATAGTGGGTGGGGGGATTCAATACCACTGTATGTGTATGGGTGGGCGGGTGGGTCTATACCTCTGTACATGTATAGTTAGGTGGGTGAGTCAATACCACTAGACGTGTATAGGAGGGTGGGTGGGTCAATAGCACTGTACGAGAGTAAAAGACCCAACATTTATCAGTCACTTCACTCTCGTCCATATTTTTTTCCCCAAAGTCTACGACTCATTTCAAATCTTAGTCAAAATCTACTCAAAATGGATTCGTAAAATTTTATTTATTATTCGTATTTGAGATGCTGACACAGCTTGTGTATATTTTAAGGCAAATATGAACGATTACTTGAGTGTAGTATAAGTATATATAACCTGTGTAGTCTTGTTACTCACTAGGTTTGACTTAGCTTAGAAAGGACAATTTATTATTAGCACTATAGCCAGTTCAACTAAAAGACGTACAACCTTACGTGGTATACGAACCACATAGTATTGGTCTGATTTTCAGCTAATTGACAAGCTTAATGCTCAGTTATCTTCTCTACACAAGATCCAGACTTTGACTACCACCAAACGTGGACACTCCAGACTTCTCTACTTGTGTCCACGTCGGTGGCAACCATTGAACGTACGCCTTGTCAATGTTAATAAAACCAGTATAGAACATATCAACTACAATCTCCTCAACACTATCACCAAGTACTACACTACGTCACTACTACCGACCCATTTTCAAAGTAGTTATCATAATAGCTTCTAATTTACCATGAACTCAAAATCACCTCATCAACATAATCTGCTCTTTTTTGTCGTCTTCAAAGTATCATTTAATCATCTTCACTAATATGGTCGTCCACATTTAATTTACTTTTTCTCCGCCTTTTTCTTGCCTTCATGATCTGCAAAGCTGCTACTCCGGTAGCTGCTGTGATGACTGTAGTAGCCTCCATTAGGAGACGTTAGTTGGACATTAGCGAGCCCAGAACTGTTGCAGAAATCGTGTGAAGGTTTAGGTCCCAACGAGCAGGCTTCATTGTGCTGCCGGGGGTCGACGGCCTTGCTGAGGCGGTTGGGAAAAGAGCAGTTCGTGAGAGGTTGTAAGTGGGAACGACCTATTATTGCTCTGATTTCTTACGTGTCTTCCTTTCTCTTCCTTGTAGTTTTTTCTGTTTTGTTACAGCAGAGTTTTGAGTGTAACATAGTTTCAGAAGGCAGGTTGCAATTTGGCGAAAGATGTAAGGATTTGGTTAACTATTAATTTCACAAAGAAACGCGTGTTATAAAATATCACGCCGGCGTGTTGGCTTCGGACTGCGGAGAGCAAGGTTGGTCGAATCTCCAACTGAGCCAACGGTCGGTACTTCACTCGTTGCATAAGTAAACGCACAGGCTTGTAGCCCATGTGAACTGGCGAGTAAAGTTTACATTTAAAAAAATCATACTATTACAAATAATCTCATTAAAAAGCATAATCTCTAAAAAAACAAATAAATTGTTAAATCACCAGTTGAGTGTGTACGTGTGGTTGTTTTTTTAATAGAATCAATTACGTTAAAATCGGTACTAGTAGTGTTGCAGTGCTGTAATCCAGCTACTTGGGGACAAAGTGCTGAGGGAATTGTACTCTATGAGTACTATGCTTGGCCCTCTTAGTACCGACATGACGACCGCTCAGTGGTTGCTATCAACGTGGACATTACTAGAGAGTTCTAGTATGTCCATGTTGGGTAGTAGGCTTGTCCGAATGTTGTGTAGGGGAGATAACTGAGTATCAAGCTTCGAAATTAGCTAAAAATCAGACCAATATTACGTGATTCGGTTTCCACCTGAACCTGAAGGTCCCTTAATACTAATAAATGGCGCAAGTTGAACATACTTAGTTAGTAACCAGACTACACAGGTCATCCACACACATACAATCATTCATAGTGACCTTATAATACGCAAAAAGTTGTGTCGGTATTTCGTATCAGAGAGTAATCTGAGGAATTCATTGAGAATTAGCCAATCTAAGTTACCAGGAATCTAAGTCTTAAGGTCAGCCCAATCCACTTAACACTAGAAGTAGATCCATTGCTTATCATTTCTATGATTTAACGCTACAATTATTAGTATTTTTTTATCCTGTAACACGTCTGGTGCACTGAAGAATCCAATAGACCGATTAATTGAAGTCCGTCAAGCCTTTAAATTGTGGAACAAAAATATAGCAAAGCAACTTCTACGGGTTTAAATTGTTTCTCTTAAAACCTTCATAAAATGGCTTAATTCTAAAGGGATATAAACAATTTTAGTGCGAAAAGTCAATTTTCCTCACATTTTATTATTTCTCCTTCAAAAATCAATCATTGTATGGTAACTGTTTGTGGAAAATAAAACAAAATTATTTATATTTGCACAATTTTAGGTATGAAGGAGATCTATTTAATTATTTAAAAGCATATTTTGTCACTCAAAACTAACTGAAATCTTAAGTGACAGAAATTTCATTTTAGCAAATAACACGTGGTCTCTTCACTGAAATTTAATTTATTCGACCTTCTAACATCATTTTATACTAGTTTTTACTTTTTTAATCCGAAAATATTAGAAGTAGCCTTTTTAATTGAATGCCAATTTGATTTTAAATGTTTCTAATGAGAAAATGTTTGTTTTTGCGAGTAGAGTTTGTGTGGCTTCTTAATATCTAAATAAAAGTAAATGTGTGTTAACTTTTAACAATACATTAAATGGGTTTTCCTATAAAGTCAGTTGATTTACATCGAAAACAATTTGTATTTCATGCATTCCAAACCAATGAAGATATTTTCCAATACAGTTATGTCCTGTTTTCAGTCAAATCTATATGTGTTTTTAGGCAAATACAGATGTTACTATTTAAATTATTAATTGTTTCCTTCAGGTAGTGTGTACAACCAAGGCAGGGGGAAAAGAAGCCCACGTAGCCATAGAGGAAAATAAAGAATTCTGGAAATCTTGGAAAAATAAGAAAACATAGGACGCTTCCTAAGGCCTCTAGTGACGTTCTTATGGCCGCAGCGAACGGCTTGGTGGGAATTATAAGTAGATTACATACAACTAATATACATATTTATACCTCTGCAGTAATAATAACTAAATTTATCCTTGAGGATATCGGGACTAAAGGAGGGGCCGATAAGTTGCTGGCTCTACTATCGCATGGAAAACTGGAGAAATATCTACTAAACACACATTCGGCGTACTACTCGACGCGACCTCTTTTTCTTTATTCTCTGTGACGTAGCTAACCGATGGCCAATTCAGAAAATTGTTGTCGATCCAATATCTGATGAGCCAAACTGATGAGCTAAATTGTAGTCTGGTCTGAGGAAGGTGAGCGTGGTTCACCAAAATCGATCACCATAATATTTGTGCATTTTGTGCTTGTATTGTAGTATATTTGTGCATTTTGTGCTTATATTGTAATAAATTTGTGTTGTGTGACGTTTACTTGTACTGTATATGTACCAACACGTATTATGCTAATTAAAAAACTATTTCTAAATTGTAGTATAAAGTTGTATACGGAACACAGTTAAAGCTGTTTTCTCTAGAGATGCCCAGTCTTAAAGTTTGTTATTGATTCTCTCAAGACGTGGGTAACTCACTTGTTGTTCAAACATTTGTAAATTTAAACAAAATCCTTTTAACATACAAATCTGTGACAGTATGTACAGGTTATCTAACGACAACAAAGTGATTAAGCGTAGTATTGATTAGATAACGTAGTATTGATTAGATAACGTAGTATTAATTTTAGCAATAGTGTTCGATATAGCAATAGATTTCACCGAGTTATGTTAGGTTAGGTTAGGTTAGCAATTATAAAGCAATGGATCTAACCGAGTTATGTTAGGTTAAGTTAGGTTAGCAATTATAAAACAATGGATCTAACCGAGTTAGGTTAGGTTACGTTAGGTTAGGTTAGCAATTATAAAGCAATGGAATTCGTTATTGACGTAATACGAAATGAGTTTTTAACTAATAATACGGTTGCTTCCTTTTTGGAAGCTTCCAAAGAGTAAAATTAATTAAGCAATAGCTGTAACACTGTTGTAAATAATTGAGTTTTGAAATTTCACATCGGAATATCCTTTCTATTTGTACGTTTATATTTTATAAATTGTAGGACAATTTCTCAATTAAATGTTTTTCTATAATTGTCGATCGATTTATTTAAAATTTTTTATTTATAAATGTTTAAGTGAAATTCAAAACCTTGCATCTATTCAGAATATTCTAGACGTTCTAAGATGATTTTATGGACCCTAAGGTCTATAATACTCATAAAAACAAAAGACTTACACTAAAATATTCTCAAGAAATTCGTTAATATTTTCGTAACTCAATCAATTGTTGTGGTCTGTATTTTTATTTTACTTTAACTATTATTATTATTAGTTCAACCCGTGAACAAAAAACAAAAAAACCTTTTCAATCACGGATTGCAAAACAGATTTTAAAGTATGCAGAACTAGGCAACGTAAATAAAAATGTACCTTACGTTTTAAGATATTACACGCTCAATCTTCTTTGATAAAGAAAATTGATCGAGGGAGCTTGACCTCCTCCTTTAAATTTAGTTTACAAGAATAGTTGGCATTGAAAAGTCAATGTCAACATGCCTACTATATCGAGTAGCTGGCAAAGACGAAGTATCACTGCACCAGGTTGGCGTGTCTCAGAGAAAGGTCAAGGTCACTCATATCGATCTGACCGAGTTATGTCGGTGGGTGAAAATAACCGAAGTCTCGCCTTGTTGCTATTTACTGAGCAACCGATGTCTGGGATTCGCTTCAGTCATGAGAGCACATTTAGTTGAAGGGCTCAAGTATGATGGACACAAGAGGTGACAGTGTGTGGTATTTTATTTGGGATTAAATAAATATTTACTGTATAACTTTTTGTATATGAGGGTACATAAAACGACACCTGAGCTTACCTTTATGCCTACAAACTTATATACCGGACAGAAAGCGACATTCGTGCTATGTTTAGCGCATATAGGGGTTTCAGTAACGGTGGGGAGGGAAAACGTTCCACCGCTGAGCCGCCGTACATCACGGTTGTGACTACTACCTTCAAGTGTACAACTCTCGCAACAGTGTTTAGTTGATAAAAAAAAAAAAAAAAAAAAAAAAAAAAAAAAAAAAAAAAAAAAAAACACAAATACGTAACATTTCTTTAATTGCTATATATTTTTTACATTATTATGTTATTATTGTTTGTTATATGAATAGTAAATAATGATGTAAACTAATCGTTTTAAGCTTAATCAAACCACCAACTGGTCACAGCGTTTAATGTCAGTGAGCGGCGCTTGCTACTATGCTGCCAACCCACGGCCTACCGCATTCCTAGCTGCCATGCAACTGTTTTAAATTTAATTACAAAGTGGGGGGGAGGGTAGTTCTCTATCTCACTTCCACCACTCAGTGTATTTCTCTTGCACCGGTTCTTTTTGTATGTCGTAATCTAAGCGGCCTATCTATATTAGCTTATCTACGTTTTTTATATAAAACTAAAGGGATTGATATGTTTTTCATTTTTTTGTTTAATTTATAAATATTTATAACTTTAAATGTAAAAAAAATACCTTTTTTATCATCCCTGATGGACTAAATAGTGCCAACTTATTTAATATCGTTTGTTTGCAATCTTTCCACCTACAATTGAGACAGGCATAATTATACAGAACAAGGTATAATTTATTTTAATTAGTTTTTGATTTATTCACTATCTTTTGTTATTCAATTTGTTCACTTACATACAGACACTGCCTATATTATTGTTGTACTAGGAAAAATCCTTTTTGTAATATTACACGTAATATCACAGTTCACATCAAAGATGTGATAAATTACAATCTTTTCGTAATAACGCCAAGATATTGTATCGGTAAAAAGCAATTCCATTTATCTCGTGCTAAAAATAACCCCTTGATGTAGGGTAGTAATATTCATACTCGGCTGAAAAATATTATGAGGGCTGTTTAATGTGTGAATTAATTTTAGGGGTACGATATATTATTTTTGCAATGGTGATTATAAAAATGTAATAGAAATGTTTCTAAAAATCGTATGTATTTATTTTTTTTTATCTGGGTTAAATCGACCATTTTCTGATAAAAAATAACCCACTGGAGAAAATATAATTGTACTTTTCCAATTAGCTGAGGAAAGAGCTCCAAGATGGAGTTAATCGTTACCAAGGGTTTCGGTGATTGTTGGCCTTTATTTACGACGACATTTCTTCCTATAGTTGCCAGTCTTTTATAAGAGATTGAAAAGAAAAAGAATTTCTTCGTTCTTTTATGGTTGAATGTCGAGAAATGACTTGAAATTCACTTTGATGATTGTTTCTTTGATATGGCTCACCTTTGAATCGACAGTTCAAATCTTGTCTTTACTGCTTTACTCTTTGGTCCACGCCAAATGACTTATGGTTCTCTTATCAATTACGTCACTATCGACAAACCACCTTATTCCTCAATACCCACGTAAATTGTTAGTTTAATCCAATATTTACTCTGTCATGACTGTTCACGTTTTATTTTGTCGTCACTGGTGTTGGCTTAATTTTAATGACATTTCCTAGGATTTGGAGAGGAAACGTATATTTTTCCATGATTAAAAACAAACAGTGTGATCGTAAGGGGATTAGGTTGGCTCTTATAAAACTGAGCGGTGTTGGGTAAGTGGGTGGGCTAATATGTCGTGTACGTTCAATAATCGGTGGGCATTACGTCATTGATGTTCAATTTTATTGCGTGTGTCAGGTGGGTGGGCCATTATGACGTAGGTGTTTGATACTCGGTTACGTGTATGTGGGATATATTTGACAAATTGCTTTCCTTTCCATTAAATACGAAGACGTCAATCCCGCCCGCTATGTCGTGTATGTTGGAGCGTTAAGTAATCGGGGACAGACGCTTCATATATGAATGTTTGTGTTGGTAGTATATGTTTAATAGAGACCACTGGCTGTCATTTTATTGGTCGTGTACGCTGATATATCGAGGGTGTTTATTGTTCGGGGAGTGTTACATTGTGGATGATTGGTGAACCATAATGGAGTTGGTGTTTATTTGTCAAATATGCCCCTATGTTGTGAGGTTTAGATAGTCGGATAGGCCGATATGTTATTGATCCAATATGCCCCTATGTGTATTAGTGTTAGTAGTCGAATATGATCCTATGTAAGGGATTTTAAGTGATCGGATAGGCCTTTTTATGATAGATTTTTAGTGCTTTTATAAGCTCCTATATAACTATTTTTAGAAGTCAGATGACTTAACGTGGTCAATTTTAAGTAGTCAAATAAGGCCCTATTTGTTGTTTGTTTAGAAGTCAGATAAGGCCCTATGTATTGTGTGTTTAGAAGTCAGATAAGGCCCCATGTGCTGTGTGTTTAGAAGTCAGATAAGGCCCTATGTATTGTGTGTTTAGAAGTCAGATAAGGCCCCATGTGCTGTGTGTTTAGAAGTCAGATAAGGCCCTATGTGTTGTGTGTTTTGTGATCACATTAGGCCCTATGTGATTTTCAGTTAAACTAAACCGACAATCATCCTACACAATTTCAGCTTCTCAGGTTTAGTAGTTTATGAGATACAGTGATCAGTGAGTGAGTCAGTGAATATATAGATTTTCAAACTGGGCTATCTACTTCTTCACACAGTTCTTTGATTTACATTCCCTACACTTTTTTAATAATTTTTTAAAGTAATATTATTAAACTCACGTTCATAATTGGATTGTAAATAATTTTACCATCATAATTTTGTTTATGATTTATAAAATAATGTTGTTTGCTCAATAGAAGCGAGTATCTAGGCCTCATGTAGTGTTGTTTAGTAGTCAGATAGATCCATATATTGTTAAACATATACAAGAATGCATTTTCTTCATTTACTATATTCCTTAAATTGACTTAATAACCGAGCATGATTACATATAAATGAAACGCTCCAGTAGGCCTATATTTCAAATTAAAAACACTCTTAACATTCAAGTCTAAATGTGGCCTCGTGCTATTACCCTTGTGTAGGAAGTTTGGAGTGTTAATGACTGCATAATGCAACTTCTCGTGCAACAATGCAAATTGCAGATTCATCATTGGTATGCAAACAACTTCATAGCAACTATTGTGCAGCCACTCTACTCTGAACTTGTGCAGTAGACTATTATAGTTTCTTCAAACTTTTGCGATTGCATTTAGTGAGATATTCCTAATGTAGTTGCTACAACATGTAATTATAGTCGTATAGAATAATTAAATGTATTCTTTTACGTAAACTTGAAATTTTTTTTACAGATAAGCATTCAGATTTCTACGTTAAAGACCTTTTTCATCAAACCTAAAATTTAAAGGTTGTGTAATTAATGAAAACCATGTGTCACATTTATACGTTTAATATAAAAAGTAATACTTCATACAAAGAATTTACCATTTTATATTCACCAAACCGCTGTATAGAGGAAGTCCTCAAACATATATATTTTACCATAGAGAAAGATCAAATTTCGCTTTTTTACTTCTGAAGTGAACGCCTCAGTGGTAGTTATAAATATATTAAAACTAATATAGGTAAATAGTATAAATCTTTAGTAATAATTAATACGTTTAATTTGATCGATTTGGGAGTAATAAATGAGGGACTGACAAGGTGCTGGCTATGCTATATATTGTACATGGAGAATTAGAGAAATAACTACTAGACACACTAATTCGACACACATTAAGTGCACTATTTGATGTAACCTCTGTATCTTTCTTCTCTGTGATTTAACCTAAAGGACTTCAGTGGTAAACAAACTTAACTCCGTCATCTATGATTCTTACAGCTCAACAAGTTGGTTAAGACAGCCAGTTCACTTCAGCCAACGGCTGAAAAGCTCAATTCAAGTACCACGCTGTGACCCTTCCGACCTACACGAGTTTTGACTCTTCCCACCAGTTTGGTCGGCGACTGGGTCGCCCCGGCAAACAGAGCATGCTGGCCGGGAGACACGGGTGGCTGCCCCGTCGGCATCCGCGATTGAAAAGTCCTGTCAGCTCTGTGTTAATGTCACATTTCCGCTCGTTTATATGCTTTATCTGTACTTGCCGATGTAGTTAAACGATATAATAACTGTTGTGAGTTGTTCATCTGAAATATTTACTAAATTAATCTACAGATTATTAATTATGAAGAAGTCGATCGTAGACTTCTCAATTGCGAATATGAGGAGCGAATGATAAGTGTAAACTTACGTGTGTAGTCATTGTTACTAACTAAGGACGACTGTTATTTAGAAGGAGATATTCATAAATAGCCAGGGTATTAAGGGACCTACAGCTTTACGTGGAATCCGAAGCACGTAGTGTTGGTCTGATTTTCAGCTAATTGACAAGTCTGACATTCAGTTCTCTTCCCTACACAACGTCCGGAGACTGACTACCACCCAAACTGGACACACCAGACTTTTAATGTTCACATTGATGGAAACCAGGCTATATAACATTACACATTACAAATTGTCTAGTGAATAAAAAGTTACCAAGATGAGTCATGTAAACTAAAATATACATATCAATTGACTAACGTCACTGTATACATTATGTTGGTTGATTTAAAATGTTTATGTCATAGTACAAAAAAAAACATTACCTTAGTGTAGTTTTGATATACTCAAGGACATCGAATAGTGCTTCTATAGACATGGATTGCAAATTATTTAATTACTGTCAGCTTTGATCTTGCGTTAAGTGTCCGACAATCGTGATGGTAACGGTTGGTAATACTGCGACCCTGAGGCCTGGGTCTCGGGCGGAGGGCTAACATCGTTAGGCCGAGGTAACGAGGGTTGTGTTATAGCCCTCAAAGGTCTAAGGGCAACTTGACACTGGTTAACTAACGGTAATTGTCAGCCTTTGTACAGACAGGAAAACGGCTTCCCTAATGTTTTAGAGTAAAAACAGTTCTGAGGAGGAAACATTTGGTTGAATATATTTCAGTTTATGATGAACCTAACATGAATTATGTTATTCGTCAGGAATGTATGTGTCTTTGTAGAAAGTGACAGAAATAATTGCTGGTAAACGTACATTAAAGAGTTTGGTCAGGAATTGCCAGTTAGAATTAATGACTCTTTACGAATTAGATGAAGAAAATCAGTGATACGCTGGCCCACCTACACCCCAAAGGAGCCGTGCAACAGACACTGGCCTACCCTCACACCAAACAAACACACAGATGAATAACGTGGGAACGTAACTTACGTTACCCCTCTCCCCCCACCCCCCCAAAGAACACAAACGAAAGACGTTGGCCCACCAAAATAACAACTGATTTTGACACATGGTTACTGACTTTAGAAAAGTCTGCAGTAGGATGATAACAACTACATATTTGTTTGAGATTTATAGACAAATTTTACATAATCTGTGGTAAAAAGAGGTTCGGCGATTATTTTTCGTAAGCATATTTGGAGATAGGACCTAAAAAACAACATGAACGTAAGTGACGAGGAGATGATGTGTGTTGACTTTTTATTAGATTTGTTTGTATTTACTTGCCTCAAAAACGGTAATGGTAAAGATAAATGTGATTATGAATTTCCTATAATTGTAGTCATTGTTACAAACCAAGTCAGACTATTCCTTAAAAAATTGTATTAATTAATAGCTCAATAACAAATGTACAACTAGTGGTTATGGCTGAACCCTTAAAAAATGTGTTACGACTCTGATTAGTATCGTCGTAGAGTAAAATCCAATCGGGCTAAAAAAAAAATCGCCTCAGCATTACTTGCCTTGTTCTTGTACAGAGTGTTACGAAAATGTTGGGCTGGCTCTGCATTTCCAGATTCTATGTGTTATTAAGAATTATTCTAAGCCAAAAATTAAGAATACTATTTTTTTCAATTTCCGTTTTGTTATAGCAGCCATTTTGTTTTTTATCCATACAATAATTTATATCTTTATTGTTATCTTTACGCTTATTACAAAACTCGGTAAATAGGTTTATGTTAGAAGGTAGTGTTTATTAAAAAATTATTTTAAAATTTTCTCTAGACTATTATTATAAAAATGGTGGCCATTTTTTTAATTATTTTTTTCTCAAATATCTAAAAAAACATTGAAAAAAGGTTTGTAAACAACTTTCCCTTTCCAATGATACCTCATTTGTAAAAATCGCTTAGTAACTATTTAATGAATTACTTTAAATTAACATAGAAACAAATGGCTACCGGTACTAATTTGACAATATGAGAAACAAAGTTAGTTCATAAAATAACTATTTCATAAGTGATTTTTACAAATGAGGTATCGTTGGAAAGGGAAAGACGTTTACAAACGTTTTTGAGACTTACACAGACTTACACAGTTATAAAACCAGTGGTTTTTTTAGATAGTTGTTAGAATAAAAACAAAATGGCCGCCATTTTGAAAATAATAAAGATAATTTTAAAAATATTTTACATAAATATTACCTTCTAAAATGATAACAACAAATGTATAAATGGTTTTGTGAAAAAAATGGCGTCTAGCTGCTTAGCAAAGCGGAAATTGAACAAAACATCGTTCCTGATTTTTAGCTTAGAATCACATATAGAATCTGAAAATGCATAGCCAGCCCAACTTTTTTGTAACAGCCTGTATAATGTAAATTTTAGTAGCTAAATATGACCTGCGGTTTTGTTAATCGTTAGTAAAATATTCAAGGGTGGTCAGGCAATATTGTTGAGTGTCGGTGACCAGTAAGGGTAGTGTTACAACCTCCTGTGCACATTACCATGACGTAGGAGGACCCTGCCTGTTAATGTAATACACATCCACCCACGCAGATTCTCCCTCAACATATTGCTGAATATGAAGTGCACATCTATTGATATTACAAATGTTTCAAGTTGTTTGTTAATAATTATTTCGGTTCGTGCAACTAAATATTGTGAAATATAAATATAACATCTGTTCCTGAAAGGCATTGAAACGTTTTATTATTGTTGCTTCAATTAAAACGTTGCTGTTGGTTATAAATCAGTTTTAAATAAAAACATACTACTAATAAAAAAAACATAGGGCCTACTAATCAAATTCTAAAAACATAAACTACAATTTATCTTCTATATTTTTATTAATTATTAACCAAGCAATCAGCTATAATAGTATAAAATACAACATTCTTAGTTGAATTTTTATGGATTTTTAGTGAAAAATAAATAAGTTGGCAGCAATAATTTTATTAAATGACCACTAAAATGAAAAAGAACGTTATAAATTAAATACAATTTGCTATATTATGCTATACAAGGTCGCCTGCACTTTTCCCCATAATTTCGGAAAGGAACTCTGGAGCATTAGGCACTATATTTTTTTGGTAAATTAGGTAATTAAATAGTTTACCTAATAATCCATTATTATTTTTAATATTGTAACATATTATTTTTACAAAATTACCTAACACTTACACCTAAAATAAAATATAACAAATGGTGAGTGGATAAAAAGTGTTATGTTTAAATAAATGACGCAAAATTAGAACAAACAATGTACTGTTTGAGTTAATTTACCCACGTAGCGATTGGTGGGAACCGAAATAATGGTTGTTGATCAATAAGAATGAACGCACCTTATGTTCTCTCTGTTTGGCGAGTCGTCATAACGTCCTGATCCAAAAACATCAGGTATAAAGTAAAAGATCCTGCATGTATTGCAAAAGGGTACTCGTAAGTTTGAAAAACTCATAATTTTCTGTACAGCCATCTTATTGTACCCTTGAATATTGTGTAGTGGACGTTTTTTCTGTTTTTATTTTACTTTTTCCTTTAAAAAAACAGCTAAAACTTTTTTTAAATTTAATCTGTACATTCTCCAAGAACTATTGATCCAAGTTTTGAACTTTAGCAGACAAAGTAAAGGGGAGAACCAGTACAATATAAGGTGAAAATTACTGTAAAATACAACCAGTCCAGCGAATATTCGAACCTGCGCTATCTCTAACTAGTGGAGATTATAGCCGATTGTTCTATTCTCGGTAATCTTAATACCAACATGGTGCCCGCTCAATGGTTGCCATCGAAGTGGATACTACTAGAGAAGTCTGGGATGTCGATTTAGGGTGGTAGTCAGGGTCTAGGTGTTGTAAAGGGAAGAGAATTGAGTATCTTGCTTGTCAGTTAGTTGAAAATCATTCCAATACTTCGTGGTTCGGATTCCAAGTAAAACTGTCAGTCCCTTAGTTGCCCGGGCTATTGTGGCATTAATAAATGACTCTTAGAAAGGAACAGTTGACCTTAGTAACAATGACTACACTTGTTCATCTACACTCACTTACCCCTCGTATTCGCCCATATCTCTACGATCGGTGATGAATAACGAATAGGGATGCTTTGTTACCATCAGTCACTGTGACGTAAGTTAACCCTCCCCCATAAACACTAAGCGGCCATAAACGTCGCCCTAAAGTCTGCAGAGCCACGTAAGGGATGTTTTGTACAGTCAGTCGGAGTCCGGCTGGAGTTGACACGTCATTTTCCACTTGAGGGGTTGCCGGGCCAGGGTCTGCAACTGACTTTACCCTTATGATAAATGGACAGAAACAGTATTACCAGATTTTATGGCATTTTATTGACCGAACGTTGAAATTATGATTTGAGATCTTCAAAGTAGGGATCGGCTTTAAAGTTAAAAAGGATTTCGTTTAGAATTAAGAAATATGCTAACATACACAGCGGGTTGCCAAACATAATATGTGAACCAAAGGATCTGAAACGGAATCGGGATAAAATACAACCGGGGGGGGGGGGGTTAAGAACAATTTGTTTTTTCTGCTTAAAAAGCAAATTTTGGAGCTATATATGGCTTGAAAATTAATTTTTTTACGTTGTTATGTTAACTATTTAAAGTGTCTTACGATCCGTAGATCCCTGCCTGTACTAAAATTTGTACCGGATTACAAACTCACTGAAGTTGCTGTAAGTATAAAGTTGAAAAAAAGAATTTTTTTTATGTGTTTTCTGATGTATGGAAATATATGAATTCATAAAATAAGGGGGAAATATCGTCCCGGACTCAAGTAAGCCGGGACGCGGGACTTAGGAAATAAGGGGACTGTCTCTCAAAATCGGGACGTTAGGAGACCCTGGTGTATAAACGTGGATGGTAAATGAAACATTATAATAGTTGTACTTTTGTGATAATATTGTAATGAAGGTTTTTTTTGTGGAATCAGGTTTATTTTGTATTTGCACCGGAAGCTGACAAAATAATGTAGTAACTTAATTTTGTTTTAAAAAGGGAAATCGTTTGTTTTTTTAGAAATTGCATTTTAGGCAGGAAATTAAAAAAATTATAAAAAAATACGAAGTGATGTTTAAAGGTGTTTTATTACAATTGTTTGTACTAATTTTTCTTCTAAGTAACAATTTAGTCAAGACAATAAATTACTTTGCCACATTGCAAACGGCGTAGTGTAAGGTTTGTAACAATTGTGTTCATTTACATATGCAAATTTTACTTCTCGTTTTGACTTGGATTTTAATGAACGGTGCTCAAATAGGTTTTACATTGTATTTTCTGTTAATTATGTAAAATTGTTTCTCCAGTGTTTATAAGAATATTTAATATTCCAACGTAATTAGAAATTTAGTATGTTGAAAATACATCAGTAATTTAGCTATAGTTTGGCGTGACATTATAAACTAAAATTTAAATATTCAACATTCAATGTTAATATACAGGGTGTCCCGTAAGTACTGGCCAAAATTTCACGAGGTTATACTGTAGGTCAAAACAAACAATTTGTATTATATAATGTATAGTCCCATCTGGCTTAGTTTTCTGTCTATCTGTCTGTATATGTTTTTTAGAAAATAATTTATATCTTCAAAATGGTTTGAGATATTAAGTTGAAACTTCGTACATTTACTTACCTCATTAGTGTATATCTAAAATAAAAGTTTCAAAATTATATCATTTACATAAACAAAATGGCGGCCATTTAAAATTGTCAAAGCCTAATAACTTTAAAACGAGTGATCTTATAGAAAAATGACAAGATACATACAAAATAGCTCCTTTTAATACAACAATTTTGGTACCAGTTTTATTTTTCTACAGTAAGTTGTTACAGAAATAAATAAGATTTCTCAAGGAAAGGTCTGTGTTTTATTTGAAAACACATTGGAATTTTGAATAAAACACAGACCTTTACTTGAGAAATCTTACTTTTTCTGTAACAACTTAATGTAGAAAAATAAAACTGGTACCAACTTTCTTGTATTAAAAGGAGCTATTTTGTATGTGTCTTGTCATTTTTCTATAAACATCACTCGTTTTAAAGTTATTAGGCTTTGACAATTTTAAATGGCCGCCATTTTGTTTATGTAAATGATATAATTTTGAAACTTTTATTTTAGATATACACTAATGAGGTAAGTAAATATAGCCTACAAAATTTCAACTTGATATCCCAAACCATTTTGAAGATATAAACTATTTTATAAAAAACACATATACAGACAGATAGACAGAAAACTAAGCAAGAAGGGACTATACATTATATAATGAAAATAGTTTGTTTTGACCTACAGTATAGCCTCGTGAAATTTTGGTCAGTACATACGGGACACCCTGTATAATCAAAAAACGACGTACTCAATCATCACAAAATCCTCGGAACCAATGAACATACGAGTATTTTGATGGGATTCGGAGGGAAGTTATCTTTTGTATCATACAGACCCACAAAGGAAGGATTATTTGAAATGCAATTCCTAAAGGGTGGAAACAGCTCCTAAATATGTCGTTTTTCCCAAAAACGTAACAGTGTCACTAATGTAATAATAATAATAATAATAATAATAAGTTCGTTCAGCCTTCACGGGGCGCAGACTGTGAGTAACCATGAATCACCGTGGTGAAACTAATAGCGAACACCCAAAATCCAGACACGTCTGTGTGGCAACCACCGGTACTCTGGTCGGCGTATGTTCATCCATAGGATGCGGCCGTAACAACAAGCTCCAGAAACTAACAATCTCTGGTTCTATTCAACTCAGTGACAACACTGAGACAACATTCAAATGATGATAAGCAAACATGAATCGTGCAAGTAAATACAATATTACTCCAGGTGGTAACCAATCCACCTGCCAAGAGGCAGCAACCATGCCATCGGATTCTGGAGGGCATGGACTTACACGAAAACAGGGAAAATCGGAGTTCTCTGGCAGACTTCCACACAAAAGACCAACTTTTATAGGGACACTGAACATTAACACACTAATCCAACCAGGAAAACTGCATAACCTGGTCATAGAGCTAGACAAACAGAAAATACAGATACTCGCAGTACAGGAAACAAGATTCACAGATGAAGACACAATGGACTACGGAAACTACCGCATCTTCAAGAGTAAAACCGAAAAAAGAGTGGCAAGAGGAACACCGATGCTAGGGATGGCAATTTTCATACATAAGAATGTGATAGGCTCAGTAAAAAAAGTAACACCCGTTAACAACAGACTCATGACCATGGACTTTCAGAGCACAAACAGAAATTACACTATGGTAAACGCACACGCACCAACAAATGCAGACAACAAAAAGAACCCAGAAGAAACAGAAAAATATTGGCAAACACTGAATAAGACAATGAGTAAAATACCAAAAAACAACACAACAATCCTAATAGGCGACTTTAATGCACAGTTAGGGAAAGAGAAAACCAACAGGAAAACAATTGGAAAATACCCGGCACACAGACACACCAACAAGAATGGCATGAGGTTAGTAGACATATGTCAGCAACATAATCTTAAAATCATGTCAACATCTCTCAGAAAGGCATCCAAGAAGCAGAAGACATGGAGATCACCTATACAAAGACTAGGTGAATTCCAGATCGACCACATAGCAATTACACATACAGATCAGAAACAAGTACGTGACGTACAGGTACGAAGAGGAGCCAACATAGACTCGGACCACTACCTCACGAGAATCAAAATCAAACTCACACCCAAGAGTATACACCAAAAGAAAACACATATACAGAAATTCGACACTAAAATGATAAAAAAGTCAGGAATTACACAAGAATGGGAGAAAGAACAAGCAAACGATTGGGAAATGTTCCAGAGGAAAATAATAGAGAAAGCCAAAGAGATGATACCACTGAAAAAGAACACAAAACATCCATGGTGGGACAGTGAATGCGATGAAGCAATAGAAAGTAGGAAACTGGCATACCAAAAATACAGTAGTAAGAAAACAGAAGAGACATTGCAAGAATTTAATGAGATAAGAAGAGAAACATCGAAACGAATAAGACAAACAAAGAGGAAATACTTGAAAGAACAGTTAGACTCAATCGAGGACAACTTTAGAAAATACAACACAAGAGATTTTTACAGAACATTTGCAGGGAAAATTAAAGGATACACACCACAAAACCTGTGCTTCAGGAAAAAAGATGGCAATCTAGCAATAACTAACCAAGAGAATTGCAGTGAACTGGCAATATACTTCAGAGACCTCCTAAATTGCATAGAGCCAAAAGAAAGATTTACCAAAGAACACACCAAAAAACCCAAAGACGAGCCAGGACCCACACAAGAAGAAATAGAAGGACACATACGCAAACTCAAAAACAATAGAACATCAGGAGAAGATGGGATAATAGCTGAACTACTCAAGCATCTGGGAAAGGAAACAACAAAAGAACTCACAGCAATAATACAGAAAGTTTGGCAAACAGAAGAATTACCAGAAGACTGGAAATGCGCACTAATACACCCACTACACAAGAAAGGGGACAAAACAAATGTAAACAATTATAGAGGAATATCACTTTTACAAGTCACATACAAGATACTATCAGCATGCCTACTAAAACGAACACAAGAACAACTAGAACATAAGATAGGAGAGTACCAAGCAGGCTTCAGACCGAACAGATCGTGTGCAGAACAGATATTCAACTTGAAAACGATACTTAAGTACAAAGCAACAAGAGCAACACCAATAATATGTGTCTTCGTAGACTTCAAGAAGGCATACGATTCAGTAGACAGGCAATCCTTGTTCAACATTCTAGAAGAACAAGGACTAGATCACAAGACACTGAGACTTATCAAACAAACATTAACAGGAACCAAATCCAAAGTAAAATTCATGGGAGAAGTTTCAGAATCATTCGAAATTAAAACTGGAGTTCGGCAAGGTGATGGACTGTCACCACTGTTATTCAACCTAGTTCTTGATAAAGTAATAAAAGAATGGGAGAAAGAGCTTAAAAAAACAGAAAATTGGAAACCGATAAGACTAGGAAATAAGAAGAAAGGAATCGAAACAGCGTGCTTGGCTTTTGCAGACGATCTCGCCATACTAACAGATGAAGAAGACAAAGCAATTAAACAAATAGAAACACTAGCGGAATGTGCACAAAAGGTAGGACTACAGATATCATATGAAAAGACTAAATTTATGTGCACGAAACTAAACATACCTAACCTAAACACCAAATACGGCAAAATCAATAGAGTAACCCAATTTAAGTATCTAGGAGAGATGATAGAGCCAACAGGCAGGGAGAAAATGGCACAAAAAATAAGAATACAGAAGATGAAGAGAGCACTAGGGAAAACAAAAGATATATACAACAAAAAATGCATTTCAATATACACAAAAATCAGACACTACAACACAGTTATCAAACCGGAAACACTTTATGCAAGCGAAACACTAACATTGCACCTGAAGGGGGACCTCGAAGACATACTGAAAGAAGAACGGAAAATAATGAGAAAAATCCTAGGACCAAAACACACGGATGAAGGTTACAGACTTCAACCAAGAAAAATAACAGAAAAACTTTCAAATATAGCAGAAGATATGAGAAAACGTAGACTACAATTCTATGGACACATGTACAGACTACCAGAACACAGACTAACAAAACAGATTCTAACCTTCATACATGGGAAGAAAACAGGAGCACCATGGCTTACACAGGTCAAACAGGACATGAAGAATGCACAGATCGAAGAAATAGACATAGCTGACAGAAACAAGTACAGGAACAGAATTGCGAAGTGGAAGCCAGAACCAGAGAATGAGAAGAAAAAAAGAGACATGCCTAAATGGACAGAAGAAAGAAAGAGAGCATTCAGTGAAAAGATGAAGAAATGGTGGGCAAACAAGAAGAACACGAAGCTGAATTGATGTATTGCTTTGCGTGATCCAACAGGGTCTATACGCACATAATAATAATAATAATAATAAGCTTGGCTAATGTGGTTTATTCTGAAATGTTTAAGGTAATTTGTTCTAGCTGTGACATTTGTATTACTTTTCATCCCCCTAAAGTAGACTTATAAGGTTTTCTAGACTGCAAAACTTTGCTATCTTGATTACCGGCATCAGGTAAGTTTTTATATCGAATTTATGGTTAAAGAGAACCATAGAGGGGAGGTTAAACAAGCGAAGAGAACCATCCTGTAGCAAATAAAGGGCTGTCGACTACATATAGTAGTTGTATATGTATGAATCAAATTAATTAAACGAAATCTGTTTGTTAAATTTGAAATTACAGTATTTTCTTCTTAGATGCATGACTCCAGTTAACAACTATCTACTTCTAACCTAGTTCTGCTTATAACTTTACGCAGATTAGTTAGTAGGGGTATTTTTTTACAGTAAGGGATTAGTTAGTAGGGGCAGGCGGGGATAGTAAAGGAGGGAGATGGGAGGGAAACACGTTTTATGTGTGTTAGTGAGGCAGACCCTTTGACTCTTAGTTGCTGAAACGTAGAACTAAGTTCCTTTGAGCTTTCAACTGGGCGTGTCGAACACCCTTCACTCCCATTTTAGTTTTTCCTGGTTATTTAAACAAATATTTGACGTGATTCGTCCTATATATAAATGAGCAAATTGAGAAGAGGGTGGAAGAACCTGGGTAGCCATTGAGGAATCAGCACTCACCAGACAGATCAAGAGACGTTTTTGAATCGGATAGTACATTTTAGATGGCAGGAAAGGTAGGAAAGAAAAGGTCAAATGATTTGAAACTATAAGTACACATTCTTACACATTTTAAAAATAAGTGTAAATCTAAAAATATTAAGCTTATGACAAGTGTAATAATTTACATTTTAAACTTCCTGTACATATTGGTCTTCTTTATCATTGCTTGATCCATCGAAGAAAACAGAAAAACTATTACGAAATTTTTTTTATAATATCTTAAAACTTGACTAAAAATTTTACTTAATACTATTTAAAAATTAACATAACTTTACCGAATCATAGTCAGTTGATTGTTAAGTAAGTTTACCTTAGTTGTAACTTTTTACCAAATTACAGATCGGAATCTGATAATGGAATCCCGGGTAGAAACAGCGCATTGTTGTCATTGCCAGGGAAGTTGGTGGATTCCAGCAACGGCCTTTCTCCCAAACAAACATGGTTTAATTTGGCCTAAGTGAATGAACGTGTTTTCATCTGTTGAGGTTTCCTTGACTTTACATTGATTTAAAAACACATTTATATATATATATATATATATATATATATATATATATATATATATATATATACTTGCAAAATACTAAAACAAAAAATAATAAATAAAACAACTTTAAACATTCAGATGTAATATACTTTATTTTAATTTTAAGTTAAATTAATGATCGTTTTAAAAATCAGTAAAATTTGTATCATACTTAACTGTCTTATTCAGTTTATATTTTTATACAACTTTGTCGCCTTAGGGCCATAAAAATGAAGTAAGGCTGCTTTCGGAAATTATTTAAATGCAACCTTACTTCACTGCATTAAATACATTACTATTAAATCTTTTGAAGCTATATTTTTAAACCTCTAAATGTTTGCTTTTCATTAATTAAACCTTAATGATTTATCTATAGCAGTGAGCAGTTATAGTAATTATAACGGAAAAAAATAAATAGTAGTTGTTCAGTGTAGGGGTCCCAACTCCCAACCGATTACCACGTTTTTTTTTAAACTAGTAGTCATATTTTAAACTAGTAGTCATATTTTAAACTAGTAGTCATATTTTAAACTAGTAGTCATATTTTAAACTAGTAGTCATATTTTAAACTAGTAGTCATATTTTAAACTAGTAGTCATATTTTAAACTAGTAGTCATATTTTAAACTAGTAGTCATATTTTAAACTAGTAGTCATATTTTAAACTAGTAGTCATATTTTAAACTAGTAGTCATATTTTAAACTAGTAGTCATATTTTAAACTAGTAGTCATATTTTAAACTAGTAGTCATATTTTAAACTAGTAGTCATATTTTAAACTAGTAGTCATATTTTAAACTAGTAGTCATATTTTAAACTAGTAGTCATATTTTAAACTAGTAGTCATATTTTAAACTAGTAGTCATATTTTAAACTAGTAGTCATATTTTAAACTAGTAGTCATATTTTAAACTAGTAGTCATATTTTAAACTAGTAGTCATATTTTAAACTAGTAGTCATATTTTAAACTAGTAGTCATATTTTAAACTAGTAGTCATATTTTAAACTAGTAGTCATATTTTAAACTAGTAGTCATATTTTAAACTAGTAGTCATATTTTAAACTAGTAGTCATATTTTAAACTAGTAGTCATATTTTAAACTAGTAGTCATATTTTAAACTAGTAGTCATATTTTAAACTACTAGTAGTCATATTTTAAACTAGTAGTCATATTTTAAACTAGTAGTCATATTTTAAACTAGTAGTCATATTTTAAACTAGTAGTCATATTTTAAACTAGTAGTCATATTTTAAACTAGTAGTCATATTTTAAACTAGTAGTCATATTTTAAACTAGTAGTCATATTTTAAACTAGTAGTCATATTTTAAACTAGTAGTCATATTTTAAACTAGTAGTCATATTTTAAACTAGTAGTCATATTTTAAACTAGTAGTCATATTTTAAATAAAAATCTGTATAACACATTCTGTATATTTAAATTTTGAAAGTTATTACCGAAATCACATTTGCACTGTTTTATTTTATTTTAATTATTTTTTTTACTTTCTACGCCAGTGCCATTTTGAACATATTAAAACGTTGTTGAGGGACAACGGTACAAACTCATATGGCAAATTTAAGTGGACCTCCCGGGATTTGAACCCGTTACCGTCTGGCAATGAAGCAGACTAAGCTAGCAAGAGGCATTAATAACTATAGATGAAAACATACTGATTTACGGTACTGGAACTGACATTTATTATTGTCTATCTCCAATTTATGGAATGCGGATTGTAAATCGAGCAATTAGTATGGATGGCTTTGAGAAAAAAACTAAGTTCTACTTTTTCTTAGAAAATGTCATTAATCAGTGCCAAGTTGTTACAAAGATTATGGAAGAATGCCTACATTTCATAGTAAAAACTGTATAAATTCGATTAAAGTAAGAAAAGACTGCAATAATTAATATTATTTATTGTATGAACAGTTACATTAAATGCGTCACAAATGTCAGATTACAAAATATCTACAGCTATACATTCATTATTACAAGGGCCTCATTTTTTATACGTAAAAAAGTGTTTTATTTACTCGGTTCTCTCACATGAAAATATCTAAGCCTGTTAGTATTGAAAATAATATGGCCAGTGATAGTAACATAATTCATAGTTCTTTCAGTTATGTACTAAGAACTCTCCCACAGTGAGAAAGGCCTCAAAAATAAAAACCCTCCTTAAGCCTTTAATGCAATAGGCATAACGAACCTATTATATTTAGCCGGTAAACAGTTGAACTAGTGGACACCAACCTAGTGTGCGTACCTGTGGAAGTACGGTAGTTTTCCCTGCCTCTAGTTGCGTGACGTGTATGTCAGTCCCACGTTTAAGAACACATTTAGACCATAGAGAAGATGGAAAAAGAGGTCGCATCAAATAATGCTTTAAATTATTTTGTGTCGTAGTTAATTCTCCACTTAGCAATTCGATGACAGAGCCTGCACCATGTCAGCCCCTCTTCAAGGAAAGCGTATAAATCAGTTTTATAACTGCCACCGAGGCGTTCGCTGCGGCTATAAGAAAGCGACCTCTGTATCTTTTTCTCTGTGCTTTGACCTACAGTAGTGGGCAGTTTCCAGTAAGTATATAACACTGCAGAGTCAACAGTTGCAGTGTTTTGAGCACGGAGTTGCATGACTGTCTCGTTGGTAGATTGAAATTGGTTAATACATGATTGATTTGGTAGGTAGGACTCATGGTGGAAGGAAACACCATGTTTCCTTCCACCATGGGTAGGACTATGGCTACTCTCAATATCTCTCAATAAACCCAAATATTTAATAACTACGTCTTGGCGTAATCAAGTTTTCTTCTTCAGCGTAATTAAGTACATAACTTAATGTAACTATTAGTAAAATTAACTAACTAAATACCCTATAGCTATTGTAAATTCCATTTTACGCAATGTTTTATGAGTAATTAGAAAATTACTTACAAATAGAATTGTATTTATGTAAGTTAAAAATATTAAATAACATATATTTTTTAATTTTAATTTCTCTCTCTTCATTTAAATAAAAAATGGAAAACTAATATCTACACTCTAATTAGATCATTTAATAAATTGACAAATTTTAAAAGAATTGTTTTTCTTAAAATATTGTTCGATCAATCAAATTGACAAAATGAGTAAGCAAATCTCATCAATGGCTAAAAATTGCAAGTTGAATTTTGGAAAATTTTATAAAATAATATTATACCGCATAGTAGCGCCAACATTATTAATTTTGAACTCCAATGGTAGCCTTCAGTACAGCAATAAAACAGTGCATACGTTTTATTAATTTTTTACATATCTATGTGTACGACTTTTGCTATCCACGCAGTGATCAAAGGGGGAGGCCGGTAGCGATTTTGATATCTAGCGAGTGTTGTCTGAAGTATTACCGCCCAGGGTCATCCCCCCCCCCCCACACACAACCCACAACTCTATGACGGAACACTGACCGCTGGCCATATTAAAACACAAGCCCAATATCAAAGAACATTGACAAGTATCATCACTAAAGGCTAGATTTGGCCTACATTCTGAACTGAAATTAAAAATACTTTTCCAAAGCGATTTATGAATGAAATCGGTCGATAATTATCATTATCTCTAAGCTGTTTTATAATATAGTTGCAATTTTGATTAATCTAAACAATATTATTCATGAAGACGCAGATCATGGGCTTATGCCCCTCTTATACATGGGCGAATAAGAGGAGTGGATGTTTATGATGAGTGTAGTCATTGTTACTAACTAAGGTCGACTTAGAAAGAAGCCCAGTAGCCAGGGAAACTAAGAGACCTACAGCTTTACGAGGAATCCGAACCACGTAGTATTAGTCTGATTTTCAGCTGACTGAAGCCTGACTATCACATAACACGGACACCCCAGATTTCTCTAGTAGTGTCTGAGGTGTAACCTTGTTAGCATGGGATACCTTAAAATCCATAACACAATTCCGTAAATAAAACCCAAACAGTTCTCTCTGGTCAGTGTGGTGTTATCGTTAATAATCCAATCTTTGCACAAATCCAAGTCATTTACATAGTTTGTTAAAAAGAAAACAACTTATCACCATGGTTCATTTTACGATTAAAAAATACATTAAATTAATTGAATCTGTAAGAAAATAAAAGCTTCCATTGATAAAGTGAAAACCTCAAACACTCAAATTTTAATCCCAGTTAAAACTGTTTTATAATTGAACCAGTTTGTTCAATCTTAAGCTTCCATTACTAAAACCAACGCTTTCTCCTAATTTCATTTCTAAACTACCGCTGTGGGGTTATTTTTAATATTCATCCCCAATGTAATTTCTGAAGTTGATACTAAAGAATGAGCAAAGTAACTCTTCATTATTTTAGCACAATTGAAACTGTAGTAATTTATAATTTAATTTAAATGATCTGTTATTATGAAGTCAGTATTGATATATTCTACCACTTCACGTGAGTGGGTGGGCATGTACTACTGTATGTGTATGAGTGGGTGGATGGGTCAGTACCACTAAACCTGTATGGATGGGTGGGTGGATCTATATACGCTTTCATATCTATATACAAATCAAAATCTTTATTGGACCAAATTAACAATAGTAATTTGCATTAGCCAAGTCATACTAATATTAACTAAAATTAAACAGCATAGCTCGTAACATTTAATATGAGACATCACTTAACCTATATGATATGACAAACCTATGTCACCTTCCTGACAAAAACTCACGAACGCTGTAACAGGCAAGATTTACCAAATGGCCTTTTAGACGTTTTCTAAATTCTGATGTGTCTGACTCCAGCCTAAGTGGAAGTCTATTGAAAAAACAAATTCCATTATATACTGTATGGTTTTTGAAAAAAGATGTTTTGTGTTTGGGGATTGGTAGTGTATTTTGATTACGGAGAGAATAAGAAGTTTTATGTGAAAAATTAAATTTTGAAAAGTTTTTACTGACAAATGTCAACGTTTCTAGGATGTAAATGGATGGTAAAGTCAATATTCATGTACTTCGCAAGATTTCTTTGCACGATTGGCGTCTGTTCATATTATAAATAGTCCTCACAGCCCGCTTTTGGAGTTTAAGAGGAATAGAGTTTGTTTACTCTCGTGACCCCAAATAGGGACAGCATATGCTAAGTGAGGATATATCAGCTCATAATATGTTGCCAATAGGACTTCACTGTTTACATGATTTTTAAGGCTACGCAACACAAATATTCCAGAACTAACCTTCTTGGATTCAATATGGTTGTGAAAATTAAGTCTCTCTTCCAATACCAATCCCAAAAACTTGACACTACTGCTAGGGTAAACTATGGTTTCGTCTATAAGAAGGTTGAAATCACGCCTAGATCTCTCTGTTAGGCAAAAGTTCAGTAGTTATGTCTTTTCGGAATTGACACAAATTGCTAAACAACACGATTAGTTAGCATATCATTCTACAAAAGAGACTAATAAATATAGAATTTTGAAATGTTAGTAGCACAAAGCAATATTTTACCGGCTTAGTGTAACATACCTGTTTTGAAATAAGTAGAGCCTAACAATGTATCAGCCAAAAATATAATATTCTTCTTAATTAGATGTTAGTCCCTAGTAATTAGTATAAGTATTTTAAAGCCCAAGTTTATCTTTAATAAATAGTTATTTATTAAATTAATCGCTTTATTTTAAGAATAGAAGAAACGATTTTCTGCTGCAAGGAACACTCGAACAAAACGTGAACAAAAACGGTAATAGATCGTCTAGCGTTTTTTTTAAATCCTGCCAGTTTGGTGAAGTGTTCAGTCAATTAAACAATTACCCTGAACCAGTCAGATCTGAAAATATCTGCCCGTCTCATTGAAATCCTTACTCACTTGAGTGAGTGAAAGAGCGAGCTTAACAAAACCCAATTTTATTTGCTGATTAAATTAACGAATCACTCGATTGACTTTACTGATTTCGTTTAATGCAAATACAGCAATTTCGTGATCGTGATGTAATAAAGTGATTTACGTATTAAAGATTTGATGTATCTAGAGATTAAATAAATACCAATTTAATTAATAATTTGAGGTTTAATTAAATAAATGATTGTATGTAGGGTTGTCTCATTATTTTGTAGGATTGAAATGAATACTAAAAATGATTAAATTTGCAGGGACTGGATTAACAGTAATCCCCTTTACAAATTTCCAAAGGTCATTTATTTTTAATTACTCTAATTTGTATTTGGCCAGACAGTAAGCTAGCTATGTGTTATATTTAACATAAATAGGGGTTTCAGCAGTGGAGGGAACTAACTGCCGACTAAGTGATCTACTTCCGCAACAGCGTTTAACAGAAATAAATTAATAAAATCACTGTAATGATCTTTATTGCTATTTATTATTTAAATCATTATTCAATATTATTCTTCTTATTATTTGTCACTTGAATACTAGATAATTATTTAGTTAAACAGTTTTTAGCTTGATTTGTTAGTGTAAATCAAACCAACAATATCACTGTTGCCAATGACATAGTGGGCGTGGCTTGGTACTGCGCTGCCAGTCTGCGGCCTATCGTCTTGCTAGTTTCCAAGGCGGTGGCACATTAAATAAAATATCACATTAGAGAACGAGTTTTTCTCACACTTCCACCACTCAGTCTATCTCTCTAGCACATGTGCATTTGGTAGGTCTCTTTCTACCAGCGGCTTATCTTTTTTCTGCCATGTACGAGTATTTGGTTTACCGCAGCCTATATTCGCGGTGCCAGACCTGTCAGATTTTTTTTTATTTTTCGACCAAATTGATGTAAATATATTTACATTTTAATGAATTCAAATGTACAATTTCTTTTAGTTTCTTGTACAATCACGTGCATAATGAAAAAAGTAAATCGTGGGAATTAGGAGAACATGTAGATCTAGAACTTGGCACGACGATCTATTTACACAGCTTGAAATGATCTACATACAAATGTATGCTATGTAGGCGTATAGGCCTTCTGTATACATTATGTAGATCTTTCTAAAAGCATACAGCTTTATGATGAATTATTATTTAATGTTGGGAAAAGAAAACTATTAGTTGGCTTTTTTAGCCTTTTTTAGTATTATAGTAAACTTAGTTTTAAATAAAAGATTTATATAATATGGTGAAAGTTTAAACACTTAAACCTAAAGTTCTGAATGCCTACTGTCAAAGTTAAGTACTGAAGGCCTACTGTCAAAGTTAAGTACTGAAGGCCTACTGTCAAAGTTAAGTACTGAAGGCGTGCTGTCAAAGTTAAGTACTGAAGGCCTACTGTCAAAGTTAAGTACTGAAGGTACTGTCAAAGTTAAGTACTGAAGGCCTACTGTCAAAGTTAAGTACTGAAGGCCTACTGTCAAAGTTAAGTACTGAAGGCGCGCTGTCAAAGTTAAGTACTGAAGGCCTACTGTCAAAGTTAAGTACTGAAGGCCTACTGTCAAAGTTAAGTTCTGAAGGCCTACTGTCAAAGTTAAGTACTGAAGGCCTACTGTCAAAGTTAAGTACTGAAGGCCTACTGTCAAAGTTAAGTACTGAAGGCCTACTGTCAAAGTTAAGTACTGAAGGCCTACTGTCAAAGTTAAGTACTGAAGGCGTGCTGTCAAAGTTAAGTACTGAAGGCCTACTGTCAAAGTTAAGTACTGAAGGCCTACTGTCAAAGTTAAGTACTGAAGGCGTGCTGTCAAAGTTAAGTACTGAAGGCCTACTGACAAAGTTAAGTACTGAAGGCCTACTGTCAAAGTTAAGTACTTTGTTTAATTGAAACACCCATGACTTTTAATTCAGTATTTTTTATCACAAATCCAATTTGTGAAATGTTCGTCAAGTCAATTTTTCAGCACACTTCTTTCTTTTTACTCCTCTCGTTAATTTTTTTTTACTTTTTCTTTTCAATTTATATTTCTGATTTTTAATTATTAAATTATGTTTATTTTTTATATTTAAAAAAAAGAATTTCTATGATTATTTGTCCAGCCATTTTAATTAATATACAATACCACTGTACGTGTATGGGTGGGTGGGTGGGTCAATACCACTGAACATGTATGGGTGGGTGGGTTCGTCAATACCACTGTACGTGTACGGGTGGGTGGGTGGGTCAATACCACTGTACGTGTATGGGTGGGTGGATGGGTTAGTACCACTGTACTATATTGGTTTCTTTCACAACTGAGGCCTACGCACAGGCATTATGCCCATGTAGGCTTATTTTATTAGTTATAGCACTACTTTTGAATATCACTCCATAATTAATTGTAAACCTTAATTATTGGTTTATTAGGCTTATGTTTTATAGTGCATTTATTTTTCATCCAAACTGAAATTCAGTGTATAATGTTATTTTATGCAGTATTTGTTTTTTGGTCAGTTTTTATTTTATTATATGACGGAGATAAATATCACTTTTATTTTCATTTTTTAAGAAGTAATATCATGTGTTTATTCTAAAGCCCGCTTCAGTCAATGTTCATTTCTGATTGGTTATGTGTTTGAGATCACATAACGGAGGTAATGGGAGATGGATGTAAAGGTCACTAGAGTAGTGTCACATGTTTAATTGCGCCAGAACATGTGGCATGACTCACCTGACACCAGTCAGTTAGCGACCGACCGCACACTTGCTGGGCTGCTTGGAGTGGGGGTGATGTTTGACATCTGGTGCTCAGTTTAACGTTGTTTTTCGTTGACTCTGAGGCCTAATCTATCCACTTATTTCGCAAATGTTGATATATTACAATCACAAAGATCATTGCACACAAACTCACGACAACTTACCATCTCAACTCACATACGAACACTTGATTACAAAAATATCTGCTGAATCCCTGTACATGAACTCACGATGAATTACAGACAGGAGCAGGTGCGTAGGATGGTTGGGGAAGCAATTTATAGACTACATAATAGTGAATACTAACAGGAGCAGTTGTTTTTAAATAAGCCTATTCGCCTCTAATCGAGATTCGTTATTGATCCACTAATGGCCACTTTATGAAAGAGAACGATATTTTTCACCCAAAACACTATGGCGACATTTAGACTGATATTCTATTCACACTCCCCAGTGTTTGTCACTACACATCTGTACTCCTGCCCTTTCCGACTCTGCCATGCTCGTCCACGGCTCGCTTCGCTCCGTTGCGCTCGGAAGCCGAAGGCTACAGTAGATCCCCGCGCTGTGATCACTGATGCCCGTGTCTGCCCAAGATTGGCCCCAGATACCTCTCTTGCATTCTCCGGGTTTACCGCGTTCTCTGATGCCATCTCATTGATTACAATCGTGTGGTTTTGCCTTTGTCTTCTGGCCAGCCCACTGCACAGTGCCAGGAATGTCAATGTGGTTTGGTCCCAGCCAGATCGGACTTAGGCCTACGCACAAAGTTGTGTCGACATGTCATATACGAAAATAACAGGAGAATGCCTATTAAATTTAATTATTCCTCAATCAAGACAGCTGTGTTTACTCCTCAGTAAATGTACATCTACCTCTTCACTCGCTGCGCTCGTCTCTTGGCTTGTAGTTGTTGTAGGTAATTTCGTTCGGTAGTAAGTCTCACTCACTGCGCTCGTTACATCTCAACCTTTGAACTCGGTCTATGACTCGGGATTATAGTGACTTACGCGCATATTTGACGCATTTAGGAATTTCAGCAGTGGAGGGGCATATTTCCATATCTCAGTTGCCGCACATCATGGGCATAACAAACTTCCACTTTCAAGTATTCAATCTCTGTAACAGTGTTAATTTAACAAAAAACTGTCATCAACTATACCAGTTTGTTTAGTTGTTATTTATTGTTTACATTATTAGCCTATTCATTGTGTTCTTCATACTATTAATTGCTATTTGAATACTAAATAACAACGATATAACTTACTCTAAGTTTGTTTCGTCAGTGATAACCAAAAAATCCAATGGTCACTGCTGCCAATTGCGTGGTGGGCGGGGCTTGCTATTTTACCGACAGAACGCAGCCATACGTCATCCTAGCTGCCGTGAAAAATTTTAACGTGAATTAATTTGTAAGAGAAGAGTATTTTCTATCTCACTTTCACCACTCTGTGCATCACTATCGCGCCAGTCGTTTTCTAAGCGACCTATCTGTGTAAGCGTTTCTAACATGTAGAGGTCAACTGTGCCTCTACATGTTAGAATTAGAGAATCTACATGTTAGAAATGTTTGTTCTATTACCATGTAAAGTAATAGAACAAACATTATAACATTTGTTTATCAGCTGTTTTATAACAACAGAAGAAATATTGAGTTTTACTATTCAACAGTTTTTTATTTAATTTTCAACTATTTCCAATGATATTCTAATAGGAGAAATGGTTCTTTCAAGGATTGTCTCTCTAATTTAGGAATTGAATCAATGATACAAAATCTGCATTCCCTCAAAAATTTAAGTCAATTTGGCGTATGTTTAGAGAGATCTCATCATGAATCAGTGACTGCGTGGTATTTTAATACATTTCTACGAGTTCTCTTACCTGTTGTAATAGTTCTAATAATAATAATTTTTTTCTTTTCAATTTTGTCATATTAAACAGCTTTTCATATAATTGGATTGTTGTTGTTTATTGTTGTTTTCAAGTTATCATACAAACTTTTTTTATGTTTTCAACAATTCAACAAATTATTTTTCAATTTATGTTTTGATTTTGCTGATTCAATTAATCAGATTGTTGCATGTGATAATAAATAATTTAATTCTTGATGGTACCATGCAGAATAGGTTATATGTTAAAATACCCGTATTTTAACAATATTGCAAAATAAATAAAAATACCAGTGTATGTAAAAAATAAATAACGTTAAATATCTGAAAGTAAAATAAAACGTGAATAGCATTGGCTGAATTTTTTTCAGTTTATTAGTGAATTTTTATATTTCGAAATCTGGCAACACCTAACGAGTGTAGAGAAGGCCAAAATGTTTCGAGATATTGTGGTGTACAAATGGCATCTATTTTGCCACAAACGGTTGAAGCAGCTGATTTCTATGCAACGTCACAGAACCGTTTCGCACATATTAGGCTCATTAACTCGCCAACCATACCCCAGCTGTTTACAATATTGGATGGCTTCTCCCCAATATCTCCCCATAATGCATTGTGTTAACGCAGTCAATTTTAGTCATGTTGCTGCGTACGATCACCAATAACAGTCGCCTGAATAATGCTTTGTCAGCTGGGTCAATTTAAAAAAAAATCAAACAGCTGAATGTAAACAAAAATTTACATAACACTCTATGCAATAAAAATATTAATACCCTCAAATTAATCAGTAAGTACCAGATTACACACCTGCACGCTTCGCGTGCGAACCCCGCCGCTCGCTGCGCTCGCGGCACATCAGCCTTTGGCCTCGCAAAGTGAATTTTGACAACAAATATTAGCGGTTAAACTGTATGCAGTGAAATCATAATAGTACATTTATTTTTGGTAGCTCACTAAATCAAACTATATACTGTTTATACATAAACACCCCATGCTATTACAAATATTAAGAAACATACATAACCTTCTCGATATTATGAACATCACTTATTTACATTCTAAAATCTGTTAAAAATTCTGTTTGAAGAACGAGCATACAAAGGAAGAACTAACTCGTCTTCGAATGCTAATAAACACTAAAAAAAATCTACTGGTTTATCCACGACCCATTCCTACACATACGTAATATGGACCCTCCTACTCACCCATATACGTACAGTAGCTTAATTAGACATGTCTAATTACATAAAGACACATGATAATTATTATTTTTATGGAGAATATAATTATATTATTCTTTAATATGGTGTTGTAATTCTTGTTCATTATAAAATGTTCTTATCTGTATTACAATTTGGAAAGACTTTTGATGATTTATGGAATGATTCATCCTCCATCAGTATGTTGAATGAGTTCATATGGAGGGTTTTGTACTCGTATATGACGACATGTTGGGGTTACATAGGTCTTGGTAAGTTTTCCATATCCCCATGTCATGGGGATCACCGTTAGTTCTATATGATCGTGGGTTTTGTTGTTGTTGTACTCTTAAATGATAATACGATTATACATGGGCCGCTAACAAAAGTGATACAAGTGAGAAAGAGAACTAATCTTCCCCCACTAGGTAATTACATTTAAAAGTTGTCATGGCAACCAGAGGGGTAGGCTGCGTTCTGACGGCGCAATAGCAAGGCCCGCCCATTTTACGTCATTAGTAGCAATGACCAATAGTTGGTTTGATTAACACCAACGAATAAAGCTTAGTAGGATTAAATTTAATCATTATTTAGTATTCAAATAATAATTAATAATAGCAATAAAACGATTAATAATAATGTGAACAATAAATAATATATCGTTACAGTATTTGTTTCAATTAAACACTGTTGCGGAAGTTAAGCACTTGACGGCGGAAGATAAAGCAACGGAGGAAAGATTCCCCTCAGCCGCTGAAACCCCTACGTGCGCTAAAAATAGCACGCAGGTTGTTTTCTACCCGGCCCAATCTCAGCTTTATCTGTCCAATTTTATTTGTTGATACTTGTTCAAAACCGTGGAACTTTCATTCCAATAAAACTCAAATTTGTTAAAACAAAAAAATTAAATGTTATTACAATTCATGTTTAGTAAAATACGATAATTTTATATGGTAAATAGCTCGAAGAAATTAATGACTTTTTTCTAAAATACTTATGTCTACACCATTAATCGATGTTTACGTAGATTTGATAATGAACAAAAACAGTAATGTAACGTTTTATACACACCAAAAAGTAGTTTTCTTATAGCTTTTGTTAGAAAACATGTTGAAGATAATTATTAAGAACTCACAAGGCAGATCAGGAAATAAGTCAAATTGAATAAAATACATCTTTAATAGAATTATGAAATATTTAATCCAAACAAACTCAATCTTTATTTTAAATCTTGCATTTCTTGAGGAATTACCTTTTCATCGTGATTTTATTTGATCTCGTATTAAAAAATGAGAATTGTTGTCTTCTCTTTTTCTCCTTTGATGAATGTTTCATTGGCCACTTTGAGTCTGCCATCTGAACCGGAAAACAGAGTGAGTACAAGTCTTTGAACGTATATAAGTTTGCTTTCCTCATTTCAGATATTCTCTCTGAGAGATTCCAGTGTTGTTTGCTCGCTTTTATTATAAAGAAAATACGTATTTGTGCTAACCGAATTATACGCGAAGCAAAATTACCCACAATATTCTAAAGATCTGTATGTATTGTTTTCTGGTGTATTGTTAGTCGTGTTCATTCAGATACAACTTAACAAAGGAAGCACTTTATTGATTTGATATGTTAAAAATACCATTTTCATAAATATTCGGAAAGTCAATTTGTATGTTTTTTACTGTATTATTGAGTGAATAACTATCTCCAATTCCACGATGCTTTGTGTTGCTTTTATGACACGTAAACAACTGTTATGATTAAATATTTAAAAATAAAATTTATTTTTGATATGATTTAATATGATTTAATCATATTCATCTTACGATTTTTTTATTCTGTCCACTTTTTAGCCATGGTTTTGTGTCATGTTTTTGTTTCAACTGTTTGAAATAATTTATTAAATTTAATATTTACCGATATAACTATTGTGAGGAAAAACGTCGAGAGGCTGTTTCTACCCCTTTGGAATGGTATTTCGAGAAATCCCTCCTTAGTAGGTCTCTATGATAGTAAAGTTAATTTTTCTGCACATTTCTTAAAATGTGTCTTGTGGTTTTGGAGATTATGTGATGTGAGTAGAGTGAGTACATGGTTATATATATGAGTGTGTGCGCGTGTGCGTGCGTGCGTGCGTGCGCGTGTGTGCGTGTGCGTGCGTGCGTGCGTGCGTGTGTGTGTGTGTGTGTGTGTGTGTGTGTGTGTGTGTGTGTGTGTGTGTGTGTGTGTGTGTGTGTGTGTGTGTGTGTGTGTGTGTGTGTGTGCGCGTGTGCGTGTGTGCGTGCGTGTGCGTGTGTGTGTGTAAGATCAAATTATCGTCAGAAATTCAGATAATTTACAGCCCGTAAAACTAGCTACAAATAGCTTAATTTTGCAGATGAGTAAAGTGAGCTATTTATTCAACTAATATACAAAAATATAGTTATTGTTAATTTGTTTAATAACCCGACTTAACTTGAGAGAGCTCCTACAGCAAATACTGGAAATACGAGGAGATTGGGAATGCTACAACCAATGGTGTGCCGATGTTAAGGCAGCCGCAACCATAGCAATGGCTTCAAGTCAGTTTCCGCGTTTCAGTTCTCTACACGCACCTGTTTATAACCTACTTGTTTTATTTTGCGAATATGAATATGAGTAAACATATTATGATCGTAGAATTTTTATTGCTCATATTCTTTTGAATTGCTGTTTCCTGTTGTTTATAGATAGGTCATATCACATTATTTATGATGTTCTGTTGTATTATCGTTTGAACCAATTAAATGTCTTTTCAAGCTGACCTATACCACAAGAATTAACTATATTGTCTGTGATATGTCAAACGAAGTAAGCTTGGCAACACCGTGAGTCAGAGGTACACTAATATAAGTAAGAGGGCTAATGTCAAGTTGGGACATTCATTAAATAAATTATATTAATCGTCCTCATTTTTAAGTCGTTAATCGATAAATGACAAAACGTGGATACATGTCTGACAATCTGTGAAATATTTTCTATCTATGTAATGTCACAATCCACGAAGCGGGTTTCTGCGCATCAAAGATGGCAACGATATATCAGGAATATCGATATATATGTTTCGATTTATCGATATATTAGTATCGATATATTCTTTCGATGATATCGGCCAAATCGATATTTCGGTTCGATATATCATATCTATATATTTAATTTCGTAAGGTAAATCGATTGCGTCAAAATTCTAAGCGCTACACTCCACCTACGGCCTTCGGAAATGGATCATTTTAAAGCTTTGATATTGTAGATGGCGGGAAAAATAAACGTTTTGCGATCCATCTTACGTGCTCCGCCCCATTGCCTCTCAAAGTTCCCATGTTTATCTTATGGGAAGAAGGTTTCTAACTTTTGTTTTATTGAATAATTTGAATTAAATATTCTAGCTGTTAATAAGACAGTGGAATAATCCAGCTATTAATTTTATAACCTAACTAACAAGACACAAGGCCAAACCTTTAAGAAGCTGGTATTCACCTGAACAAACCATTGTTTACACATGGGCAACTTTATTTTGCATTTATTTAGTAGAGTAAAATCCCCAGACGGAATTAAATTAAAATACAGTCGACAAAAATAACGAAATATACAACACTTACACAAAAAATATAGTGTTCAGAGACGTTTTAACACAACGATATAATACCTTATTAATTGTATATATGATGATGAGGTTAATAAAACTATAAATTCAATTCCGTATGGTATGTGCATCAGTGATTGAGCGACTGTATATAATTATTGTTGGTTAGGATTTCGATCTTAAAATGAGTAAAATTGTAGACATTAAAATGTTTACTGTTAAATACGTTTAGTTAATATATTGTAGTTTTAGTCAAAAATCAAAGATCAATTAAAAGTACAGCTGACCTTGTTTGTACGATGCGCTATAGGGGGGACGGGGAGCTGAAAAGAGCTAGATGGAACACTTAATTTTCTTTTTGTTACAAACGGACGTTTGACATTTCTTTTTGAACCAGTGACAGGGAGGATTCAAATCAGGCTCCAAAGTTACTTTTAAGACGGTTTGTGATAGACTGGGCAACAAGAAAATCTTAATATGATATTATTTATACGAAACGGTCATTCACTAGTGCACTCACCCTATATAAAAAAATATTTAACAGTAACATTTGTATTTTATTTATTTAGGAGCTTTTGCCCCTACAAGCCACTAGTCACTAAATATGGACGTTATTCTCTCTCCTCAAAATCACTTCGATTTGTAAAATAAAAAATATTTAAATTGCCTAACCTAACCTAACCTATGCGCATAAAACATGTATTTAAATAATAAAGTATCTGTATTTAGTATTTTTACGTGAGGTTAACGCTCCAAACTGTAGTTTAGTTCATTAATTTGTTTAATTTTTAGTGTTTATAAGAAGCCCATTGGCATTTTTAAATGTGAGAAACGACAATGTTATTACACTATTCTTTTATAGTTAACAAAATAATAAAAGTTATAATTATTCTTAGTATGAATTTTTTTCATTCAACCCCACAGACCACAACTTGTTTCGTGTAGATAAATATATTTAAATTTCACATTCAGTAGGCTATTCTAAATAGTGACAGCAAACCATGAATGTATAATTTTTTATGACATAAGAGTTAGGGCATAATTTAAAACAGATAAATCGTTTACAATTCGATATAATTAATTATAATTATAATTAATAATAATCGATAAATCGATATATCGATATGTTGAAAATATTGTTCATCCCTATGCTTATCGCCCCGAATCCACAAACCTCTGACCGGACGGGCTCGTTACTAACATTTGCCTAATTGCTGAAGGTTTGTGATATCGCAGGATTTACCCTAATCACATTAACCTAACATTAAAAGTGTAATGTATTAGTCCAATCAACTGTGGGCTTTTGGTAATACGGGAGTTACTCGGTAATCAAAGGTCGATGTGTCAGCTGGGGCTGAACTCAGCTGTGTGAATCAGCGCTAACTGATGTGAGGGGGGGGGTTGAAATATAAACGAACCAGATGGACATGTTCTAGCGTTATGTATACAGCATAACATGCGTGGCTTTATTTACTACTTATTATATATTATGATGATAACTACCCGATATAAATATGGTCTTTTTTATGCAAGAAAGAGGTTATAAAAACTATCTAAATTCAGTATTATGGGAAGTTAGAAAACAAATTAAACAATAATCTAGGAAAAATTAGTGCTTTCAAATCAAAAGTACTCCAAAATAAAGGAGGAGTTAATTTAGACACTCACTAATTTACTAAACCACACATTACGAGATAGTTGCAGATTTGTTTTACCAGACAGACACTGTTTAGCACATGAAACAAATGTTATTTACTATAATTTGTGTCACATCACATTTAAGTGTTTCTTCACCCACTGTCTTTCACTGTTGGTGAACTGTCACTATTAAACACTGTCACTTCCACTGTAGACTTAGAATTGAAGGCACACTTCCACTATGACTGACATACTGGTTTGCTGAGGGTGCCTTTATATAAAACGACACTGCAGGCCTAGATGTTTTTAGAGCTGTAGAGATGTTTCTGCAATTGAGATCTAGATCTTTCTGGGCGTCATTTCGAGAAGGCTCTGGCTTCACCCACAGGCATCTTAACTACCTTTATACCAGCTTATAACGCAACTGCGCAACTACGCCGGGAGGGTTGCAAGCAATTATACTGATTTTTATTTTAGAAATCAAATATTTGGCGGTACTACAAGTTGATTGGAGATTTTAATTTGACTTATTAACTAACTATTTAATTATTCTTAAGACACTGTTCATCAGGATATGGGCGAATAAGGATTCGAATGAGTGTAGTCTAGATTTAGTGAGTGTGAATTAAAAAAAGTGGAATCGCATTATTTTTTCGAAATCCTAAGGATCGAAACAGAATGTTATTAAACTATAAAAATTGGATTGAACGCGAATCAGTCACGTCAGTTATTCATCGCTAGTCAGTAGACTAGTAAATGAATAAACTCTCTCCACATTATGCAGAGAGGAAAGCGCTGTAGGCAAGTCAAACTGAACAAAACTTCGCTCACTTTGTCGCTCAGTCATTGTCAGAGACTCCATTTTGTTATATCACTCGGCTCAGCTACAAATACAAAACTTTTGTATGTACCTACTACATGTTTCAAAATAAATAAAATTATACGTTATACTTGGTTTGTTGTGTTTTGCGATTGTTTATTAGTGGCGAACTGGAACTAAAAAATTTCATTTCTGATACATAGACAGAATACAATATATATAATCAGATACAATTCTATATAATCAGAATTGTCAGAATTCAGTAATCGCTTTTGTCATATTTTACAGTCGTTAAAAGCTGATAATTACTATTCATTTTCCTGTTTGCTTGGTGAATATAAAAAAGCTTTCAAAACCAGCTACCAAACTAACAAAGTAATGAAATAACATAACATTAAATAAAATAAAATCTATAATACGAAGTACTTTTTTCTGAGTGTTCAAATATTCATCTCCCGTCTCCGAGTTAAATTTAGGTTTCTTTACAGTTGAACACCTGCTTCTCCGATCGAATAAAGGCCAGAAAATATCCCTGAAAATAACGCAATGGGCACTAATTAACTATGTGATCCATAGTTTGAATTTCGACTCTGTAATCACATAACTGATTTGACAACCGTCTAATAACTTAATACCTGTAAACATTGTACACTGGAGGTTTTTTAAGTCAAATTTACATTTTAAATACGCTGGTATTTGGTTCCATTGTCAACTCTGCAATAAAACTCAGCGTACGTTGTACTCGTCGTGTTCTGGGTAAATAATGATCTCTCTCAAGAGACTGCATCCTCAGCGGGATGGAAAAAGAAGAGACGAAAGATTAATAACTTTCGATAAAACGCACGGTGAACAACGAGCGACTACTTTCTAAACCGGTTGTCACGCCTGGCTGTGACCTCTGACACGTCTTCTGTGACCTTGACGGCTCGTGCCAATCTCAAAGCAAGAGTCTACTGGGAGTTAGTTATCAAATGTAAATTATTCTTATATTTAAAATTGCCAATGAATCATTGAGGAAGGTATTTAATGGCTTGATGAATTGTATTTAGTTATGTAATACGTGAACACTTTTTACATGTATATATATTTTTTATGACATGACTTTTGGATCTTGTTCCAAATACATATTATTGTTTCTTTTGTTTTGTTGTTTGATAATTGGTAGCTAACGACAAAGTAAATCATTCTGTTCTGTTGGTTCGTGTTTAGGGCCTTTGACGGAATGTCCCCGCATATGGTACAGATTGTCTACCCAGTCTATAACTAAACTAAACTTACAAACAATGCACCTTAGATATTGGTCACGTCGTATTTGCCATATAATTATCAATCTTCACCTTCTGGTGTTTAAGTTACGTTGTAAGCATTTCCACCGACCACCAAGGTTGTTAGGTTTGGTTAAGATTAAATAAATATAAGTCGATATGTTACTTGCTTGCGTGTGTGCGTGTGTGTGTGCGTGCGTGTGAACTGTCTACTTCGTTCGACGACTATAGTTCGAATAAAATAACTTTGGTACTGGCGGAACGGCCTCACGCCACTGGTCTGAAATGACAAAACTCTGAGCTTTAACTTGCTGTCAAACGTAAAATAAGTAAGCAATAATTTTCAAACTAATTGTATAGTGTACACCATTTTATATTCTTTAAGAAAAAATTATGCTGGAGATTTTTCTAGAGCTAATTTGCTTTTTAAAGTGATATTTGTATTTAAAAACACGTTTTCATGAGTGAAATTGCGCGTGAGTCGTCTTTAACCTGTCACTGTTGCGAGAATAATAATAATACAATAATGTCTTGTGGATGGATGACAGTTTGATTTATTGTGATTAGTTTGGTATAAGTCTCATTTAATAATTTTAACAGGTTAATGAGAAATTAATTTTTTTGTAAACCCTTGCAAACTCTAAAACGAAAAACGCTAGACAACATTTCTTTGAGCAAACATTAACTGTGTTATTTATGTATTACTAAAATAATAATGTGGTACTAATAAAACATGTGGAAAAATAATGAAGAGTTGATGAAGTAAACTCATAGTTCGTTTACATCGAGGCTGTGTCGGACGCGTAAGGTATACTCTGCTCAAGGGAAAGTGTAGACTGAATATTCAGCCCAAGCGTAAAACGAATTCCGGTGGACGATTTCAGATAAGAAATGTTTCTCCAGTAATAAATAAGGTAAGTTAGTTGACTTTTGACTTTGAGGTGTGTTCGTGTTCATTTCTTTATCGATTTGACAGTGCTTAGTATAGTTTAATCACTAGTTTATTTTGATTACAGTTATTTAGTTTTAGTGATATTACATTTTTTTTATTTAGATGTGACAATAATGCTATAGGATTCAGTGTATATATAATTATCAGTGTTTATTGCAATTCTAATATTTAGGCTCTTTTAAATTTTAGGTAATGTTCTATTGGTAATTGACAAGATTTGTTTGCAATGGAAGAGGCCAGAGCTGAGCCAGTGACTGTACATTGTGCGTGTGGTATCACCGCCGCCTTGTTGACAATCTAGTTTTGAAAACTCCTGAATCTTTCTTCCTAGTTCAAGAAAATTCTATTTAATACGAGAGTAAGATTTTAGTGTCACTTAAATAACACAATTAATTTAGGTTTAAACAGATTTTGTCTAGCGTTTGTCATTACCGAGTTTGCAAAGGTTTACAAAATAATTAATTTCTCACTAACCTGTTTGAATTATTAAATGAGACTTATACCAAACTAATCACAATGAATCAAACTGTCATCCGTCCACAATACATTATTTCATTATTATTATTCTCGCAACAGTAACAGGTTAAAGACGACTCACGCGTAATTTCACTCATAAAAACGTGTTTTTAAATACAAATATCACTTTAAAAAGCAAATTGCTCTAGAAAAATTTCCAGCATAATTTTTCCTTAAAGAATATAAAATGGTGTACACTATACAATTAGTTTGAAAATTATTGCTTACTTATTTTAAGTTTGACAGCAAATTAAAGCTCAGAGTTTTGTCATTTCAGACAATTGGCGTGAGGCCGTTCCGCCAGTACCAAAGTTATTTTATTCGGACTATAATCATTGCTAAACAAATGCGGGGACATTCCAAACAAGACCCCGTGTTTATTATTTTAACGAGATATGGTGAATACTCTTACATGATTATATCAAAAGCCCAATTTAGTGGACTACAATACATTAATATCATGAGTTTTAAAATCGTTAGGAATTACATTTCAAGTTGCTGCACATATTTGACTTGTCAAAATTATTAAATTTATCAATATTTTACAAAAATTAATTTACGGTCCTCTAGAACAGTTTCTCATTCTTCACATGTCAAATGACACTTCAAGGGTTACGATTTAATCATTATTAAGGGCAGAATCGTTGAAATGGAAATCCATGAATTTGGCACTTTTAGTGAATAGAAATGAAAGTATAGCTACATGTTTAATTTGTATTGCAAATACTTTAATATTTCCTAAATATATTATATAAAGCAAAAAGTGTAGTTAAATGTTATTTTTTATTTAGTTTGTTTTTTTATAAAATTTAAAATTTATTTGAGACGTGCTCATTAAGATCCTGTTGGAGTGTGTCAGTTCATAAAATAATTTATTACGATATTTTTTTAAATTCTATATCTCATTGAAAGCTTACAGAATGGCTTCTCAGCCGTGTCTTTGTAAACATTTATATAAATTTCTATTTGTTCGATGTCGTTTTAGTGGTTATAAATTTAAAACTATTATTACTCTAGGCCTACGTTTTCGTCTAGTGACAGTGCTGTAAAGTTAGAGTAGTTCTTGTTTAACTTTCTCATGATAACTAATGAGTGGTGTGTGATAAACAAACGTCCACTATAACGTCGTGCTACTAGTTTTGGCCGTTTGAGGTTGCAAGACAGTTTGAACGTTCGTCCAAGCGCATTGGTGACCATTGAAGTTTGAATCCGTGAAACAAACATTGATTTAGTTGTTTTTTAAATGTGTTTTTTATTCGACAGTGAACTATTTTTTAGTGTGAATTTTTGTAAATATTAATATATTATATCTTTATTCATTTTGCGGGAGTATAGTTCCTAGGGTGAATGTCTAACTGATCGTTATTAAATTAAAAAATTACCTCTGTTTATCTTTATATTGTATTATATAATTGTGATTACGTAGCATGGCTTAAGTGTTATTCACAGTGTTTATAAAAGTAACCCCCCCCCCCAATAAACGTTTTTATAAATAGAGTTAAAGTGGTTTAATTGGGGGAATGTTTATATGATGAACTGAGGCATTTTTAATGTACGAAAAATATTGACCAACTGTCCTTCGAAAATAGGGGTGTAAGTATAAATATTTAAATAGGAACCGCAAGCAAGTGAAGTTTTATTTTAAAGCCATAAAAAAGAATTACAGAAGAAGGAATTGCTCACATTAGAGGCCTTTTAATGTTAATCTATCAAATTTAGTCCAATTAAATTTGGAATTGTTTTCTAAAACCCTAAATTTAAGTTACATTTACAATTATTTTAAAGGTAGATAAACATTGTCACCATTTACTAGAGTGGGGTAAGACTTAACCCTACGTTATTCATGGTTTGATGTTTGTTGATTCTTGTACTGAAATTTTTACACGAGATTTTGCTTTATAAACTCTAAAAATAAATGGTGAGTGAATGTTTTATTTGTCTTAAAATAACTGTTGAAACTTTTAAGATTTATAAAGGGGTTTTATGAAACAATTTCAACTGTAAGATGTGCCATTCTTCTTATTTTTCTCATACATTTTAAATAAGGCGTCACTGGTTAAGGGTGCCTATTGAAAAAAAAAGTTGACTTACCCCCAAACTACCCCTTTTTAGAGGGGCGAGGGGTGGTAGTACAGGAGCGATCTGAAGTCATGCCGGGAGATTCAATAAATGAACTATAATACAGACAGTTTTTATTTTATGAAAGGTTTTTATTTTCTAATGATAATCACTTTGTTTTTGAATTGCTTCACAAAATAAAAATTAATAATTACAGTATGTTTTGTCTAAGTATATTAATTGTTCTGTCACCCCAGAGGAAATATTACATAAGTGTTTATTGTTGCAGGTAAGCTGTTTGGCCGGACAAATACAAATATATTATCATTGTTGGTAAGTTGGTTCTACCATTAATTTTAAAAATACAGATACATTTTTCATCCAAAGCTAAATTTTGCGTCTATATCAGTAGTTTTAAGATCCAACTGTGGAGCGCTAGTGTAGTGCCATGTAAGTGTAAAACAGTGTACACCAGCTGTAGTAGCAGACCTAATTAACTAACTTACAGGCATGTTACATGAGGAGTGTATTTGTAAGTAATATGACGTAGGATTGTACTTGATAATGCTATATACGAGTGTCTTAGAGCACATAGTTTGTTGTCAGCTACCACTTATTAATTTACAAAAAGTAGTAATATATATTTGGAATAAGATACTCGAATAAGTAAATAAATACTGAAATAAACACTTACGCCAAGAAAATTGTATATTATCATAGATATGCTGATGACATTCTTTGTCTATTCAACGGAAACCAAAGACAAATAGATCTATTAGAAATCTTTCTGAACAAAATTCATCCCAACTTAAAATTTACAACAGAAATAGAAAAATCTAACAGCATAAACTTTCTTGACCTTACCATAACTAAAAAAGATAACAAACACCAATTCAAAATTTATCGTAAACCAACATCAACAAATCAAATGATTCACAATACATCCAATCATCCAACTTCACACAAATTAGCAGCCTTCCACAGTATGATTCATAGACTACTGAATACACCTCTTACAGAAGAAGATTACCAAGAAGAAATCAACATTATGAAACAAATTGCTGTCGATAATGGATATCAACCAAATTTAATAAGTAAATTAATTAATAAACACAACAAGAAAACTCTTGATTCTAAAACTAAAGAAAAAAATAACTACATTCAAATGACCTATCATGGAGATATTAACAAATCTTTACAAAACATATTCTCCAAACAAGGATATAAAATTACATATAGAACGAAGAACAGTATCAAACATATACTACAACATAACTACTCTACTAAAAATAATGAAAACAAATACAATAATTCTGGAATTTATAAAATTAAATGTTTAACTTGTCCTAAATATTACATTGGCCAAACAGGAAGAAGTTTTAATAGAAGATTCAAGGAACATATAGCAAAAAACAAACATCAAAATTTATCAACATTTGCTGAACATTTAATACAAGAAAACCATAACATTTCATCAATTGAAGAAAATTTAGACATTATCCATTTTGCACCTAAAAGTAAAAAACTAGATGCTATTGAACAATTTTACATATACAAAAACACAAAAGAAAACCCATCATTATTACTCAACGATCAAATAAAATTTCACTCAAATATTATGTTTGATTCTATCATGAAGATGCAAAATTATAAAATTTAACAAGATCTACAATTTATCCATCTACATTTTTATTTAAATTTTTATAGTGTCAGCTGTTAAATTAATTATTCTAAAGTCAAATATATTTATAACCCTATTTGTATTCTGTTTTCAACTGATGATGGTCTTTCGAGACAGAAATCGATTTTGAACATTAAAAACATCAAGAAAAGATTGCTAAGTGTTATTCTTTATATATATATATATATATATATATATATATATATATATATATATATATATATATATATATATATATATATATATATATATATATATATATATATATATATATATATAAAGATACTCGAGTCATGTAGTTTATTAATAAAAATAACAAAGTGATCTGTCACAACGCTAAACTCAATCCATCATGTCTTTTAAGACCTGCCTCACATATTCTATTTATGCTGGCTAATTTCTCCGTCAAAGAGCGCAGGGGACACTCTGTAACTATGTGAACCATAGTTTGGATAGACTTCCCTCAATCATACGACTGATCTAGTGCTAACCCCCAATTGTATTTATGGTAGTTACACCTGGTCACGTCAGTTCAGAAGTGATTCAACAGTGTCCACTTCCCACGAGAGACGTAACGCAGTGTAAGAGTGAAACGTGTACAAGTGAAGTGATGTTCAACTGAACCACGTTGGCGTCAGCTGCTGATAACTGGAGGAACTTAGTAGTCTTACGGGGAAGGAAAGTCAACTGCCACGACTGTTCAAATCAAAAAATGGTTTGGGAAGGTCGAATCTGTCTTCTGATAGTTCAACCGAATTACAAGTAGCTCCTATGTCAACAACAGGTGAAATGTCGGAGGCTAGAGAGCGACAAAGTTATTCACCGGATTATCCGGTGGTAATGGTGGTAAATGTCCAACTACCCTTGTCTATCTAAGATAAGAGTACACGTAATAGGTAAAAGTAACATATTGATTCCGTTTACTCTGTGTGATCTTTTTTAAAACTACATAGAGTGCACTGCGTACACAGAATAGTTAGATTTACAATTATTTCCTTAACTCAAAACACGCTTTTAACAGATGATTTAAAGAGCTTTGCTTTATACGCCGATAAACGTAAGCTAGATGCTTCAGCAGTCACATCTCCACCATCTTCGCCCATTACGCGGGCGGTAAACTCTGCTCTGCTGACAACATGAGTCTGAGGGGTCCCTTCTTCATTTCTGTCACATAAAAATAAATAATAACTTAATTTTCATCGGCTGTTGAAATGTGTATATATATATAAACTCCATATTATAAATATTAAATTCATTGTTTATAAAAATATGTACTGTCTAAAGCACTCAATCGTATTTAGTATTGATATACTGGTACCATTTAGTGTTTTAAATAATTTAATTGTAGATACATTTTGGATTTCTAATACAACTTTGACTATTTAAAACTACTTACAATCATTGTCAACGTTTCGGCCACACTGCAACAGGCCATCTTCAAGGCGAGACGGCCATTCTCACGAATAGTAGACAGTCTACGTGAAAGTGCATGCTGATTGTCTACTGAAGTGAGACCAACAGGTCGTCAACGATTGTAAATTGTGTACATCACTGTATCACGGAGTCGAAAGACAAAAACCAAGTTGTCATTAGTGTTAGCGGTTTATACAGGGTAGTAGCTCTGTTGTTAAGTAAGGCTTGGACTTTGGTGCAGTGATAAATAACAACTGTTGTCATTTGAAATTAAGGTAATTACTTCAAATATAATCATCGATGTTCGTTATTTTAGTCTTCCTAAATATGTATTCTTATTTAGCAATAAATAACATTTCAAGCTTTGGAAATTTATATTTATAGTTTGTGAGTGTCGGCTTGGAGTGGCGTAATAAAACTTAATAGTAACCATCCATTAAAAAAAAATCTTTATCAGGGAAGACTCCTGAATCCCTTTTTTATTTATCCTAACCCGACTGCCCCCCACCCCTCCCCAACACATATTCTGGTTTCCCCTTTAATTCACAAGGAATGTGGGGGATTCCAAAGTTCAATACTGTCAAACCAATAATTTCACCTCACATTCGAGCAAATTTCCTCCTCCTTGCTTATTATGTTTTTTAAGTTATGACAGTAAGTCCATCAATTGTTACAAACTTAAAGTTCCAATTATACTTTATTTATTGAATGTCCCGACTTGCATGAACGCGCTTAGTCGCACTTCCGCGTGGCTCTAACATTCGATATACGACAGTCAATAATTACTTGTTAAAATATAAATCCACTTGAAGAGACGTTTTTAATTGGTTGAAACAATAATACAATAGATTTATGAATAATGCGATAAGAACAATATATAAATAATATGAAGCAATAATGTAAATTCCACGATCATAATATACTAACAATAACATTAACAATACAAATAGATTATAAAACTGATGAAGAAAAATAACCGAAACGTGGCAACAATGCAAGACATAGTTATGGTTGCGGATGGCTTACATCGTCACGCCATTAGCCCTTGCATTCTCAAACTCCTCGTAGTTCCAGCGTTTGCTATAAGAGTGCTCTGAAGTCAGCTTAGGACATTTATTTATTAAAGGTTAATGATTAATAGTGACTAAGTAACTCTACATCAATGATTTTCAGTTGCAGTCGATTAGTAAAATGTTCCAACTGTGGCAAAGTCAGCTTGGTCAGGGAGAATGACGTACAGCACCATCTATCGCGGAGTTTGACAACTAACTGGCGAGAGACAATCAACTGTCACGCGGGAGACATCGTAGGTAATTGATCATTTTAGGGACCTGTTAACATGTCTATAGCGAATATACTTTGCCTTAAAATATGACAAACGTTTTGTTGAATTATGACAGTAAGTCAATTGGCTGATACTTACTTAACTATTTACATGTTTTTATGCCCAGTAATAATTATTTTTAGTAGCACTCGTAATACGAAAAAAATATAATGTTTTATAAGTACGTAGCTTAAAAAAGTATGTAACCCGAAAAATGAATTAATGAAGAAAAGTGTAATTTTACATAATTTATTAACATAGTAATTTATAACTTAAATAAAAACAATTAATTTTACACCTGATGAAAGTTCCAATGTATAAAATGCAAAGATACCTTACTCACCGTATAAAAATAGAAGTATGATTATAAAAGATAAAATCCTAATTTAATGTGTATAAATTTAAGAAAACTACGCAAAAAAGCTCACTTTGATACTCGGGGAGGATAAAAAAAGGCTGTCAGCAACCTACTTACACTGGAAAATAATAAAAAATTATGTTTAAGCTTAAAAAATGAGATTTACAGTATAATTAGATAAAAAAACTGTCAACATTTCAATTATGTACAACAGAAATAAATTATATTAAACTTATTGAATAAAGAAAATGTAATCACAATCATTATATGAGATTGTTTACGTGTAGGTAATACATCGGTTATGATACAAAAAAATGAAAATTTTAAACGTGGTAAGTTAATATATTTATCCCGTGAATCTGTTTTGTTTTATGACTTATCTGTGTAATCATAAAATGTACCTCCTTTAACTACATAATACTATATTTAACAAGTGTTAAAGCCGTTGAATTCACGACTGCAATATGTATAAATCAAGAATATTAATACCTATGCCTGATTAATACAAATTCGAATAAGAGACTATTTTAATTTTTAAATAGACGTTTTAAAAATACGATATATTTAGCCTACAATTCTCAACAGTCTTTTAAAATAAATATAAAGATTTTTGTTGCCAAAACCTTAAATTTACCTCTGAGAATTTGCTTTTCTATTTCAACTGTGCGGTTATTGTTTATTATTATAATGATTTATAGTGAACACACATAGATGTTAAACTAATACAAAATTACTCTAATTTTTACAAAAAACAAAAAAAATATTCTGGTCCACTAGAATACTTCTTTACCTATCAAATGACACTTCAATTTTTGCGGTATGTTTATTATTACGGACCAAATTTTACAAATAGAAAGCCACGTTTTGACGTTTTTCGTGACGTAAAGCGCCCCCTCAAGTACGGTGGCGAGTTAGTCACGTAATATTTGTTACAAGAGGAATCTTACTTGCAATGGTGGTTGGTTATTTTCCATTTTAATTGTCAAAACAGTTTTTAATGATAAATAAATATCAGACAGTTGAGAACTTGACCATTGAGGAATCAAAGTGGTTTCCATTCACGTATTTCTTTTATCACCTACTTAACCAGATAGTAAACATGTCTTACGTAACTGACAAAGTAAACAGCTGTAAATCAGTTACTTACGGGTCTGAGTTATTTAGACCCGTGCCTTGCTATCACGTGTTTGATTTGTGGTGGCAGTTGGAAGGGTAGCGTGCACTATCACCACTAGGGCGTTAAAATAATAAAAAGAATCAACGTAAGTTGTTTATCAGTTGTTGTGTATACAAGGTGTCCCAAAATTCCTACAGGGAGGGGGTCTGTAACTTTTAAACGGAATGAAACAAACCAATATCCTTTGGGGATAGTCATGTAATGACTAATGATGATTTTCGCGATATATGAGAACTCCTCAACCCAAAATGGGGAATGGGGGGGGGGGGGCAAGCCCAACATTTCAAATGCAAACCACCATCAAGTTGTTTATAAAAGGATAACAATGCCACAAACTAGAGGTCTATCTCAATCCAGTACAAAACTACACCCTGTCGAAGGTTTATTAAAAAGTTACGCCAAAAAAGCAATGGTTTTTTTTACTCGTCTGTTTGGAATTATGACCTTTGTACTTACTTGATAATAATCTTTTTGCTTGGATTTTTTAAAATTTTTCTTAACTTACCTTATTCTTGCTAATTCTAAGAGAGATTTCTTTTATTGATTTTAGATATAATTTTTAGTTTAAATTTTGACATGCTGTAGTTGTGTACTGTATTTAGATAGAGACCTCTAGTTATGGCATTGTTCTTCTTTTTTAAAGACCTTTAAAATGAGGTCACAAGATGGGAGGTTTGCATTTGAGATTTTAGACTCGACCTTCCTCCACTCCTCATTTTGGGTCGAGGAGTTAAGTTCTCATATAGTGCAAATATCATCATCAGTCATTAAATAACTATTCCCCAAAGGATATTGGTTTGTTTCATTCCGTTCAAAAGTTACAGGGGGGGGGGGGACTTTTGGGACACCCTGCATATGGGATTGTATTTCAAAAATATTTATGGACATTTTTAGTAGCTATTTAAGGAGAGTTTGTTAGCTACTTTGAATAAATCAATTCATTTTTTCTATAAGGAGAATCAAATCCAAAATAGCGTTCGACTATAACGGTTCCGACATAATGACAATTGACATATGTAGTGTGTATATCCTTTACACACGATCAAACCCAGATTGCAAATGACCTGTATATAATATGAACGTGTGTAATGTGGAATGTTTACTTTTGTTTGCTTTAACACTTCTATGATTCTTTGGGGCTAGTTAAGGTTAATAAAACCTGTTGCAAGGAAAGCAAAACTTGATCAGTAACAAGGCTACAGAAGATATACTCACGAACTTCACCATTAATTTTCATTAATCGTTAATGCCGTTAATCTTGAATCTTAATTTCAAAACAAATTTAACATAAAAGTTCAAATGTATAAAACAATCCTTGGGCTAAAGAAATAAGTTCTTGGGCAACGGAAGCATTATTCTTTGGGACAAACTTTGGAAGGTCTTTCAAGTGCGGTTGTTGTATTTTTACTGTCTTATTTCACTTCCTTCAACTTATTTAATTGTTTTCAAGGTTTCTTCCAAATGTTATATATGAAACTAACAACAACCAACAGATCAATTATTTTATCAATTTATTTGCCATTTGCATTATAAATATGAAACAGATCCCAAACGTGTTGAATTCTAGAAGCTTTCTATAGTCATGTTAGGAATCAATACATACATCCGACGAGCAAACAGCTAAAGATAAGTCCTCCTCCCCACCCAATTTACACAAGGCTCTCGCTCTTCTTCCATCTCTTCCATTCGTTAACGTTATTTAAACCAACCAATGATCACTGAAGCCAATGACGTAGTGGGTGGGGCTATTTGCTGTGCTGCCAGCCCGTGGCTTACCGTCTTCTCGGTTGCCATGACAAAATTTTAATGGAATAACACAGTGAGGTAAGAATATTTCTCTATCTCACTTCCACCGATTGTAACTCGGTTGACTATCAGAAGACCGGTTGTATGTCCATCCGTTCCTAAACCATTGTCTGCTTTGAACAGTCGTGGCAGTTGACTCCTCCTCTTGGCTACCAGGTAGCGCATTTATCATTAGCTGACGCCCTAGGTTTACAGTTAAAGATTGCTTCATTTAAAAACGTTTCACACATATATGTATTTTAAATGTTAACAAGCTATAAGTACTCCTAAGATAGATTTTTAAGTGGTTTTATTTCATTTCAAAATATTGAATTAGATCAATAGTTATCTATATAAAAAACTGAATCAAGGGATAAAATTACACAATCTGATCCCAGGAGACTAGACAATTGTGTTCTATTACAAACAATGTTAAGTATAAGATTGTACGTGCATAAATAAAGCTGTAATGATTTTTTTAATAATATTTTTTCTTAAGAAGAATAGAATACAATATAAAATAAGAATAAGAAAATATTTACTCCACAATAAAAAATCAATTACAAAATAACAATTGTCAAACTTGGAATAGCTTGTCATCGTGTCAAGTAGAGATGACAAGCACAAAATAACTAAACATAAGAACTTATACTAGATAGTATGAGATTAGCTGGTAAATATGGTGGCATGTGTAGCAGCCTCTTAAGTAATTATACTTATTTTTACAAGTGTAACCAATAAACGTGGAAACACAGGAGAGGGGGTCGTCAATACATCGGCTATTTGTGCAATAGCCCTCGGTGTGTAAGTGGTCTCCAGCTGATTGTTATTGTTACAAATTCTTGTTTGACTCTCCCATTGTTAATTTTTGAGGAGGTTTGTTAGTGCTTAATCCTACAAGTATACAATTCAAGTCTTAACTTGAAACTTTATGACGTTGTTTTTATTTAAAATAAATTGGTTATTTATTTTAAATAAACTCCTACGAAATTTACTTTGTCTAAAACCAAAATATACTACATATACTGATATTAACATTCAGAAATTTATTTATTTTGGTACTGCAAAGTGTTAATTTAACATTTCTAATGAGATAAAATATTGCTTATTCCCGTCAAGTTTCAAATATTAATCAGTAAACATTTATAAATTAAGAAATATTTTAGTCATAAGTCTTTGTTTCCAAAGAAAATGTATCAAGACTAACTAACAAAACATTCATGTCAAATACAGGGAGTTTCTTTTAAAACGCAACCTATAGTTTGAAATGGGTTCAATTTAGATACAATAATTTACACGCAATTAGAAATACATTTAGTTAGTACAATGGGTTCAGAATACTGTTCGAAAGCATCTGGACATAAAACAAACGATTTTGTTTAAAAATATTCTTCCACAATAAAAACTTTCTGGTCTTTGCTCAAAACGATGTTTCTAACCTCAACTTAATGACATTGTACGAAAACCAAATAAAGTAAATGACAATGCAACAATGTAAATCAGCTGATAGCTAAGGAAGAAGAACCAGGGATACCAACCTATGAACTTTTAATTATCTTATACTTTCATTTCCTTTTATTGTAAATAGGGTTGCGTTTTAAAAGAAACAGCCTGTATTTCACTAACTTTAATATATCATAACAAAAAAGATTTTTTAAAGGTATTTTACATCGGATATAAAGTACGTTAATTTAATAAGCTTCAGTCAATCCACGGCCTTATAAAAATTGACTAAAATGTGTAATAGCATGTTTTTGTGACCTAACAGGCGTAACATCTTTTATTTATTTCTGAATGATAATAATATCAACATTTCTTTATATTTATGCATGATTTTCTAAGTTTCTCCCAATATTTATCTGGATTGATTACATTTGGTTTCATATAATCTGATTTTATAGTTTATTCCAGCTATATCCGGCCTCGTTTTGCTGCGATTCAGTCTGATATTAATTATTAGTAATCTTTTTTGAGTTTAGATGATAGAAAATAAAAGTTGATTGTTTACTTGATTTTATCTGCATTTAAGTAACTTGTAGATGTTCTCAAAAAATAAACAGTCATCTTGTCACGGTATTGAATTTATGGAATATTATTTTGAAATAATGGGCACGTAAATTATATGGTTAAATTAGTACTTTTTCAATAGTTACTTTTTTAATCTGTGAATTGTAGGAAAGTTGGGAAATGCTTGAAATTCCCTGTTCCTGGTCACATTCTTAGGAACTAAATGTATAAAAACACTTGTATGTAAACGCAATGTCTTGACAACATTTCTAGTTAATATATTCCCTGATTTTCGATGTATATTACGTGTAATGCTGTCTTGATTGTGTGAGAACAGATTAATGTAAATTTCGATGCTCCGTTTCCTTTCCGGTAATGCCATTGTAACAGGGATCCCGTTATCGTGCCAGCACATTTCCCACACACTTCCTTGTTCCTTCGTCCACATTATATAAGTGATCAGTAACGTAATCGCACAATTCATCCTGCGTTTAGCTATAACATACGTAGATGGGTTATTGAGGCTAAGTACATCATGGATCCAAATGGTAGATAGGGGGCTGGGGGACTAATACTAAATTGTTAATTTGGTCCTTTTTTGGTTCATAGACACTAATTCGTCCGAAAATTAAGAAATCATACGTTGTATTTTATTACAATTTTGATTAATATAATGGACAAAAGTTACTAACCAAACAAGTGTTACAATTACAATAACAATTGTTCCAAACTCTAACACAACAAGATGTTATTGTGTTCTCCTTAACATAACTGCACAGGGTAGGTTGTACAGGGTGACTAAATAAATCGTGCTCTATTGTTATTTTTTATAAAGGTTTAACATTTTTGAAAAAGTGTAAACAAATATTTTTCTATAAATTACATCAGTACGAATTTTGAGTTGAAATTCGTACAACTAACTTTGGCTGAAAGAGTAAATTAAAATTATATAAAACTTCATTGTTAGATTTTACTTTAAATGAGAAAGCTATGTACTTTTGTACAATTTGCTGGGTGAGAGAGAGGGGAGAGGGAAACGTGATGTATAAACAATTTACAAACACAACAATTACACAACACACAACAACAAACACAAATTATTTAATTTGATTAGTTTATAAATCTAATAAAATTGGTACAAATATCTGTAAACATTTGTAATCCAGGAATGAATATGGCTTATCGAAATATAGAACAACATCTTAGTCTTAATTCTATCGTAAATGTTGCAGAAGAATTTTGGTTTTTTAAGCCAGGTTGTCTCTTGTATTATCATAGATATTTTAATTTTAATGTAATCGGTATAGGGCTGAACTGCACAGCCCTTCAGGAAAGATATAATGTCTATAATAAATAACAAATCAACAAAATAATTCCCAATTTAGATCCTTGTGGTACCCCTGAACATGCAACAAATCTACATTATTTGAGCTACTTGATAACAAAAATTTTAAAAGTCCTTTTTTAAAACGCATCTAAAGTATATAAAGAATATTTGTGTATTCTTTATGTACTTTGATGGTGTGCACAAGCTCCAAGATTCTTGTGCACACCATCAAAAATATTTTTCCACATAATTTAAGACGTTTAAGATATAAAACAAACCTACTTAGAGGGTAGTAATATTTACGGTTTTTATGGATAGAAATAGTTTTTTAATTAGCATAATACGTGTTGGTACATATACAGTACAAGTAAACGTCACACAACACAAATTTATTATAATATAAGCACAAAATGCACAAATATATTACAATACAAGTACAAAATGCACGAATATTATGGTGATCGATTTGTGCATCTAACATTCGTGCATTTTGTACTTGTATTGTAATATGTTTGTGCATTTTGTGCTTATATTATAATAAATTTGTGTTGTGTGACGTTTACTTGTACTTTTTATGGATAAAAAATAAACAACAAAATTCTATCACATGTTTCTATCGACTTAAATATTGGTCTGCTTAAATGTGTACGGTACACTATACGACAACCCTTGCTTCATTACGGGGTGGTTCTCTATACTTGTTTACCCTTCGATCCGTGGTTCTCTCTAAACCATTACATCGATGTAAAAGTTCAGCCGCTTTCCGTTACTTTATGGATAAGCTAAGTTGTGAAATCTTGTCAGAGTTGTGAGGAATGACCTTAAACATTTCACAATTAAAACCAAATTAACCAAGCGTTTTGGTCATGTTAATGTTTTTTGTACGAGTATCATATGTTTGACATACACACTTGTAACGTTGAGGGCTGTTTATATTCCTTAGGAACATAATTTTAAGAAATCCTTTCTGAATGGGTCTCTGTTACAAAAACTAGCTTTCCAATAAAAAAAAATACTGGTTTCGGATATTTTGTGATGAGTGAGTACAGCGCTTAATATAGCCTATATATTAAGATAATTATAAAAATCTTTTAAAATAAATGTTTGAATCCTGAAAGTAAATCGTGGTAGGCTATTTTAACTTCATCGAAGTGAGCCGCCCAGCTACGTAGGTGGTGATACAGGAAAACACAGCATACCACCAAAATAACACAGTTCTGGTATAGAACTACACAATTGTATGTTCGTCATAGGCTTGCGTAATGTACGGTACTGTCGTTTATGGTGGGTGAAAATGGAATCTTACGCATTAACTCCCTAGACATTTATGAATAAAAATTCGTTTGAGTTTGTGAAGGCGATGTTTGTGTAGAATACAGATTTTTTTCTGTATTATTATTAGGCCTATGTATAATTATGACGCCGACCGTATACGTGGGTGAATGAGTGTGATAAACGAGTGTAGTCATTGTTACTAACTAAGGTCAACCATCCTTTAAAAAGAGCAATTTATTAATAGCCCTTATAGCCCAGAACACTAAGGACCTACAGTTTAACATGGAATCCGAACCACATAGTATTAATTGGTATAATTTTCAGCTGACAAACCTGATACTCAGTTCTCGTCCCTACACAACATTCTGACACTGACTACCACCCAACATGGACACCCCAAACTTCTTCAGTAGTGTCAAAGCCGATAGCAACTAATGAATGAAAGCCATGTTGGTATTAAGAGGACTGAGCATATAACCTATCGCCTACAATCTCCACAACACTTTGTCCCCAATTACCTGGATTACAGCACTGAAAAATTTATCTTTTCGGAGAAAGACAAATAATAGCGTATACCCTTTATTCTGGAGGGTAATAGAATATCTTGCGACATTTTTTGGAAGAGGCCTTTTTGTTATTATTTTAAATCGTAATGAAGGTCGAAGATTAAGAGGGATTGTATCTTCTATCGTGAAACGAATTTAAGGATGAAGATATTCAAGATATATAGTATCCTTAACCTTAATTTCAAGTCCAAACCAATTGAGTTTCAGAATAATTGGTTAAAATTTGTTTGCTACACTTGATAAAACAATGTATTAATTTAGTAATAGTTTTAATACTGTTGCTATTGTAAAAGCTAATTGTAAGGTTTGTATTGTAAATTTCACCATATGAAACATTTTTGAACTTTAATAAAGCATTTGTTTTGTTTTGATGCTGAAATTGTTCTTTGAAATAAAATAAATATACAACCAATTCCCAACAATATAATTCCCAAGCGTTTTGTGTTAAATTATATTTTATTGTATTCTGATTAAAACACGCGGTTGAATAGATTCAAAACAAAAAAGAATAATTTCAGTACAAACAGAACAGAAACAATGACTTAACACGTTACATTGTCTAAAGCCACAGCCACTTTGGAGCTGTGGTTCTCTAACAATAACTCCACCTGTTGTTATTCGTTGTTGACAAAGTACAAAGCAGAACTCGAACTGGTGATGAGAAAAATGAGTTTTGTTACAAAACCTTCATTGTAATCTCGGTACATTGTTAACAATTCGGGTTTAAGTGATTCAACACTATTTTTATGTGTTAAATTAACTTTGGCTGTATTAAGTATGACTATTTTAATAAATGGTTTCAAAGAATTCGCTCAAACGTTCCCTCATATTAAACACTAAAAAAATCAAAACTTCGAAAATTACCAGTTTTATTCACAATTATATTTTGTTCCATAACTCAAAAAATAGTCACGTTAGAGACATGCGGTTTTTACTGAAATATTTTAAATTGTAATTTACATCTTTCCTGAAAATTTATTCAAATTCGTTAGAGCCATTATTGAGATAAGCCAATTTTTTATGTTTTTCCTCATTAAAAACTAAAATTTCAAAAAAAGTGAAAAATGATCTGGAGATATTGGCTAAATACACCTACATACTAAATTCCATAAAAATTGATCCATCCATTTGGTCTCCAGTGAACTGCACATACACTCAGACAGACACATACGGACAGACATAAAACCATTTTTTCGAAAAAAAAACCCCTTTTTTGGGCTCAGGGAATCATAAAATGGATTTTTAGAACAACTTGTAAAAATGGATTTTTTTTGACTATCACAATACTTTATCTATGCTAACGTATATGGGAGGGAGAAAGTTAAAAGGGGTGAATCTATATCCCAGCGGTTATTATTTTGATTTTTCCCTATTCGCTTTAGAAGACAGTATAGATATAAACTGATATCGATGAGAGAAATAGAATAAAAGGTACCACCAGATGGGGAAAAAGGATAAGAAAGTGTGGGGATACGGGGTGAGAATGAGAAAAGAAGGAACCCTGAAAGAAGTAATGAAAGGGAAAATTAACTGCACATGACACGGAATAGGGAAAACAGTTATACTGTAGAATGAAATTCGAAGGAGTATGAAGATGAAAAAGGAAAAGTAACTAACTGATTATGGTAAATATAAAATTTGAGGGTTGTATTAAAAAATTAAAATTATTACTCAAACCATTGAGGTCAGAAGAAAAATACATTTCTATTTGATGTTAGAAATGTATAATGACGATTACGATGAAGACAATGATGATTATGGCGAAGAAGATGACGACAGTTTATGATGATTTTGTTTGTACTTTTACTATGAATTGTATTTATAATGTTCTCTTTTTCCCTGGAAATATTTTATGAAGTCTTATTAGCTTTCCTTTAAGTACGAAAGGTACCTCCATAGAATGTACTGTGATGACGTTGTATACAATAAAATGTGTTACAGTGACGTTTATCTTTTTAACAGTTAATCAATAATTTTATTCATATAATAAATTGCTCATGTACTCTACTAACTTGCACTGTTGTTAGTGTTACAAGTGTACCTCTTATTAAAAAAGTGTATTATTCATTTATTTTATAGCACTTGACTTTTTAAAACTTGTTATAACAACATGCAATATAAGGTGGTTTTGCCCATATGACTTCGTGTATATATTTGGTTCTAGCATGATATTTATAAACAAAAACCAACACAACATGCGCTGATCTCTATTGTTTTATTTTTTTTTCGATTACTTGAACAGAAAAACTTGTGGCCAATACACTAAAATGTTTGACGTTTAATTGCATTTATTTAAAGAAAATTACTTATATCAAGATATTGTTGCTGACTAAATTAAACTCCAGAGATTAAAGTCTAGAATTGAGAACAGACAGCACGTGGTTGAAATAGGGATGGCAAATATTTTCAACATATCGATATTTAAAAGAATCGATTTATCACAAACCAAATATCGACAATATCGAAAGAAAAATATCGATACTAATATATCGATATATCGAATCATATTAATCGATATTTCCGATATATCGATACATCGTTGCCATCCCTATGCTGAGAGGTCACAAGCATGACGTCTGGGGAAAGTGTTGAGGCTGACATTTGGCAGGTCACTCGTGAGTGTTCTGCATGAGTAGATAAATCGACTGGAGAAGAGCATGGAGCGTGGAGATGGACCACGATGAAGACGTTCTAGTCATGGGGGCTCTGCCCTCTCACGATCACAACGGTTCTCTACAGCCGTATCGTGCTTTAGAGTCAAGTTAATTAAGTTAAAATGGATCTGGATTTTTGTATCAACGAATATACGAATTTTAAAACAACTGTACAAATCAATTACCAACAAGTTCGATTAAAACAGGATTCTCAGTAAAATGTTTTAACCGATTAAATATCCGTACTGTAAGTTCAGTGAAAAGTAGATCTAAATTCAGGGTTTCTTCAGTTCAAAGTCAAGCTTATTAACAATATTCCATTCATTCTGTTAGTGCACTGTGACTACTAAGATACTACAACACAACATACTTGTGTTGCGTGTATTGCCTATGAACAAAGTTGTATGGCGTTTATTTTTTTGTTACAGTTGCGAAATATTGGAAATGGAAGTACACAATAAAATGCCATGGGTATACTTGGTTGCGTCTTTTGTATGAAGTTACCTATACCATGTTTCATGATTTTGTTGAATGTTTTAGATTATAATTGTGGAGTACAAACAAAATATACAGAACGTCTCTAATCGTTCATAACGATCGTAAGTCGTGTTCAAGGAGATGTGATCGCTGTTTTATTATTACGATTCAGTTGAACTAAATTAGCGTTGGTTTGTTGATTTCATTACACGGAAATAAACTAGAAACGTTAGTCTGTATTATTTAAGTGGAATTGCAAAAGTAGCTCGGCTTACCTTTTGAAACTATCTATAGTTTACTCAAAATAATTCATACCGTTGATTTTATAAGCACACAGAGAAATGTAATTAAGGTTAATACTAACCACGTTTTCATTAATTTGATTCTAAAACTGTAATGAATAATGTCATATCCATAAACAATAGTAGGATAAAATATTGGCTGTAGTGTAGAGTTTTGACAATATTATTGGCTAAGTCGTCAATTATTGGTTAGGTTGAGTATTGGCTACAAGATCAGTTTTTAGCTGATATATTATCTATTCGTCAATGTTTTTCTGTAATATTGGCTATGTCATCAGTCATTTGCTACTATAGTTGGTTGAAGCTCAGCTTCATAAGCTAAAGAAAGGTTTTCAGTTTGATCCCAATCAGTCATAACAAATTTTGGAAGACATCAGCTGATAACCATTGTCTGTTTATTTGTCATTGGTCTATCAAATAATGATACTTTTTTAAGGAATAATTGTCCATAGATTGTAACAATGACTAGATTCTCTAATCTTTAATCATCACACTCATCCGAAATCCATATTCAACCATATCTTGACGATCAGCCTCTTAAGAATAAATTCATATATATTGGCTTTATCGTCAGTTTCTGGTTAAAGAGTTCGTTATCCATATATTTTTGTCAAGTGTTACCTGTTTCGTCATTGTTGTAGTTAATATTAATGTCTGTTATTGGTTCTACCGTAGAAATTGGCTATCTTTTTCAGTTTAGCATTACTTATTTGTTTTTGTAAAATTGATCTACGTTATAGAGTAGTCATAAATCTGCTTCCATGGGCACATTATGTCATTTTATTCTAATTATAACATCGCTTTAGATGTTATTATTATTTGAGCACCTTGAAATGTTTTTGAAACATTCCATCTATAGTCTAAATAGAGCTTTGTTTTGTCTAAATAAAGAATTTTTTTTAATTCTGTGGTACATCGCTTCCGTTGACAATCTAGCATAGTTTCAAAATGCATAGCCATAGGTTGAGTTGTAGAGGGATGTTACAGGGCATAATTCATCTGATAACATTGCCTAAACAAAATTACGAGTATTGGCTAGAATAATATCATATAAAAAAGAACAACGTATTTTTCTGAAATCCTGAAGGCACAACTGCTATGTGCTTTCTGTACTCCTACTGTGAACACAGTAGGAGTACAGACAATATAAACACAGTGGTCCTGATGTCATTTAATTAGTAGCAGCTTATTTTCTGTACATTTACTTCTGTTGAAAATCAACATTGTGTGCTTATATTTCGCCCGTAGTTTGTTGATATTGTCGTGTATGCATGTGGTTTTAGGCTCATCGTCCTAATCCAATGTTGTGCCTTGTTTGCAATATGTTTGAAACCAATGTAGCAATGTTTTTTTTATTTCATTATGAATCAATGGTTGATCTCAAATTGAAGTAAACTGCAGTTGTGACTTTGATTTTTTTTGTTCTAGAACATTTATAATTTAGCAACATTAAAAAAATAAAAATTATACTGCTATTTTAATTCGTTATCCATTAGATAAAACTATGACCTTTCCTCGGGAATGGAGACAAAGTTCTGTTCAGTACTAAAAGACAGTTCCCAGGGGGTCAACGGTCTTCAATCCTTGGCTCCAGTTGGGACGATGATGTCCAATGTGACTGTCACGCCAACCACACCACGACCTTCATAGTGCCTCTGGTCATCAGAAACCTCAATTACAATACTGACACTCGCAACAAAGGCTTGGGCTTCCATGGGAGAATTTTAAATACGGAATTCGGTGTCGATACTTACAACTATAGTTTTAGGTCCTATGAACCTCCCTATGGGAGAAATTGAAAATTCATGATGATACTCATAATAATACTTGTGACCATCAAAATGCCAATGGTGATCTTAACTCTAATCGTGATATTCACTCGAAGACATTTTTGTAATCGCGTGTATGTATAGGACTTTTGCGACTATCAGCAATTTTCTTATTACAACCCCTCTACTATGGCCTCCAATGCTTTGCAACATAACTCCTGAGGAAATAAGGAAAGAGGCACTTGTCAGAGGGTTCAAAAAGACCATATCTCTCCATTTTGCAAGATATCTCACAACGTGCAGGGCGGCTTAAATACATGAAACCACCTCTTCGACTAGTTTCTCAGTTAATGTCAAACGAATCTTTGCCAAAAATCAACTGTAGGTTAACTCGGTAAATATTTGACCGTAACAAGTTTCTGGTACCAAAAACCCTATGGCCGTCATATGTGGGATGATTTTTCCTCGTAAGGAATGGACTACCTAGAGTTGCTTGGATACAAACATGCTCAACTCATAACCAATTGTCTAATAATAGGGTAATGATCCTAAGGAATCGACTGACTTTAAAGTGGAGGTAGGGGTCCACTTTAGAATAACTATGTGGGGAGGTAGGAGTTCACAATAAGTTACTGGTTCTATTTACAAGAGGCAAGCTTATTGAAATAAGAAAAAATTGTGCGAGGGACAGGCCTATCGTGACTAAAGAATCAACTTACCTTTCACGTGGAATCGCCATAACTATCGCGAGCACGGGTCCACATTAAGTGACTGGCTCTATATCGCCTCATAAATACTTACGTGCTCCACAGGCGACCTTGGAACATCGATATTACCATCGACCCTTATCAGTCCAGGTGTTGAGATAAGGCTTCGCCGCTCTAGGAAGTTTATGTTTGGCTGTCCACAGACCTTTGATAACACGCGTGCTCCAGGTCACATTCCAACGATAACTTATCGAACAGTTTGGTTCTAGCTCGTTTAAACAATAGCTCGTAAAATGCCTCTAATCGTTCATAACGACTGTAAGTCGTGTTCAAGTAGAAGCAATCACTGTTTTATTATTGCTATGCAGTTGAACTAAAATAGCGTTGGTCTGTCGATTTCATTGCACGGAAATAAACTAGAAACGATGCTCTGTAGTGTTTACTTGGCATTGCATAAGTGGCTTGGCTTACCTTTTGAAACTATCTGTAGTTTACCAAACTAGTTAGTACTAGATCAGTTTTCAATCATTTGAATTCAAAACTATAATGAAATTATGATGTGTTAATTTTATGCGAGGTCTTAGATATTCTTATCACATTTCAAACAAATTTGTTTTAAATTATTCAGGTATTAAGGATGTAAGGATTGAAAATATGAATTATAAATGACATTTTGGTTTACGGAAGTGGGTGGGTGGGTCAATACCACCGTATTTGTTTGGGTGGGTTCCAAGATCTCAGATATATCGCATGCATGAAGAAATTTAGATTGAATTATGGTCTTCGATTTTTTTTTTTTAATTTCAAACAAACATTCAAGAAACATTAAGAAAAAGAAATACGTATTAACTAAATGAAAACGATTTTACTCAATCTTAATGCTTACTATAAAACATTAGTTGAGTCAAATCCGCCTCTACGAATTCAGTCTTCAGCCTGGAGCTTGTTGTGGTGTAGGGGTGTCGTGGGAGATGCGCTCGTGGGGTTTACGCCTCGTGGGGTTTGCGACCTCCTCAAGATGTTACCGTGGGGTTTGCGCCCAAGATAATTAGGCACGTTTTCCTTGTTGTTAGAGACTTAAAAAGTAGTCCGTTTTATCCTTGACTCTAAACATTTAGAGTCAAGGGTTTTATCTCATTACATTTTAATCTCATTACGTAAGGTATCGTTCTTGAAATCCGCATAACATAGGTTAGGTTAGTTGAAAACATGGAAGAGGCGTCATTGACGACAGTGAAATCAGTCGGTTGTAGGTGTATGACAAACGAGGAAAATGTGCCTAATTATCTTGGGCGCAAACCCCACGGTAACATCTTAGGGAGGTCGCAAACGCCACGTGGCGCAAACCTCACGAGCGCAAACCCCACGTAGCCGGTGTAGGACAAACAGTCGAACGAGTTTGAATGTTAAACCGACAATCCTGTGAGCAGCAGGTACCTATAAAAATGGAGACGCGTGGCTGTGCATACCTACTAGAGCTTAGTAAACTGTCACCATCTTACTTAGGCTAGGCTTAACTATGAGATAATGTCTAGGCACGGCGAAGAGAATTTATTTTAGGGGTTAGTGTAGTTGTTTATTTCATAACTTTTAAATTGAATAACCTGTATTTTAGACTTCGTAAGATAATATTTTACTTAATTAATTTTTACCTACTTTTGCATGATAACAGTTTTCTTGTGTAAAAGTTCCAATATTCCTTATTCGTTTAATATTTTGTTTATTTATGATTATATCAATGTAGTAATTTGATGCGTTTATATTTAAAATAGTTCATTTTTACTATGAAAAATGAATCCAAATTTAAAATAGAAGGTAAAATATTACATCAGAAACAAATTTTAATTATCTAAATGGTGTTTTGTAACAAGGAAACTGGTACAGCACTCCACTATACTCAGCTTACTGTGACTGAAAATGAACAGTTGAAAAACCATTAGTCAAAAAGGAAAGTTCAACTGAGCCATTGGTAAACAGATTATCAGTGAAAATTAAAAGTGGATTGTCCCGTACGCTATTATCTCACAGCTTATTGTTTGCTACTATCTAACGGGATTTCGTTGAAAATGGGAGATAAAAATGTTATTTTCAGCTATTAGTTAATTGCATTTTGTTGAAAGTAGCAGGTGGAAAGCTATTGCAAGTGATTAGTTATAGAAGTTTAGCTAAAAAGAGGAGGTAGTGATGTTTTCCGAACAATTATTTAATAGAGTTTTGCTCAAAATAACAGGGGGGGGGGGATATTTTGGGTTGGTTAACCAAAATATTCTTGACAATTGGAGGTGAAAAATGTATTAAGAGCTGTTTGTTAACAGAATTTTTCTCATGATAGGGAGTGGAAAAGTTAGTGCGAGCTATTTTACAGCATGTTATTGAAAAGAGGAGGTTGTAAATTTATTTAGTGCCTACAGTCTTTTGCGTTCATATGTCTATGAAACAGTATTTAAATAAATATTGGTGTCAAATATAGTTTTAAAAAATCGATGTATGTTACCAAAGAGGCAATTTTGTATCCTGTGGGGAGAACTGATTACTCAGCATGCATTCCACGTGACCTCTGTTTCTTTCTTTTCTGTGGTATATGTGGGACCTGGAGACAAGTGTGCCAGCTGCCACTGAACACTTTGTTTCGTAACAAGTAAAGTCTTCAGTGGACACGACAGGTCTGTGCATGCATATTCATAAACATTGTATTGTGTATATGAATGAGGAGTTGGCTCATCCTCTAACCTTACCTTGAAAGGGAGGCACGAGCACTTTCCTTTTTTGGTTTGTTGACAGTTTCGACATCCTACAGAATTATTGTTTAAGAAATTCATAATTGTGCTACTTATAGATTCATCCTCAGGGATTCCCTGACAATATGCCGAGAAAAATTGGTTGGAGTACTTAACCCTTGTAAAACTACGAGGGTTGGACATTCTGCCAATCTGGGCCGAATGTCCGATCCAGCTGAAAAGGTAAAATAATGCACTGAGCTGTGCTGATGCTACAGGCCTATCTTGAGAACGTAAATTCAGACACAATAAATAATTCCCAAATGTATGTCTATTTTTATTATTAAGAGTTGATCGTCAATATAGGGCTGAGTGTGGTCTTGACTTAGTATGAGGATTCTAGGTGAACGGGTGTAGTATTTGTTACTGATCCTTAGAAATGACATTTACTAAAAGCCGAAGAGCCAGGGCAACAGAAAGACCTACAGTTTAAGCCTTTTTAAGACACCCAAATTCTTGTGTATGCCTAGCCTAAAAATGGTGCAAAGTAAAAAACTGACAACTATCGGCCTATAACACTAATCCCTGCTTTAAAAAAACTGACTGAAAAATAGTAGTACGAATAAATTTATACATTTTTAGAAAACAATTTGTATACAATTTAATATAAATAATCAATAGTTTTAAGCTACAGTAATTGCTGTAGTGGAATACTTAACAAGTATTTATTGTTGCTTGGAAAACATCAGCACTGACCACGACTTCAAACGTTCACTCTTTTCTTCTCTATAGTGTCCATGCTGATGACGATCGGACCCCTAGCTGGTAGTTCTGAGGATGGCGCACAGTAACTTGGCTGCAGTAAATCTTATTTAGTAACCAGACTACACAACTTAAGCAAACTCATACGTTTCAGGTATCTCTCTTTAACTTTTAACTGTCGAGAAACCGTTATCACAGAAAATGGTTTTACTGTCAATTTAGTTAGGCCTAATATTACTAAAAGTAAGTTAATTAATTTTTCAGTTAACTTATTAACGTAAAGTGTTATTTATAGTTTTATTCCGAATTTAAGAAGCTTTTATTTATCGACCTCTAATTAGCGGCTTTTATCTGTTTTGTAAAGACGTTTAGAATGAATGGACAGAGGCTTCTATATAAACGTTTTCTTACTCCTGCAACCCCCTATTTTCATAGTGGGGTAAAAATTCTTATACGTCCCCCAAAAATAACATTCGTTTAATCTCACAATCAAGGATGCTTCTTTAAGTTAAAATAGTAGTATAGGGACTTTTTGGACACTCTGTAGGCCTAAAATATTTTAATCAAAATTCTTGCCTATAATTATACTTTAATTAAATGTTCAACAAAGTGTTTCATTTCGTGTGTTTTCCTCCTTTACTCTCGACTTCTCTCCAAAGTGATACATTTTATTTCAGTTTCATAGCTGAGATAACCTGTTACTTTTTTCTGAAAGCCCAAAGGAGACAAGCATTCTATCTTCAGTATGATGGAATCCAAGATTATGTTTGTCTCAGAAAAGTCCCCCAGGAGACAGAGGGAGCTTTTGGAGGAGACGGATATATCCTTTAGCTCTGTCCAGACAATTTAATCAGACATTCATTAGTCGTTTAACAAACCAGTCAAAAGCGATGCACACAATCGCCTCCAATTCGATTTTGTAGAACCGTCTAAAGTTGTTTTTGTTAACCTAGATCCATATTTCGAGACAGGTGCATGACTTGATACTTTTATAAATTAATAAGTTCAAAACAGCATTAAACATTCAGTCGGAACTATTTGGGGACAAAGTGTTTTGGAGATTGTAGGCGATAGGTTCTATACTCGGTCCTCTTAATACTTCATATAAATTACCATGTACGTCTCACAACACTACAATGACTAGATGTTGAGTCAAATATTTATATGGTGATCGATTTCGTCCATCTATGTGGACATCTTCGGACCGAGTCGGTCCGAAGATGTCCACATAAATGGACGAAATCGATCACCATATAAATATTTGACTCAACATCTAGTCATTATAGTGTTGTGAGACGTACATGTTAATTTATATGATATATACCAACACGTAACATGCTAATCAAGAAACTTATACTCTTAATACTGACACGATGACCACCCAATGGTTACCATCGACGTGGATATTACTAGAGAAGTTTAAAGAATACGTGTAGTTAGATTCCGGATATTGTGTAGGGGAGATAAGTGCGATTAAGGCTTGTCAGTTATCTGAAAATTAAACCAACCTACATAGTTCGGATTCCACTAAATGCTTTTGGTCCCTTAATTGCCCTGGCTATTGGGCTATTAATAAATAACTATTTCTGAGCAACAGACGACCTCAGTTAGTAACAATGACTACACTCATTCGTCCATATCTCTACGATCGTGAATGAATAGGGGATAATAGAGAATGTATCGTTTTTTTGTTACGGTGATTTTAACTGTTTTTTCTTCTTTCTTTTTTTCATTCATTTTCACTGATCCTATAGCAAATGATTATCTTTTGCACGACTTAACGGTCTGGATTTGCGTTGCAAAAATTACCATTTTAATTTCCATGAAATCTGTTCAAAAATATATATTTTCAAATGCCTCTACACAATGTTTTATCATTTTAATAATTAAATATGCTCAATTGTAACTATGCATTTTAACTGTAAACATATGTACAGCGCACGTATACCTACTTAAATTCTAAATCATAAAATAAACTAACTTCGTCGAATCTTCTCATTATCAAGATAATTTTAAAATAAAAAATTGAGGAAAAGATCATTATATACAGTGTAAAGTAAAATATAGGGTGTTATTCCTGACTTATTTCTTAGTTATTATGAATAAAATGGTCATTGTAAAACAACCATGTACATGAAATATACTACGTGTATTTCATTATTCTGCATTTAAAATTATTTTTTTTTAAATATATATAAATATAAATAATATATTTTTAAAATATATAAATATTGTTTTTTCAAGTCCATTAAATTGTCAAACGGAAGCTCAGATTTGGAGATTCAGCAATATATATGAAAAATAACAATAAATGTTTCCATACGAGCTCAAATTAATTTTTAAAAAGTGTTAATTTATTTAACATTTTAGTGAAAATAAAATAGTTTAACTACTCTCAAGTGTCCAAAACAGTCTTCAGGCCCAAACATGCAGCTCGGCCTGAAAACCCAACCGCCCACCTATACACGTACAGAATTGACACGCCCATCCATACACGTACAGTGATATTGACCCACCCGCCCACCCATACACGTACAGTGATATTGACCCACCCACCCACCCATACACGTACAGAATTGACACGCCCATCCATACCCGTACAGTGATATTGACCCACACGCCCATCCATACACGTACAGTAATATTGACCCACCCGCCCACCCATACACGTACAGAATTGACACACCCGTCCATACACGTACAGTGATATTGACCCACCAACCACCCATACACGTACAGAATTGACACACCCATCCATACACGTACAGTGATATTGACCCACCCGCCCACCCATACACGTACAGAATTGACACACCCGTCCATACACGTACAGTGATATTGACCCACCAACCACCCATACACGTACAGAATTGACACACCCACCCATACACGTACAGTGGTATTGACCCACCCGCCCACCCATACACGTACAGTGATATTGACCCACCCACCCACCCATACACGTACAGAATTGACACGCCCACCCATACTCGTACAGTGATATTGATTTATATCAATATCACTAATAAGTTTAAATACTTAAAAGATTTTACGAATATATGTTAATTATTCGTTTAATTACTTATAAAGAATATTTTATCCTATAAAGTGTGGTGATAGTTCCCTTGTTAAATATAAAATAAAATACTTACATCTTTTTTGTTGTCTTGGCTGTAATTTGGTGGTTGTTTGGCTTTGTCACCACTGTACGTGTATAGGTGGGCGGGTGGATCATAACCACTGTACGTGTATGGTTGGGCGGGTGGATCATCACCACTGTACGTGTATAGGTGGGCGGGTGGATCATCACCACTGTACGTGTATGGGTGGGTGGGCGGGTACTATTTAGTAACTAGTAGAGGATTTTACTAGTATGTTGACTATTATCAGATGTGTGAGCACTTTCCGCCAGAGTGCTGTACGCCCACCCATACACGTACAGTGGTATTGATGGTAAATGTTAATACCACCGTAGGTGTATGGGTTGGCGGGTGGGTCAATACCACTGTACGTGTATGGGTGGGTGGGTGGGTCAGTACCACTGTACGTGTATGGGTGGGCGGGTGAGTCATCACCACTGTACATGTATGGGTGGGGGGGGGGGTCAATATCACTGGACGTGTATTTTCAGTACCAATGTACGTGATTGGGTGGGTGGGGGGTCAGTGCCAATGTACGTGTATGGGTGGGCGGGTGGGTCAGTACCACTGTACGTGTATGGGTGGGTGGGTGGGTCAATACCACTGTACACTTAAGATTTACGTTTAAAATATTACCCACCCACCCATCCGTACACGTACAGTGGTATTGACCCACCCACGCACCCGTACACATACAGTGGTATTGACCCACCCACCCACCCGTACACGTACAGTAATATTGACCCACCCACCCGTACACGTACAGTGGTATTGACCCACCCACCCGTACACGTACAGTGGTATTAAAATAAGTTACTTTATTTACTTTATAATAAAAATTAAGTAAAGTTTAAATACTTTATAAGTAATTAAACCATCCTGCCTCATTGCAGACAAGTCCTGCAACGACCCTGACATTGCAGTTGCGAGTGGATTACTCCTTGGCAATAATCAGAGCGAGGAAGTGGCCCGGCCAAAGAACTGGTTTCCCGCCGTATCATTTGGCTAACTTGTAATTACTGAAGCAAGTAAATGACCAAGCAAAAAGCGGACATCGACTTCGAAAACTGGTCGTTACTATTTCCTGTCCCTACTTTCTAGTCTAAACTACTTAATCTTCTACTTCCGGAATTATCAGTTGTAGATCAAAAAGTTTATAATGTTATCAGTACAGTTGTAGATGTTTTGGAAATATCTAAAGTAACAGTTTAATTCAAAAATATTTTTTATGTACATAATGCAAGAAGGCATACAAAACCATTAGGCTTTGGTTTTAGTTTGACCGGTTTCATTTCCTTCATTTTTAAGAGTCTGCTTTACATGCCACCGTAGCTAAGAGGTGAAGGCGATGCAATGCCACGCAGCTGGTCCGGGTTCGATTCCCGGTATGACCATTAACAGATTTTATCTCCGTGCCGTTCCCATGGTTCGGAAGCCACGTTAAGCCGATGGTCCAACGAGACTACAAAACAAAATTTGGCTTATCTAAGCAGGCGAGGGGAACTGTGCCTTGATTGGGCATCTCTCCCTACTAAAAGCCATACGAAATGTTATTTATTAACTGGTGCCATACGGCATTTTATTCTTCATGAGGCCAATGTTAATTTCAAGTAAATAGTACAGGTTTATTTAGAAACGCACAATTTTATACTTGGCCTTGTTTGAAAGAAAACACAATTTTCAAGTACCCCCTGAGATCGGATTTTAATTTTGTCCCTTGATATATTTTATAAATAAAAAAAAGTCACTCTTATGGGAAAAAAGAACGTCGAGGGGCTCTTTCTACCCCTTAGGAATAAAATGTTTTAAATACTTTTTTAGTAGGTCTCTATGATACATAAGTTAAATTCACTCTAAATTTCATCAAAATATGCTCAGTGGTTCCGGATATTTCTGAATGAGTGTGTATATCGTTTTTGGGGTTTTTATTACAATTTTTAGACCTACGAATAAATTAACACTGTCCATAACTGTTCATAGATATTGCCGATTTACTATTCAGGAATAATTTCGGTTATCAAGTAGGTATCGGGAATCGATATTCAGTTCTGAATAACCCATCGATGTATACTAGTATATATCGATAGCATAACCAGCTTAGCGTATCGATGCACATGCAGGACACATTAGGTATGCATCAGACTACATAGATGTCCCAGTGAGGAATGTAGTGAACGATTCAGTGAACAAATAACGTCATTGTTATTGTTAATTCGGGTTTGAGATGCCGGACACACCTTGTGTGCATTCGGATGCCAAAATGAATGATTTACTTGAGTATAGGATGAATATGGATGACTTGTGTAGTCTTGTTACTATCTGAGTTCAAATTATCTCAGAAAGGATCAATTAATAGCCCAATAGCCAGGGCAACTAAGGGACCTACAGCTTTTCGTGGAATACGATCCACGTAGTATTGGTCTGATTGTCAGCTAATTGTCACGCCTGATACTCAGCTCTCTTCCCTACTCAATATCGAGACTTAGAGTACCACCTAACATGGACACCTATTGAGATGGAAACCATTGAGTGGACGCTAAGTAAAGAGGACCGATCATAGGACTTATCGCCTGTATCCCCTGTAAGTAGCTGGGTTACAGAACTGTACAACTGGGAAAAAGGTAATTATAATTCACCTAGGAAATGTTCCGTTTAACATTGCTCCTGATTTTTCCTATCATAACCGGTTGTCATACATTTGGTGTGTCGGTACATACAAAAGCATATGTTACATACCTAGTCCTATGTGATAAGTTTCGTTTATGTACTGACAATTAAAAAAGTAACAAGCACGAATAAGGAACGCCGCTCTACATTCTGTATAGGCAATACCCGCTAAACACTCATGTTGTGGTATTACGTCTGCACGAGTTACAGAGTGCTGGCAAAAACTGTGTACGGTTCTTGTATAACTCGTAACAAACTGACTAGTGAAGTCCGCCATTCAATGAGTTACTATACTTTATTTATTGAACGTTCTTACTTGACTTCAGAGCGCTCTTACAGCAAATTCTGGAACTACGAGGAGTTTGGGAATGCTACTACCAATGGCATGACGGTGTAAGCGAACTGCAACCATGGCAACGTCTCTGTCTCGCGTTGTTGCCACATTCAGGTTGTTTAACCCACTTGTATAATACTACGAATACAAGTGTGAGTAAACATATCACTGACTTGTTACCTATTGTTTATAAATTGTTCTTATTACATTTTTTGTATATAGTTCTATTTCATTATTGTCTGAATCTCTTCAAAAACGTCTCTTCTAGCGGATTTCTACCTAAACAATTTATAATTGTTAAACGCAGTACTTTAGGCAACACCGCGCGTAAGAGCCAAACTCAAGCTCATGTCAAGTCTGGTCGTTCAATAAAGTATAGTATTATTGACTATGCTACGTTATAAAAAGATGGTCCACTCATGTGGGTCCTGTGAAGCCAGTTTGCATATCCTGTGAACTTAGTTATTGAACTATCCACACAGGGAGCGCCAGCAGTCTCTCTCTCTCTCTCTCTCTCTCTCTCTCTCTCTCTCTCTCTCTCTCTCTCTCTCTCTCTCTCTCTCTCTCTCTCTCTCTCTCTCTCTCTCTCTCTCTCTCTCTCTCTCTCTCTCTCTCTCTCTCTCTCTCTCTCTCTCTCTCTCTCTCTCTCTCTCTCTCTCTCTCTCTCTCTCTCTCTCTCTCTCTCTCTCTCTCTCTCTCTCTCTCTCTCTCTCTCTCTCTCTCTCTCTCTCTCTCTCTCTCTCTCTCTCTCTCTCTCTCTCTCTCTCTCTCTCTCTCTCTCTCTCTCTCTCTCTCTCTCTCTCTCTCTCTCTCTCTCTCTCTCTCTCTCTCTCTCTCTCTCTCTCTCTCTCTCTCTCTCTCTCTCTCTCTCTCTCTCTCTCTCTCTCTCTCTCTCTCTCTCTCTCCCTCCCTCCCTCCCTCCCTCCCTCCCTCCCTCCCTCCCTCCCTCCCTCCCTCCCTCCCTCCCTCCCTCCCTCCCTCCCTCCCTCCCTCCCTCCCTCCCTCCCTCCCTCCCTCCCTCCCTCCCTCCCTCCCTCCCTCCCTCCCTCCCTCCCTCCCTCCCTCCCTCCCTCCCTCCCTCCCTCCCTCCCTCCCTCCCTCCCTCTCTCTCTCTCTCTCTCTCTCTCTCTCTCTCTCTCTCTCTCTCTCTCTCTCTCTCTCTCTCTCTCACTCACTCACTCCCCTTCTCCCTCTCCCCTCTTTCCTCCCTCTCTCTCTCTCACTCACTCCTTCTCCCCCCTCTCTCTCACATTCTCCTTCTATCCCTCCCCCCCTCTCTCTCTCTCACTCCCCTTCTCCCTCTCCCCTCTTTCCTCCCTCTCTCTCACTCACTCCTTCTCCCCCCTCTCTCTCCCCCTCCCTCCCTCCCTCCCTCTCTCTCTCTCCCCTTCTCCCTCTTCCCTCTCCCCCTCCTCCCTCCCTTTCTCCCTCCCTCTCTCTCTCACATTTTCCTTCTCTCCTTCCCCCCCCTCTCTCTCTCTCTCTCTCTCTCTCTCTGCCTCTCTTCATCCTTCTAACTGTCTCTCATAGCTGAGCTAATAGTACTAAAACAGTTGACCGAGTGCTTGTTTGAAACCATCACCGTTAGATATAAGCAAAGGCTGCGTCTACAGCAAATGTGTGTTTTCTATAGTGAATGCTAGTATTAATACTGTACTTTAAATAAGAACTATACAAATTTTGAATTTTAGGCCCTACATATTAAAAACTTGTAATTTAACCATAATGTTAGTGTTAGGGATTGACTACGTATAAATAACGTCTTATATTAGCAAAATGAAGTTGAGTTGAAAGGTAATTTTCTATTGTAAATAGTTTATTTGTATTGGATTGACATGAAAGGTCCTATATTGAGTATGCATAACACAGAAAAAAAACTACGATCGTATAACGAACTATCGGTTAATAATGTTATAAAATAAAAAAAACTTTGTTACCGAAGAAAAACTTTGCCCCTATCCCGTACGTCTTATTTATCGAAATAAAGTTTAGTTTGCGAAGTTCTTTTACTTTTGCCACTAAAAAGTAAAGTATTTTAGAAAGAAAGCTTTCCACCTAAAGGAGGTTAATTGCTATTTTGTGAGATGTTTCTTTTTTATTGTAAATGTCCAATATAATAAATATTTTATATCTTATTATTATTTCATAAATTTTGTTTATAATCCAAAAATGATGTGCTTTCTCATCACCAAACCTCCTGAACCGCTGGACAGATTTGTATGACATTTAGAGGGAAGTTAGCTTCTGTGTCATAGAAAGCTACTCATAAAAGATTTTCTGAACTTCCATCCCGTAAGTTTTCCTTTTTATCCATAAGAGTAACATTATTAATAATTTCATTTAGTAATTCATTTGCAATAGCTGATACGAAAAACATAAACACTTCATAAAAGCTTAGTTAATTTGGTTTTCATTGTGAAATTTTTAAGGTCTCTTGTACTAACTTTGACATGATTGCACTACTTTTCATCCCCAAAAGTAGACTCATAGGGGTTTCTAGACGATAAAACTTTTTATCTAGGAGAACGGCAGCCGACTGAGCGTTTATTTTCGTGTGATGGTTGAGAGAGAACCTCGGCGGGAAGGATAGGCAAGCGTAGAGAACCACCCTGTCGCGAAATAAGTTCGGCTAGTTAAGTCATGTAAATGCAATCTACTGTAGTTCTTTTCTTGTAACACAACATTTCATTTATTTTATTGCTCTATATATTTATAGTACTTATAAATCTGGTTGTATATTCAGATATTTAAACACGTAAATTAAAAAAATAGTTCGCTAATTTTGAATTTGTAACGGGGGCTAAAAATGCAGCATACCACACCTTTTTTGATCAGAGGATTATATATACAGTATACGTCATAATTAGCTAAAGAGCGATGGTATATTCAACGTACTAATGTCTTAATATTGTGGTACTAATGGAACAAGTGTTTATTGATTTTTTCGTAAACACAAGGTGTATGCTTGAAAATTGATTATCCAATCAACAACAAGTGGAGAATGTACGCTTTTGTTGGAATACTAATTAAGACCCATTATGTGGTGACCTTTGTGCGTTCTCTCTCAAGTGTTTAATTGGACACATTCATCATTCACCTTCAATTACAGTGGTTTTATTCATATATATTCACATTTTATATTGTAATTACAAAAATATAACAAACGCGCATCATGCTTCACGAATACTTCATGTATATGTCATTGTCTAACTAAAGTAAATAATTGTATGGAGATAAATATGTGGGTAGACATGTAAGTGGAGTGTACGTTCTCACGGCATGTTCCTGTGAGTTAAGTGTATATTGTATTTAATTGGTGCCGTAGAGGGTAGAGTATAAGTTGTAGAGGGTAAGTTGTGATGGGGTGTTTCTGATCAGTTAAGTGTATTATTGTGTACCTTAATATTTAGTTATTCAAATAACGTTGAAGTTAAGTTGTTATGTACGAGTCATTTTTATGTAAGATAATAATTTATGTGATCAGTTAAGAGTTGTAAGATTGTGGTAAGTTTATCAGCAGTGTATTTACGTTGGTGTAACGTAAGTTGTATTGACGTTTGTGTGAGACAATAGTGTGATCAGTTAAGAGTTTGTGATTGTGGTAAGTTTGTAAGCAGTGTATTTACGTTGGTGTATCGTAAGTTGTATTGATGTTTGTGTGAAACAATTGTGTGATCAGTTTCTTAACTGTTCTCACATACTCTTGTATGTGATTGTGGTAAGTTTGTAAGCAGTGTATTTACGTTGGTGTATCTTAAGTTGTATTGATGTTTGTGTGAGACAATTGTGTGATCAGTTAAAGAGTGTGAGATTGTGATAAGTTTGTAAGCTGTATATTTACGTTGGTGTAGCGTAAGTTGTATTGACGTTTGTGTGAGACAATAGTGTGATCAGTTAAGAGTATGTGATTGTGGTAAGTTTGTAAGCTGTGTATTTACGTTTGTGTAGCGTAAGTCGTATTGATGTTTGTGTGAGACAATAGTGTGATCAGTTAAAGAGTGTGAGATTGTGGTAAGTTTGTAAGCTGTGTATTTACGTTTGTGTAGCGTAAGTCGTATTGATGTTTGTGTGAGACAATAGTGTGATCAGTTAAAGAGTGTGAGATTGTGGTAAGTTTGTAAGCAGTGTATTTACGTTGGTGTAGCGTAAGTTGTATTGACGTTTGTGTGAGACAATAGTGTGATCAGTTAAGAGTATGTGATTGTGGTAAGTTTGTAAGCTGTGTATTTACGTTTGTGTAGCGTAAGTCGTATTGATGTTTGTGTGAGACAATAGTGTGATCAGTTAAAGAGTGTGAGATTGTGGTAAGTTTGTAAGCTGTGTATTTACGTTTGTGTAGCGTAAGTCGTATTGATGTTTGTGTGAGACAATAGTGTGATCAGTTAAGAGTATGTGATTGTGGTAAGTTTGTAAGCAGTGTATTTACGTTGGTGTATCTTAAGTTGTATTGATGTTTGTGTGAGACAATTGTGTGATCAGTTAAAGAATGTGAGATTGTGGTAAGTTTGTAAGCTGTGTATTTACATTGGTGTAGCGTAAGTTGTATTGATGTTTGTGTGAGACAATAGTGTGATCAGTTAAGAGTGTGAGATTGTGGTAAGTTTGTAAGCTGTGTATTTACGTTGGTGTAGCGTAAGTTGTATTGACGTTTGTGTAAGACAATAGTGTGATCAGTTAAAGAGTGTGAGATTGTGGTAAGTTTGTAATCAGTGTATTTACGTTTGTGTAGCGTAAGTTGTATTGACGTTTGTGTGAGACAATAGTGTGATCAGTTAAGAGTTTGTGATTGTGGTAAGTTTGTAAGCAGTGTATTTACGTTGGTGTATCGTAAGTTGTATTGATGTTTGTGTGAAACAATTGTGTGATCAGTTTCTTAACTGTTCTCACATACTCTTGTATGTGATTGTGGTAAGTTTGTAAGCAGTGTATTTACGTTGGTGTATCTTAAGTTGTATTGATGTTTGTGTGAGACAATTGTGTGATCAGTTAAAGAGTGTGAGATTGTGATAAGTTTGTAAGCTGTATATTTACGTTGGTGTAGCGTAAGTTGTATTGACGTTTGTGTGAGACAATAGTGTGATCAGTTAAAGAGTGTGAGATTGTGGTAAGTTTGTAAGCTGTGTATTTACGTTTGTGTAGCGTAAGTCGTATTGATGTTTGTGTGAGACAATAGTGTGATCAGTTAAGAGTATGTGATTGTGGTAAGTTTGTAAGCAGTGTATTTACGTTGGTGTATCTTAAGTTGTATTGATGTTTGTGTGAGACAATTGTGTGATCAGTTAAAGAATGTGAGATTGTGGTAAGTTTGTAAGCTGTGTATTTACATTGGTGTAGCGTAAGTTGTATTGATGTTTGTGTGAGACAATAGTGTGATCAGTTAAGAGTGTGAGATTGTGGTAAGTTTGTAAGCTGTGTATTTACGTTGGTGTATCTTAAGTTGTATTGACGTTTGTGTGAGACAATAGTGTGATCAGTTAAAGAGTGTGAGATTGTGGTAAGTTTGTAAGCAGTGTATTTACGTTGGTGTAGCGTAAGTTGTATTGACGTTTGTGTAAGACAATAGTGTGATCAGTTAAAGAGTGTGAGATTGTGGTAAGTTTGTAAGCTGTGTATTTACGTTTGTGTAGCGTAAGTCGTATTGATGTTTGTGTGAGACAATAGTGTGATCAGTTAAGAGTATGTGATTGTGGTAAGTTTGTAAGCAGTGTATTTACGTTGGTGTATCTTAAGTTGTATTGATGTTTGTGTGAGACAATTGTGTGATCAGTTAAAGAATGTGAGATTGTGGTAAGTTTGTAAGCTGTGTATTTACATTGGTGTAGCGTAAGTTGTATTGATGTTTGTGTGAGACAATAGTGTGATCAGTTAAGAGTGTGAGATTGTGGTAAGTTTGTAAGCCGTGTATTTACGTTGGTGTAGCGTAAGTTGTATTGATGTTTGTGTGAGACAACTGTGTGATCAGTTAAGAGGAAGTGATTTTATTGTTGGGTTTCCATAGATATAAAATTGGTGTATTTTCCATTGTGCAATTGATTAGTACTGTAAGAACAAAGTCATTATATTGTGTTTGAGGAAATGTAAAATTGAAAATTCTTGGGATTTTACATTAAAATACATAGACAGAACACTGTCAAAAACGTTTATTACTTCCTCTTCCGCCCTTCTGTAGGAGCACCCTCATCTTTTCCAACTTTAGTCCCCTCTTCTAGTTTATGATATTTTTCCATAATTTTAAGAGACATTAATAACGCATGTTGTATCTTTGTTTCAGGTATGTGAAAACAACGATTTTATCGTAAGTAGATGCCTTATCCCCAATAATTGATACTGTAAAGTGTGATTTTTAGCCCGTTAAATATGTACAGTTTGATATCTAGGAAAACCCATACTGTAGGCCTACACGATTGTATTGCGATCTTTTAATTCATCTATGCAATTAAGACTACTTTTACTAGCCGCTTATTTATGTAGTAAAATACAAGTACAATTTTTTTTTTTTTTTACCAAAAATATTATTCATGAATCAATAATTTAAATAATGAACATAAACTATGGGAAACCGTAAAAAACACTGCGAGGGTGTAAATTAGGAACATAGACTTCACTTTTCTGAACTAAGTTGTTGCTCGTCAGAAAGCTGTCAAAGAATTGTTATTAGCTTTTCGAAAAAATATTGTAGTTAAGGGATTCGACTTTGTAATATTAACTGATTTATGATTTTATAATATATTATTTGATTAAGTGACTTATTTTATCAGCTCACGTGGACATCCGAAGGGTGGGAGGGACGTATATAATGGTATACTCTGTGCCTTTGGTATACACTGTTTAAGTGGTTTACGGGAATGCTGCTTCTCTATCAATAATAACTAATTATTCTGCTACAGTTTCTATTTTCTTAACTGTACGAATCTTCAAAAATAGCTTGTACAGGAATAAATAACACAACATTTTATAGTTGGTATTACAGTCAAAATAAACTAAGAGAAAAAAATTAGACGCCAAAATAAATGTAGTTAGAATATAACATTCAGTTATTTGTATTGAAAGATCGTGTTCAAGCTAAGCGCCTTCAGCTCCACAGATGCAATCTTGATACAGTACCTTAATTGCATCAAGCACAACGCAGGGGTGTAATGTTTTGTCGTAGCCTTCTATCGACTTAACTAGAGACTTCATTCTGCGGATCATACTTTTACGAACCGATATGGCGTCCGCTCCATGGTTGTCATCAACGTAGACACTACTAGAGAAGTCTGGAGTGTCCGTGTTGAATGGTAGTCAAGGTTCGGATATTGTGTAGGGAAGAGAACTGAGTGTCAGACTTGTCAGTTAGCTGAAAATCAGACCAACGCTACATGGTTTGGATTCCACATAAAGCTGTAGGTCCCATAATTGCCCTGACTATTGGGCTATTAATAAATAGTCCTTTCTGAGCTAAGTCGAACTCAGGTAGTAACAATGACTACACTTATTCATCTACACTCATCACACTCATTCACTCCTCATAGTCGCCCATATCTCTATGATCGGTGTCTTAGAGATGAATAATGAATAATGACTCGACATGAGCGCGCTTGGTGGCATTTCAGTGAAGCTCTGACACGTGTTGTTGCCAAGACTCGTTTGACTTATGACAGACAATAATTACTTGTTTGGGTAGAAATCTTGTTGAAGATTTGTAATTGTTTCAAAACATAATACGATAGAACGATATGCAGGGTGTTTATAAAGTAACTTCCCCACACTCTTTTCCTACAGTTTAAATTTAAAGTTTTTTTAAAGTAATACCATTCATTATGTAGGTAGATCCTCGGACTTTTAAAGTATTGTTGATTATTGGGTGTAACCTGAGGTTCAAGATATATGAGGCAACTTCCGAATTCTTTATGAGAAGTCAATCATACGACCTGTTTATTGTCTTTTCACTCTGAAAACAACGGTATATTTAACATTCAAAAGGGTTGCACCGTTTCTAAGATGTGAGTAGTTTAATGATGTAAAAGTCGACTTAAAATTTTTAACGAGAAGACAGTCATACGAAACGTCTATTAACGTTGCCTCTTCACCCTTGAAGTAAAATAGGCTCACTGTATAGGCCTATGTGAATTTGCGAGTGAAGTAAAAAAAATATAGAAGTCGGCAAGTCGGCTTAAAATTTGTATTGCCAATACAGCCGTGTGACATATCTATTAACATTGCCTTTTCACCCTCAAAACAATATTTAAAAGGGTTGCACTGTTTCCAATGTAAGAAATATTTTAATGAATGTTCACTAAATATTAATAAACAATTACACTGAAAGAAATTTAAAAAAAACTAATTATTGGAAACGGTTCAACCCTTTTTAGTTTTATATACACCATCGTTTTCAGGGTGAAAAGGCAACGTTAACAGACATATCGCATGACTGTCTTCTCGTTATAAAATTTAGGTCCCCTTCTACATCTTTAACCTTCCGATATCTTGGAAACGGTACAGCCCTTTAGAATTTTAAATATACCATTGTTTTCAGGATGAAAAGGCAATGTCAATTGACATGTCGTATGACTTTTCATAAAGAATTCGGAACTTGACTCCTATATCTTGGACCTCAGGTTACACCCAATACTTCATAACACTTCAAAAGACAGGGCATCTACTTATACAATGAATGGCATAACTGAAAAACACTTTAAATGTAAATTTTAGAAAAAAGTGGGGGGAAGGTGACCCCCCCACTTTTACCAACTTGTACGAAATAGTGACATAAGAATAATCTTTAAGCGATGGGAAACAAAGATGTAAAAGACAATATAATCAATAAGGAAGGTCACGACCCTAAAATAAATTCACAATTCAAACAAGTAGGTTATGAAAAAAGTCGATAAGTTAGACTAAATGGAAAATTTGAACTAAAGTCAACATGATAAACAGTTAGACAGCATTTTAGACACTAAACAAGTTTAAAAAATATGTTCAATGCAATTAACTATTGTCAAGCAAACTAAATACGAAAACTCAAAATCCAGTTATTTACAGCGTTTAATCGTAGATGTGATTTAGTAATCATTCCTTTAGAAATAAAGACCAGAGTAGTGGCCGAGATTGTCAGAGAACGATGTCTCGATTCAATTTACATTCCACTCAGCTGTTAGCGAAACCCTCGGGAGTATAATTACTTTAAATATTGTCTCTAAATCCTAATTTTCTGGACCAAACCAATCACCTTGTTGTTATTGATTTTTACATTTGAAACTGATTACGTATTTTTATTAATAAATTCCTGGCCATCATATTACGTGATGGTACACTTGAACGGTTTATTAATTTTCAGTTTTAAGTAAAATATTCAAAAGAATTCGGTGTAATTTTACAGCAATGAGTTAAACGAAAATAAATTCTTATTAAAGCGTATTTATGGTAAATGTTAAATAATGGTTTCATCAATTGTATAGTAATATGGTTAAAGCATTTTTACTAAGGTTCCATCTACCACCATATGGCTACCCCATATAAATGGCAGTGTATGACGTAAGCATGTTTAATTATTAAAGAGCTATAGCAAGAACACAAGTGTATCTTAAAAACACAATGTAGGGTGGTTAACTACAAGAAGTCCTCATCGTTGTGGGGTTGGGGTCACCAGTTGTATTGATCTGAGCTACGGTGAGTAAGTCACCAGACATGCTAATCTTAGGTAGGACGGTTAGGACACCAGAAGCCCTGATCACATGTAGGATAGGTAAGACACTTGGATATCATCATTATGTGGTTAGGTAGAATGTAAGAAATCCTGAATGTCCCTAGTGTGGGCTACCAGAAGCCTGATGACATGTAGGGCAGGTAAGCCACTTGGATATCATCATTATGTGGTTAGGTAAAATATAAAAAATCCTGAATGTCTCTAGTGTAGGCTACCAGAAGCCTGATGACATATAGGGTAGGTAAGCCACTTGGATATCATCAATATGTGGTTAGGTAGAATATAAGAAAACCTGAATCTCTCTAGTGTAGGCTACCAGAAGTCAGATGACATGTAGGGTAGGTAAGCCACTTGTATATCATCATTATGTGGTTAGGTAGACTATAAGAAATCCTGAATGTCTCTAGTGTAGACCACCAGAAGTTCTGCTCACATGTAGGGTAAGCAAGACACTTGAAGTTATCATAATTAATAGGTATCCTATTAAAATGTTACTCACATAACACGAAATATCTGGAACAACTGAATAGATTTTTAACAAAATTTTTCACGAAATTGGATCCACTCAGAAAGGATTTCTTGAAATTCCATTCCTAAGGATTAGAAACAACCCCTCATCATTCACTTGGTCAATTGCCATTGATTTAAATCAATAATTTATTCCAAACATAACACAAAAGCTTGGATAATTTGGTTTTCATTGTTAAATGTCAATATAATTTCTACTAACTCTGACATGATTGCACAACTTTGCATCACACTAAGCTTACAGGGGTTTTTAGATTATAAAACTGTGTTATCTAGAAGAACATCAGCAGACTGAGATTTCATATTTATGTAATGGCTTGGAGAGAGAATCACGGAGGGAAAAGTAAGCAAGCATAGAAAACCGCTTCGTAACGATGCAAGGGCTAGTAGTACAATATAGAATATATTACGTCCGTCTAGCAGTGTACTCATTTGTACGCAGAGCACAGATATAATTAATAGTTGACGGAAATTGTCAGTCCACTTATTTATGACGCATTTCCGGCGTAAATGTCTATCCGGAACATCCTGACTCGTGGTGAGTTTATTGATCACTTTCAGTCCGGAATATCAAATCAATTAAGGAATGGTCTTGAATATGTTTGAATATTAATGTAATACATAGATTACTAATTAAGTAGGTGATTAAATAGAGACGTGAGATTATTTTTAAAATATTGAACTCAAAGTGACTTAGCGTCGCCTAAAGGAACAGCAAAAAGGATAAAATAGAAAGGTCAATAAGTCGTGATGTATATATCCCCTTCCCATTCTCTTTAATACTATTTGTGGAGAAACTTTCCTTGCTTATTGCTTTCGCTTGCTCTGTTCAAACATTATGTAGGTTTATTGCTAAAGAAATGTTTTGGTATAATGTTTTTGAGACTGCAAGTAGAAGCCAGATAAACAGCAGAATGACGCGATTTTATTCGTCCTGAAACATCTAGTTTCAATTTTTAGGTTGAGTGTTTTTCTTATTTTTAAAATTAATATCGTGATATCTATCATAATGATAAAATTTCTTGAATTATTTCTCATTTTAACATTTTAATTCGTATGTTGGTTGAAGCCTATCTTCATGAGCTAAATGTCCTCAGTTCGATCTCAGAGTCATAACAAATTTTGAAAAGGATCGGCTGATTGCAAACGGCTGTTCATTTGTTATTGGGCTATTAATTAAAGGCACTTTCTAAGGAATAATTGGCCTTAATTTGGTACATGTGCTTATATTCACTCATCACACTCATTCCAATTCCATATTCGCCCATTAGATATATACAGGGTGTCTCGAAACTCTTAGGAACTTTTCAGCAAAAATAGTCCCTTAGGTAAAGACATACATTTTTCACAATATATACATGGGTCTACGGTGACTAATTTATTGTCTGACTGTATGTAAATGTTTTTTTACAAATTATTTTATAACTCAAGAACTATTTAAGATGGTAACTTAACATTTAGTATACATGTGTAGCTTAACAGTTAAAACAAGGGGAGTAACATATAATTGCTGTAAATAAATTTATTTCAAAACGGTGTAAATAATTGTTTAATGTCAAATTTCATGAAAACCGTTAAAACTATAAAACATTTTACAGTTAAGTAAATAATTCACAATCAAGAGACAAATCAAACACCTTATTTACTGAAATCGAATAATAAATAACCCAGGTGTGAGAGTTTTTGTAAATCAATGTAATTTCTATAATACAACAATGCATACCTAAAACATAGTTTAACTGCAAACAAGAGACGCTGCGCATCATTAGTCAGCTGTTTTACATTCATTTCATGTTAACAATGCGTCAGCTGTTTATTATTAATGAATCTATATTTATAAAAGAGGATGTTTGTATATATATGTATATATATATATATATATATATATATATATATATATATATATATATATATATATATATATATGTGTGTGTGTGTGTGTGTTTGAAGTTTATGCGCTGCCAAACCATCCAACCGATCGCCATGAAACTTTAGGATGTTGTCCTGTATTCTCCCGAGATGGTTTCTGTGAAGTTTGATGGAGATCCGTCCACAGGGTCCCGCCCCACGGGCTCCTAAAGATTCCATGTTATTCAAATGGAGAATCTGAATTGTTTACAAAAAAACATATGACTGTGTGGTTTAATGTAGTTTCACATGCCATAAGCAGATTGAAGTTCTCACAACAACAGTACTGTATATGTTTTGATTTATTGTAGTTCTACATTTCACCTTGAGAGTGTAGCACACACTACTTTTACTTGATCAGGTGATCTGTATTTGGTGTTAACCTTTTTTCCTCGGTAATTAAAACATGTGGTGAAACGTGAAAATAAAAAGTAAATAATTATTTGTTTTGCAGTTTACTTTTTATGACATGCCTCCTAAAAAATCTAATATTGGTAGAAGAAGCAAAGATGCTCGAATTCATTCAGCTATTAGGTTCTAAATCAAAGTCAATATTATGACCGGCGAAGCGGGCGGGTACAGCTAGTTATTTATAAAAAAGAATGGCAAATATTTCAACAAAACAAATTTGTAAAAGTTGCTCAAAATGACAGCCTAAACCAAGATTCCACAGTCTCCAGATCGATGAACTCGTTCAAAAATATTTACATTCTCCTAAATTCTTGCTGCAGCTTCTATAATTCTGCCAATCAAGTCCATTTCATTCTCCACTGTTGTGCCGTGTACCAGTTCTTTCAAGTACCCCCGCAGAATAAAGTCAAATGGTTTGAGGTGAGGGGATCTGGCAGGCCAATGTACAGATCCACCACGTCCCATCCACCTCTGTTCAAATGTAACATTTACGTAGTCTCTTTCACCCATACCAATATGAGCTGGGGCTATATCATGTTGAGAACACATATCATATCTAATATGAAGTGGCACATCCGCTAATAATTCATGGAAGGTGTGTCTGGGAAAAAACAAAGTACATAGGGGCATGATATCTGTTAGTTAAACTGGAGGGTCCTATTAAAAGACATTCAAGCTTATTTTGATTGCCGTTAGCCCAGACATAATGTTCTAATTTCACGTGCAGTTTACAGTTTTCTCACGTGTATCGTTATTCATGTTTTTAATCTATATACTTAGCCGTTTTTAATTTTAAAAAGCAATACTACTTTTAAAACAAATTGTTTACACCTAATGATTACTCTTCCTTATATCAACAATGCGTTTCAAATAAACAGCTGATTCATAGTTCATATTAAACAGTTCATAAATCGTCGACTCGCTGTTAACATAAGTGGATATAAAACAGCTGACTAATGATGCGCAGCGTCTCATATTTACAGTTAAACTATATTTTAGATATGCATTGTTGTATTATGGAGATTGCATTGATTTACAAAAATTGTCACACCTGGGTTATTTGTTATTCGATATCAGTAAATAAGGTGTTGTTTAAATTATCTCTTGATTGTAAATATTTTACTTAACTTTTAACTTTTTTATAGTTATAACGGTTTTCGTGAAATTTGACATTAAAGAATTTAAAAGGCCGTCATTTTAGAATACATTTATTTACAGCAATGATATTTTACTCCTTTGTTTTAACTGTTAGGCTAAACATGTATACTAAATTTGAAGTTTCTATCTTAAATAGTTCTTTAGTTATAAAATAATTTCTCAAAAACAAATACAGACGGATAGTAAATTACAGTAGTTACCGTAGACCCATGTTTATACTGTGAAATATGTTTGTTTTGACCTAAGGAACAATTTTTGATGAAAAGTTCTAGAAGTTCCGGGACACCCAAAACCCAAACTGTTCATTCGAGCTTTACCTTTATTCATTATAGTATTGTACAATATATTTTGTTAACTTTATTTTAAAATAGCTTTCCTTTGGTAAACAAACTAAATCTAATCAACATAAAAAGTTGTTTCGTAGATTTTAATCAAAACTAACACAGTACCAAAAGACATCTGTTTCAATTCGTAGCCTAAACTATATTAATTTATTACCTTTTTTATCTCGTTTCAAAGGAAAGGTAAATCTAAAAATCACTTCAGGTTTGAGTAGTTATAACAGCAACTTCTGAAACATGAAACATTTATCCGATAACAATAACATTTTACGAAACGACAGTTTTTTATGAATTGAAATTTCAAAAAGTGTAGTCCTTTAAAACATTAAGTACTGTAATTAGAACAGATGTCATAGTTCATATACGTCGAGATTGTTACCTAACTTGCTTCCCCCTCTACATAAAATGTACCTGAACGAGTTTATTGATGTAATCAGTTTTGTGTATTCCAGCCGCTCATTTCAAATGTCCTGGACCAAATAGAGCCTGGCCTTAAAACCCGTTTTGTAAAATACTCCTGGAACACCTGGCCTTCTTCCTGATCCTCGACCGACACGTGGTTGGTCCTGGAGGACACTGACCCTGCTGTCGTAACCTGAGTCAAAACAGCCCCCACTCCAAATCCTGGTCCTTCGTGACTCCTACACTTCCATTCATTATGTTAGAAACAGTTAGATTTCACACCACAAGCAGTTAGTGGAGAGTGCAGTGCAGCTTTAATTTGTTGACTGAAATGTTAAAAATTAATGCTAAGTAACTTAAGATCATTGTGGTGAAGCATTTCTTTACTAAAATCTTATTTTAAAATGTTGTATGGTAGCTGCCAAACTGGGAGATCACAAATTCGTGACAGATTTGTTGCTCGTTTAGAACTACCCAGGGAATATGGTAATGCTTGAATGATTTGCTGTGGACGCGAACAACAGCACCCCCCAAACACGAAGAGTTTTGTAGGACGAAATAAGTTCTTTGTTATTAATCTGTCAATACTTTTATAGTCAGAATAAAATAACTTTGGTACTGGCGGGACGGCCACCGGTCTTAAATGACAAAAGTCTGAGCTGTGAAACTTAAAATAAGTAAGCAATAATTTTCAAACTAATTGTATAGTGTCCACCATGTTATATTATTTAAGAAAAAGTATGCTGGAAATGTTGCTTTAACTAACTTTGATTTTTACTGTGATATTTGTGTTTAAAAACACGTTTTCATTGCTGAAATTGCGCGTGATTCGTCTACCTTCCACTGTAGCGAGAATAATAATAATAACATATTTTATTGTGGACGGATGACAGTTTGATTCAGTGTGATTAATAGGTTCTCATTTAATAATTCAAACCAGTTAATGAGAAATTAATTTTTTAGTAGACCTTTGCAAACTCGGTAACGACAAACGCTAGACACAGTTTATACGCTAAGTATGTATATACAAACGATTTTTTGTGATATTGCAATTCTGAAATAAAACCATCCTGATTACACACTAGTATCTTAACTTAGTAAGTATACTAATGGTATTTAATACTATTAGTGCTTGCACCTATATATTAAACGGCCGATAGTTGAACCGTGGTATTCAACAAACTGAAACAATAAAGGGGCCAGTTCAAATAAATAGGCGGAAGCAAATAAGGTCATAAATTATTCATGAGCGATGAACGTAAGAAGCACGTCTCCCAACAGTTTGTTTCACAATTGCATGTATTCCAGGAACGAATGATAGACATACAGTTGTTTTCCACTTGAGCGCTTTACGTGTGTTTGAAAAGTGTCTGAAGTGCCATATCATGTACTTTGAGCGTACGTGCGTTGATTTCATTCGATTAAACTTTTACACTTTGCAATGTAAAAAGTAGTATCGTGGATTTATAAATTAGACTTAACCTATAAAAGCTTAGCGTGACCGTTTGACAACAGCATAGTGAACCATTCACGGAACCACGGTACCTAGAAAGAAAACGGTAGGTATCACTACAGTCTAATAACGTACAGTCACGACACTACCGTTGCTCCGCTGTGGAGCTAGCGCGACGCTAGCGCTCCAAGTAGCCGGACTGCACAACTACACCACATTACCGTTGTATTGCATTGTTCTTGCAAAGAATTGGAATAGTAAAAGTGCCCTTACATAAGTTTTTTTGATATCTACTTATCATAGCTGTGGAAGTAAACAGTGCAGAAGTACGCATTACTGTCCTCCCGCCGCTAGGAGCGCTAGCGTCGTGCATGTCGACAATTTTTAACGGAATGTCGCGACTGTATGTTATTATACTGTAGTATAACGACCATCTGTCATGACGTCCACCAGCTGATTTCACCCATGTGACGTCACAGTCTAGTGTGCATCCTCGCCGTGATACCTACCGTATGTTCTAGTAACCTTGCACCGACCTATCTTTATTAAATCAGACGAGTGGTGCTATGAACAGGTACAAAGTAGCAGTTCGCAAGTTCGAATCCAACTCGTCCTTGACATTTTTTGGAAGCACTTGTTTCTCGGTTGACTGTCAGAAGACCGTTTGTAAGTCCGTCCGTCCGTGATTTGAACGGTAGTGGCAGTTGATTATCTCTTCCCCGATTGGTTACTAGGCAGCGCGTTTATTAGTTTCTGACGTGCACGTTTTGTAGTTGAACATTTTTACTTTTCTTTAGTTGAATATTACTTCACTTAACACGTTTCCCACATAAACTTTTGTTGACATATTTGTTTCAAATTTTAACATGCTTTGGGATAAGTGGTACTAGTGCCCACCTGAGATTGATATTTTTCAACTGGCTTTGGTCTTTGTTTTTTATTAAAATAGATCAATAAATAGTTGTATTTTAAAAATAAATCAAGGAATACAATTTAAATCTCTCTTAGTGGGCAGTAGATAATAGTATACACTTTCAAAAAAGGCTAAGCTTATAATTGTGTTTTAAAAAATAAAGCTAATCTTTTTTAAATTAACATTGGTCTGATGGAGAATCAAATCCAAAATGGCGACAGGTGTAGCACACTCTTAGGAGTACGTGAATTTTTAGCATAACTGCTGCGAGACCGAATTAAAGCTTTATAAAACAAAAGTTAACAGCATTTATAAAATAACCTTTCAATTTTTAAAGAAAGCAATAAATGACCTTAACACAGTATTAAAAAATTTAGTTTGAAAATAAGGAATGCCTACTAGAATATCATGGTTGTTGAAAAGTTAGGAATGATGTGATAAAAAAAGATCCGTCTAATAGAGCTGCACATAGTTAAAAAAATTAGGAGTAATAGTACTTTTATTTTTTTAACTAGTCTGTAAACCCTAGTTTTTTTTTAAAAAGGACACAATTATTTTTATCTCGAGGTAATTATTTCGCGCGACGAAGAGCTTCAAAGCCACTACGCAAAGAAGCTTGACTTCCGGATGGGAAGCTACTTTTACTTAACTGTCCTGGCATTCTTCTAAAAAGGATTCTAGACAAATTTTCCACTACAATACAGATATTTATTTTAACAGACTGTACATTTATCATTTTTGTTGATTTTTACTATTTATTTAATAAGTAAACAAAATAATTTACTATTTAATCGATAGTAAACAAAGTATTTTTTAATCAAATCGAAACGGTGATCAAATATTTTTGTTGCTCACCCACTCGAAAATGAAAACGGTTAACTTACGCATTTGATGTATGAATTATTTAGTTCTAAGATAAAACAATTTCTATGTACACGATATTGCGATTTGTTTGACTAAAATTGAGCAGTAATCCATCATGGAAATAATTTTCCAAAAAATGCTTGAGCTTATAAAAAGTGTTCCCCAGTTTAAAAAAAATCGTAATGTTTTATTTTATTGAAGTAGTGTATGTTTTTCTTCTCATTTCTTTAAACGTTAGAATCAATTTATAAGCAAAGAAACGCCAAAACACAAAATATTCTGTAATGGTACGAAAAACTACGATATGTCGATCAGCTCTATGATCGATGTCAAACATTTCGACCGTTAATAATCTAGAGATTTCGATATGTACTACACTGGTGAAATATAAAGAAATATGGTGCAGTTCTGTTTGTGAATGGCGACATATTTTATCGCATTCACAATCGAGAGTTGTCAGTGTATTGCAACTGTAGTCACATATTTTGTGCACATTGCTGTTAGTGTCCCCTACATATATTTTTAAATTACATGTTACACTGTGATGTCTGCTATAAATTTATTGCAGCCTTAATAAATTCTAGGACAAACCAATTACGATATGCTTTATTACAATTTTATAACCAACCTTTTGTAGATCTAACAGTTTAGTTTAAACGCAGCTCTGAAATAAATACTTATATAAATTAATTAAATTATGGTCGAAATTCAAAATACTAACAAGCTTAATCATCTATCTAGTAGCCTTTAGATATCTCATAACCAAAATATAGACTCTATATGTTCGTCTGTCATGTTTCGCTCCGTTCACCGTAAAAACTGAACAGACTGATCGTACCACATCTAATCTAAAACGACATTTGTACGCAACCATTTAATTGCAAAGTAAAATGTATTTATAGAACGACGATAAGGTTTTTATAACCCATACAGCACAGCAATCTGTTTGCAGCTTCAACGTTTGCAGACATCAAAGTTAAGATCCACAGTTGATAATTTTATCGCCAATTTGGATAGTTAAATGCTTTCAATAAGATTTACAGCTGTAAAATAGAGTTATGTTATTAATTAGACAAAGAAAACGTGTTATCCTCATCCAAGAAGCTCCTTCAGTTTGCTATTGTTTAAACATTTTACACGCTGTTTTATCTTTATTATAGTGACAGTTAAATCGCTTGACAATGTTGTTTTTTTTATTTACGACTTTTTTCAATTGACAGTATTATATGAGTACAGAGAAAAAGAAACAGATATCGTTTTCTTTTGGCCGTTGTATACAGATTACAACTATTGTACATTTATGAAGTCTTAGTTTACGCCAAATCCACAAACCATACTAACTACCCACCCACTCATAGTTATAATACTCGTAATAGAAATAACCTAACTTCTGTACAACACAACCTTAGAATTAGTGAATGCAAGCCAAACTTTGTTGGACCTAAATTCTTTTCTAAATTACCTTCTGAACTCAAGACAATAGAGAAAGTTAGTACTTTCAAACTAAAATTAAAAAAATACCTAATCAGCAAAAGTTTCTATGGTATTACAGAATTTCTGGAATCTTAGCCCTCCCTAGCCTGGCCTACCTTAACCTTTTTCCACTTCATCTCTTCGATGAAAGTGCTGACGGATCCCATGCCAACACTGGTCTACGAGACGACGCGGGATGTATGTATGTATGATGTATGTATGTACATCGTAATAAATCTGCAATAACATGTTCTATATTTATCCTTGAGGTTTTGGGGGGAGGGATAAGGGAGGGGGGACTAACAAGGTGCTGGCCCTGCCATCGCACGGCAAACTGGAGAAATAATTACTTGACAGACACATATTTACACGACACATATTCACACGACACATATTTAGCGCACGATTGAATGCGACCTCTGGTTATCTCTAAACCTCACGTCTAGAGTTTTACTGTTTATCTAGCAGGTAACAGTAAAATAGGTAAGTTTTATATATATATATTTATAGTTGAAAGATAAAAGAAGAAACCGTTTTGTCTTGCTTGTTACCAGTACTAGCAAAGAGCCTGTCTCACTAACACACACAAAGTCCCCTCTCCCCTCTCTCTTCTTCACTGTCCCCACCACACAAATTGTACAAAAGTACATAACTCTTTCATTTAAATTTATAGTAAATTCTAGCAATGAAGTTTATATCAATTATTAATCTATTCTTACAGCCAAAGATAGTTTGTACAGCGATGTCATTTATTGAAAAATAAGATTCTTTTAGTTTTAATTTATACCAGGTTGGTTAATTCGTTTTGTCCACTTCGCATGGTTTCTTAATAATTTATGTGCCTAGAAAGACCAAAGTAGCCGGTGTACTTCAATGAAGAATATAAAACAATTTTTTAATGTTCCGGCAACACATTTATTACTTATAAGAAGACCAACTTTTAGTTAAAAAAGTGGTCATAAATAATGTTTGATCGAACACCCTTAAATTCAATCATTGGATTTATTTTTCAATGATTTTAGGATAGCAGTACATTCCACTTCACACTATATTGTCCTACCAGTGACTTCTCCATCTCCTGCTTGCTGCTCCAAAGTGTGACACCAGTTTCTAAGTGGTTCCCTCCCAGTGTACCGCCACACAGACCAGACGTGTAGTCGGTGACCGTTTAGGGAGAGTTTCGCGCCAGTCTCCCGTATCTTATTGCCGCACAACCGCGGTTTAACCACAGCCTAAACTGTAACCGTAGCCAGTCCGCGGAACAGTAAAAGTACAGTTCCAACGACATTATGGCTTCCTCGTTGCAACGATTATACACGCCGAATGACTGCGGGAATTGACGTAACCCACTTTGGAATTTGGATGAACGTTGTCATATTTCTCGAGGGATGGTCTGATGACTGCCGCTTTTTATTACTTTATTATTAAGACGTCTCTCGTTAAGGATATGTTTGATCGAATGGTCGGGCCTTAACTGAGTGAAGTGACCTGAGTCAAGTAGTCTGGGTGCCTGAACTGAGTGAAGCACTCCAGGGAGCCCCCAGAGACGTGCCTTAACTGAGCGAACCGGCGGCCCTCTTTGACTATGAACATTCACATAACATATTCCACTGTTAAACATAATAGAATCTTACACAAATATACAAAATAAAATTCCCCAAAAACTTTTTTGGTTAGGTTAGGTTAGGTTAGGTTAGGTAACGGGGTAGCGCGTGCCGGAGCCAGGTGGTTGACCGCCTCTGGTATGCGGGTGGGATATGATGCTACATAAACAAGAACATTCCTTGTCCCGACAACTCGCATATACCTGGACTGGACTTCGCTCAGTTAAGGCACGTTTTTGGGGGCCCTTCGAGGGCTTTCGCTCAATTAAGGTAATCTTCGCTCAGGTAATGGGCGACCGATCTAACATGGGTGAAATGCGCAAGTGGTCAAGAAATTCCTAAGCGGATTATTTCTGGGACCCCGAGGCTATGGTCGAATAGCTCAGGTGACCCTACGGACTACCTGAGTTGGGTTTTGTCGGTCCAGCCACTGGGTGGATTGGAAGTCACCCTCAAGCCATTCTCTATTTTATAAGTAAAACTTGTACCAAAATTCTGTAAGATAAAACCACACTTTTTCTTACTAAAGGAATGTTGTCCATCAGGGAGCTACATATTTTAGGTGGAATACACAATGATGCTTTCCACGCGGTAAGACAAAGAGGGTGATATAGGTAGGTTGTTAATCCCATGAATGTACATCCTGCTGGTCATAGTACAACCTGGTTAAATAAGCTTCCAACAAATAATTTATTTTTTCTGTTATGAAGACATTTGCTTGATATTTGGTTACATTATTTTTAAAAGAGTTGATCTTAACTTCTTAGGTCTAATAAAAATAAATGTAATACGTACGTAGGCCTAAAACTTTTATTTTATTTACTGTTTTTTAGGCATATTAGATACTGAAAACTTTAATAAAAAGCATTATACTGTACAATACTTTAGTTATCATATTCTGTAGAACATTCCTGATATAGTTGTCAAAAAACTACATTGTAACGTAGAGAGTGAGGTTTTACGCGATTTTTGGCAACGAGATTGAATAGTTGAATGTGGTTTATTTTTTTATCTTTTATTTTATGATTCGGCCGCTATTTATGAAATCATCACTACAGTAGATACATACATTCTCTTATCTCCAATTTTTAACCATGGCAAAATTTAACAATGTGAAGTCTAAGACATCAAATATAGGAGACGTAGTAACTTGAGTGTTTAGTGAAATTGTAATTTTTATATTTTCATTCAACACTTAAATTATAAAAATTAAAAATTGTTTAAAAGAATGCATTATAATATGACTTATAGAATTTATATGTATAAAAAATTAAAAATGCGAAAATATTAATAATTTTATGTATAAGAAAATTAATGTAAAAAACAAAATGGCGTCTAGTTGCTACACCAAGCGGAAATTGAAAAAAATATTATTCTTCATTTTTAGCTTAGAATTACACATAGACTCTGAAAACGCATAGCCAACCCCACCTTTTGTAACACACTGTACATAATATAATTTACATATATAATAAAGCCTCACAACTTGCCAAACTCACTGGTCGAAGGCCGAGGTAAAGACGAACGCAGTGAGTGGGTGTTGGCAAGCGAAGCGTGCAGGGTCTCGCCTACTTATTGTATAAGGGGGGATCGGACGTTTGGCACACATTTTTGGACCTTCTGCCCATGGCAGTTTTGGCACAATCATTAGAGGGGATTAAGTAGGGTCAACTCGCCTGCTTGGAAAAGGCATGTTTGGCACAGTCGCTCGACCAGGTAGACGCCATCGAACGAGGGAAAACGGGAATTTTATTATTCCTGTCAACTCTGCGTGGCAGTCATTTGCCCGTAATATAACAAATTTTTAAATTTAAACCTCACTAGGTTAGGTTAGGTTAGGTTAGGTTAGGTTAGATCATGATCTATTTGGGTAGCATCCGTGTTCCAATTGGGTAGCATCCGTGATCTACTTGGGTAGCAGCCGTGATCTACTCGGGTAGCATCCGTGATCTACTTGGGTAGCAGCCGTGATCTACTCGGGTAGCATTCGTGATCTACCTGGGTAGCAGCTGTGATCTACCGCAGGTTAGGTTAGGTTAGGTTAGGTTAGTTGCTTACTTCAATAAGCACCACAGCAGGAAATTTGCGGGGGCAAAAAAGTTCCCATTTTCCCGCATTATGGCCACCTGGCTGCTACTACCTGGCCGGGCGGTGTGTGCCAAACGTGCCTTTCTGAAACTTACAGGTTGACCCTTCTTAATCCCCTCTAATGACTGTGCCAAAAGTGCCATTCCAAATCGGCCAAAAATGTGTGCCAAACGTTCTACGGCCGTATAAGGTTAGTAATGTTTGTCTTTCCTTTTATTTTTTGATATAACAAAGAAAAGCTGTTATCTATACAGGGTGATTTTTTTAAGTGTGCCACCATTGGACTCTTTTGCACCGACAGAGATACAACAAATTTTAAATGGGGAACTTCACCTACTTTTTCCTCATTAATAAATATAGACTATGTATTTAGTGATTTACAAAAAAAAAAAAAACATCATTTTTGGGAACATTATGTATTTAATGAGTTTTCCTTATATGGAATGTAATTTTAAACCTTTTTTATTCTTTCCATTTTTAAAGGAATATTTGACGTTTCTAATCTGTGTACACTCAAATAGTTACAAACGGCAACTTTTGGTTGTAAAATTGATAAACAACCGTGTTTTACTATGTTGTTATGACGCAGGCTTTAATTAATACATTTTAATTATCATAAAGGTTGAATATCTTAGACAAAATAAATACAATTAGCCTAAGGATATTTTTAATAGCCTAGTTTCTATTATATATTTTAAAACTGTAGTTATTTCTTTCTTCAACCTAGTTTCACAATTAATTAAATGATTATTATAATAGGCATGTAACCGCAATATATTAAAATTTTTAATATTTAATGCCCTAACTCCAGAAATGACACTACATTATTGAAATAAAATGTTTGAAGACAGCTTTGCATAATGCATAATACTGGTCCGTCAGCTGTTTATATAAATATCAGCTGTTGCATTGTTGTCAAACTTATATTTATTACAATTATTGCACTAACGTACAACTGTGTGCCAATGGTGCTGACTTATTAACTTAAAATAACCAGTTATTTAATTATAATCACATAAGATTTACCATCCGTCGAATGATAAAATAATATAATCTGTGAATGGAATAGCCTAATTTTAAAACTTTATTTGATTTTCATTGGTCGATTTTCTTGCAAAGTATTTTAATGCGTGCGTTAAAGATAGCTTGGCCTCAATTGGCATATGAAGCGTTTAGTACATAATTTAAAAGAGCCATAAGAATCGCAGTTTTCAAGTTATAAAATGTTCATTGTGAGATCTAGCTTTTACGTGGCATTGTTACTTTTACCTTACATTTTCGCCATACAATACGATTTCTAGGCTAGGCCTCCACCTGCCTGCTTTAAACAAAGGGTATAGTGAAGTTTGACTATACCCTAGACTTAACCACCTGCGCACCTTGACGAATTAGTTAGGGTAGTTCTTGAATTCTGAGAATGACCTTGTGCAATTCAACCGCACTGGTTTGATCAAAAATTATTTTTTTAAATTCATTTGATAAGCGTCCGTCTGTCTAATCATCAGTAATAAATGTGTTTGAGCGAAAAATTAAAAAAAATCTTTATGGAGATATTGCTACTTAATATGCTAATTTGGCCTTTCTAGATACATAACTCCTTAAGAAACCGTGCGAAATATTGTATTAAAACTTTCATAATATAGTGGAGAAAAGATAGTCTACTAACCACACTAGTGCAAAGTAAAACTTTAAAAAATATTTTTATAAAATGGCAACCAACTATTTTTCTTTAAACAACATGTGTACAAATTTCGAGCTGAATTTTGTTGAGTTATCTTTGGCCGAAAGAGTAGATAAATAATCTCTAAAGGCTTCATTGCTAGAGTTTACCATAAATGAGTGAGAGTTACCTACTTTTGTAAAATTTTTAGGGTGGAACAAGTGGGGTCATTGAGGGGCACAGGCGAAAGGGGAACACGTTGTGTGTGATAGTGAGGCAGGGCCTTTGCTATTTCTTGCAACAGCTGCGTGAGATTTAAAACTAAATTCCTCGGAGCGCTCAACTGGGCGTCTCAACTTTAAAGTCTCTGAGGAATCTTGGTGAGTGAAATCGTGACTACTTTTCTTCGTTAACGGTGCGTTTGTTTATGTCTCTTGCGACAGCGAAACAGGCACGACTCCTGGACAACTCAATGTTATCAAGTTCTCTCCGATTAGAATTTGATATATAACTGGTGTAACGGTTATATTTTCAACGTACAGTATTATTACTAATTCTTCTAAGAGAGGTAGAGAAACGTGAGTCGAATCTTCAGATTCATAACGGTATGTCATTTGTGTCCTTAACGACTATTAATGTATTCACATTGTCTTCTTTTGTTCCTGATTGTACATTACATACTACATGTATTATAATAAAAGTACCGATTCCCCTAAACAAAAACGAAACAAGAAATACTTCCATACTCATTGCATAATACATTATATTGATCTTATAGTCGACTCAAACGTAAACAAAAAAATAAAAATTTAAATTTTTCTTCCCAGACAATTTACCTCTAACGAAATTCTCGAGAAGATGTTTATTTGTTCCAGTAACACAGTTTCCACACACATGGCGCCTCGTGAAACCAGTTACTCTGTTCCCACGATCGTCACAATAGTTGAACGCTTTTGTACGCCCTCCAGACCGGCTCTACAACGGTCTGATCAGCCGTCGTACGTCTGGGTCAATCGGTGACCAACGCGATCGATCTGTGGAATCGCCATAGTTATTGCTTTTGTCTATGTTTATAGAAGGCTAGGGCCAGTAATCCTATTTGTTGTACACCTTCCATTAGTGGAACCTTACGTACCATCGAAGCCCTGATTTTTCATCAACTTACATGATACTACCATTTACAAAGTTATACATAGACCATGCAACTTCAATAGTGGTTTTGTATATATGAACACTCCTATCACTGATGTCTCATTGTAATCTAAGAAGGGCATCTTGCAAACGGCGCGAGCAAAATAATGTAACAGAGTCAAACTTTAACTGAGAATTACTTAACTATTTCAGCAATAGTGGAGTAAAGGTCCCACAACTAATAACGGTCAGACCCGTGACCTCCACTCCACATTTTCAAAAATTATATTACAATCTATCGTAGAGCAGGTACAGTTTTTGCCAGATTGAGATGCCCAGAGTCCAGGTAGAACTAGTCTTCTGTTGTCAAATTAATGTCATTGTGTCCAATCCGAGCTTCAATCCACCCACATTGAGGTCATTAGCAAGCCCCCCTTCAATTCTTAGAAATATATCGGCCCGATGATGACGGGAGAGCCTGTGGCCGTGAGGTCTAAGGCTTCAGGACTTTTGAATCAGAGTTAGAGATAGCGCAGGTTCGAATTCTGGCTATAGCTGTTAGTTTTCATCAGCTCAATCTCCATGGACAAGCTTCCACGGTCGAAACCAGAATACCAAAATTATAGATTTAAAATTCACCGTATATTAGACTGGTCCCCCCCTCTTACTATGTCTGATAAGTTCCCCCAACGTGTCAATATTCTATGGGGATTGGGTAGAGTAAGGTTAAAGAGGATATAGGACTCCTTAAAATTAAAAAAATATGCATGCAAATGCTTCTAAAACAATCGAGCTGAAATTTGAAATCATGGTTCACTTTTATTACCGAATGAAAGATAAATATCACAAATCTTGAATCACAACTGTAGCTAGATATTTGGCGTTGGGAAATAGCAAGCAGGCTGTATTGGTTTGGGCTAATTGTAAGAGTTTAAGGGAGGCTTTACCGCAGGAATACGGGTGGACTGATACTCGGGTTCAATACTGTGACAATTTTTTGACAAGAGAAGACAAGGGTCCCGGACTAAAACAAGAAAATTGTACTGGACCCTGTGCATCTTGTTATGGCAAAGACTTTAGAAGTGAGGCCTTCCCTCCTACAATTGATTGAATGACATTGTTTTATTCTCAGTTATGAAATTGTACAATAAAACCCTGTGGAATCATGGGCAGGCTCACAAAAAGTATGTCACACTTCGTTAGAGGTTTTGAAATGTCCAAACTTAACTCACCCGAGAAGGCTGAACAGTGAAACTACTCATACGGTCGTAATAGGTCTAACTAGCGGTTATCGTTGTAAATTACTGGTCCATCACAAGAGACCTTACTTCATCCTTCCGCCGAGGTGGAGGACAACTTCAATGCCGGAACACAGATGACAATATTGTTCTCCACAAACGGAAGGAAGGAGGCTTGCGATGACCCTCGCTCAAGCACGCACACTCGCAACGCTTTCCGGCTACTGTCAGAACGGTCTCAAACATGGTTTGTTGTCAGTTACCATTTATTAGCTAAAAAAAAGTAGCAATGTATATTTAGAACAAGATCCAAGTGTCATGTCATTTATAAGTATAAACAACTGAGTAATCTCCTGTTACAAAGCTAAATTCATTCCGTCAAGTCATTTAAGACTTGCATAACTGATTCTATTGCTAGCTAATCTCTCCGTAAAAGAAAGAGTGCAGATACATCATGTAACTATGTGATCCATTGTTTCGATACTCCCGGCAATCACATGACTGATATAGTGTTAATCCTCATTTGTATTTCCAGCAGTTATATCTGTCCACGCCAGTTCGGAAGCGATTCAACAGTGTCCATCCCCTTTAAGGGAGATCTATCCCACTACATTTATTGACGATTCGATAGCAAGGGATTTATTTCGTTCATCAAAACTGTTCCATTGGTGGGTGATGAAGTTCGCGTCCACATCAAACCTTTAATGCTGTACGTAACCCCTGAGTAGTTCTAAACGATTAACAAATCTGGTAGATGGACATTCACACAAAAGCTTCATTGTCTCAAAATAACTATATTGCGAGTTTATTTACACAATTTTGAGGAATAAGTTTAAGATTATGTAATTGGAAATGACCCTCGGTTATTTTTTAGAAAATTGTAAGGAAATTTGGTTACATTATCAAGACGTAGATGGCAGCAAAACTTTGGATTTAAACAGGAACAATGATGAGCGTCTTTTCGAAAAATTGAACTAGCAAATTATTTGAAACAAATAGCTAACCTGTCAAATGGAGTTTTGATGTTTAAATCGGGCGTTAACTAGTGCAGAAATTAAGTGCACCCAAGTTGAAAGGTCGTTTTCTATAAACTAAGATGCCAAAGAAAAACACAATTATACCATTGTTTTCTTTGTTTAGTTGTGCGTTATGACAAACACATTTAAAAATTTTATTATAAGTTGAAGCATGAAAGCACTGTAATTTTAACTAAATTTCACTGTACATGAAGTTTACATCTTTATTACTAAAAACACTCGTTCGTGTAGTGCATTTATGTTTTAATGCGTGTTTGATAGGAATATTTTCTATAAGTTTGTAAATTTTAGAATTTTATGTTCTCAAGAAAAAAGTTCTTATCAATTATCTGAAACATTGATTTCTTGCCTGCTATATATATATATATATATATATATATATATATATATATATATATATATATATATATATATATATATATATATCTACACTATGATTTGAAATAACATTTCGATACTATGAAATATCTATATATATAAAAGGCAAAGCCCTCACTCACTCACTCATCACTAATTCTCCAACTTCCAATGTAGGTAGAGAGCTGAAATTTTGTACACTGTTTCTTTAGAACTTAAATAGGACAACTAAAGTATTTTCATCTTGATAAAGTACTCCTAAGGGGTATAAAGCACCCTTAAAAGATTGGTCCATAAGGATAACATTGGGTTGATTTTAGTAAATTAATAACAGCTGTTTTGTAAATAAATAAACATGTCTATTTTGAATGTTTGACATTATACTATTTAATATTTTACTATGAGTTTAATCTTCAGCTGTTAAACAAAAATAAATGAAATGAACACTCTTGAAATATGCTAAATAGGTGGCAAAGCAATTAGTGTGAGTGAGATACTGTACCGAAATGTAATATTGTAATTTTACGTTATATAGTTAATATACCGATTTTTGTATTGAATAGTTACATGCCGAGGCTGAAGGCCGAGGTGTATCGAGCGTAGCGAGCGTCGGGGTTGGCACGCGAAGCGTGCAGGGGTGTCCCCTAGTAGGTCATAAAATTAATTACTTGGTCTTGTTGTAATTCTTATGACATATATAGTTACGATACATTATTTTCATATGTGTAAGGAAGTGCAGTGATTTTATATTGATTTAAATATAATTAAAATAACTTTAAATTGATAAATTTAATTTTATTTAAATCAATATACCAATATTTTGAATTCGTACGTTATATTAAACACAACCAAACGAGGAAAACAATTGTATGGTTGGAGTTTTCATAGGCCTCTTAGTACCTCAGAAAACAACCTTCAAACTCGGGTGAATAGAATTTCTGCGCCGACAGTATGTTTTTAAAACGTGGCTCAAGTGAAGACTTATTTCCTATGATATCGTGCTCCAGTCGTCATAATTCACGCAGTTTTATTTAATTACTTTCTAAAACAAAGCCGTGTTTCATGGTTTTCGTGACTATAAAATAATAATGAACTAAAGCGCCATCTCGTTGTTATTAGTTTCTCGTACAACAACGAACTCCTGTTTGATTGTCGCTTTTAACATCACCTTCTAGACATTTCGTTGGCGTAAATATCAACGATTTATATGTAATATATAAATCCAAAAATTATGTGCACACTCAACACGGAATCTCTTGTACCACCAAACAGATTTTGATGAAATTTGGAGACGTTAGGTTTAATATCATAGAAAGGATTTATCGACATTATATTACTAAGAGTTAGATACAGCCCCTCAACATTTCCTTTTTCCATAAGAATAATATTGGCAATCATTTAATTTGATAATTTATTTCAAACCGCTGATACAAAACAAAGTTGGTCTGATTCGGTTTTCGTTATGCAATGTTTTGGCACGACAGCACTACTTAGCATTCCCCTAATGTAGATGAAGTAGATTTATTGGGGTTTCTTGACTATAAAATGTTGTTATCTAGGAAAACGGCAGCAGACCACACTGATGTGACGGTTTAGAGAAAGCCACCGAGGGAAGGGTGAGCAAGCGTATAGAACCACATCGTAGGGGGCAAGGGCTGGCTAGTCTTACATGCATACGTTGTTGGCTAAATTTAACTTTATCAAAAATCAACCGTTTATCATACAGACCCGAGGAAAGACTAGTCAGCACAACTTGGCAACACCGCAATGCATAGAGTAATGAGAAAGCAGCAAACAGACAGCAGGTAACACATTGTCTGCATTATTACAACGTTGTAAGAGAAGGAGGTGTCGGCTTCGGGCGATATCTACGTGGGCTCCATTAGCTAAGAGAGCTTTAACAATGGCTGGCCTTGAGCCATTGTCGATGCCTTTACAATGACCATGACATGGTGGACAATATTGCGGGGATGTCCGGCCATGTAAACGCCATCTACGATTTGAAACATGATCAAGTAATTGTAATTTTTTTTAAGATTATTATTGTAAGAGTTTTCGAAAACCGACAGATTTCGAATAGCCAAATAATAACTTGAGAGATTCGACAATATTTATAAAAATAGCCTTGATTACTGCCAGGGTTTACCATGAATACTAATAGAGTTCCGTGGTAAACCTAAGGACAATTATATTTAAGAAATACCGAATATGTAGGTAATTTCATTTTCCACTCACCTTTTGAATTTGAAAACGATGCATGAAATGAGCTAAGCAGTGGCTATATTCTCACAAGAGGCGCTTTGTATTCTGTGAAAATTACGTTATTTGCCGAACAATTAAAACAAAAACAACGAATTCTTAAAATTTTGGTTTTTTTGTCAGGTTTTCATTGTTTTAAATGATCTTTTAGTCGTATTTTTTTATTTTGATATGTTATTTACGCTAAACACAAATTTGAAAACTATTTTGATCTATGAAAATTTTTCTTGATATATATAACGTAAAATCTACTTTGGTAGTGTTAAACATCTACATTGTAAACATTAAAAACGAATTCGCATGAGCATTCGCCGAAGGGACAGTCCCGAATGCCAGGCATTTTCTGAAGAATCACGTTTTTGGTTAAGTTTGGTTATGATAGGTTTGTGAAAAGTATTTGCAAGGGGTGAAAATCGTATTGTTCGCAAAACTAATTATATATATATGTATATAGTTTTACATACTATACATATACGCTACAATTATTTATACATATAGCGTAAAAAATACGTTAAATGAAAAAATGTCTAGTTAAAAAAAACTTGTTCTTAATTTACTTGTAAAATTGTGTTTTTCAATTTTCCCTGTGAGAATGATTTTTTTAGGAGAGGCCGATCTCCTTCTTTACCTTACTCTGCTCATTCCTCATAGCAAAGTATTGGTTTATAGACTATTGGTATGTGCGAGGGACCTATTCAGACAGATTAAGGGAGTGAACCAGTACAGTACAAGGTGAATATTACTGATAAATCTTCCAGTCTAGGCTGGATTCGAACCAGAGCTATCTCTAACCCAAGCTCAAAGTTGTGGTGCCTTAGACCGCTCGGCCACCGGCTCGCCCAGATTATCTCTCCTGACAATATAACTCAATTTTAACCACTTTAAAACTATACATTTTAATTTCATTGAGGTGAGTCTGTTTCGTTACCAATTTGAAAAACCTGTTCAGTGTATTCAGCCAAGACAATGCTATGACGACGTCTGAGGTACGTAAGTTCATTAGCAATATGCCACGATCTCGTTAAAAACAGACAAGGAAAAATGAGCAAAACTCGTTAAAATTATTAGCGATGAATGCGACCGTTGAAACAAAGAGAGCAATAAATACAAGGGGGTGGCTCATACATTATTCATGGACGGGGAACTAAAATGTCATCTACGGTAGTTTGTACTACAATTAATTGCGTGTATTTCGAGAAGCACGGTTGTCCTCTGACTGTGGGATAGCGTTCGTTTACCGTTTCATGCGGTTCATCACTGCATTTACCATATTCAACATACGACCTGACCCAGATTCACCCTCACACACCCCTACTCGGCGAATTATAGAGCACTGTACGGCAACTTACATCCCTGTGAGGATGCTGAGTTTGGAAAGCCGGTGCCGAGCGGTCAGGACTTGAGTACCTGAGTTCATGTCAGGTTCGATTTCTAGTTTTGATTGTTAGTTTTTATGAGTAATATTCACCTTGTACTGTACTGGATCCTATTTCCCCTTATTCTGTTTGAAAGATTTCCCGCACAGATCAATAGTCAATTGGGAAATGAGTACATGAATGATTTTACTCCGGTATATGAAGTGCATTAGATACTCTTTTTTTTTCAAAATATTATATGTTTCAATATTATTATATAATATAAAGCCATTACATATATAAAACTAATAATATCTAGAAAATTATGGGAATAAAAAATTGACTGTAGTTCCTTTTTTCAATCCACTGACTAGCTAAGCGCAGCAACGCCTACTATGGGATATGAAACATTGATCAAGACAAGATGATAAAATCTGATAAGGAAATCGATCAAGGAAATGAAAAAAAGAGCGATGGAAAGACTATTGAAAGGAAAAAGAAAAAAATTAAAATCGAGAATACAGTCGAGGGGGTTTTAGTAGTGTCAGTAGTGAGTTCTGTCTTCATTCTCGGTTTCCCGGAATTAGTGTTTTATAGTAGGCCTACTTAGGTACAATTTTTGTAAAACGTATTAAGTTGCAGAAACTTAAATTTGGCACGTATAATAAAGTAAATTTGTGCAGTTGTGGTAAAGTAAAATAATATTTTTATTACTAAAATAAATTAATAAATTTAAAAATTCAGTTAACAATTTTCTTTTGATTCATTATTTTCTTTAAAAACTACTACTTGGACTCATTAACTTTTGCATGAAACTTAAGAATGTATAAGGTTAAACAACGATACAAATTTCAAGTTGAAATAGCTCTTTTAATAACAGCATCTAGTTGTAGTAACATTCTGCCATTTAAATATCATTTGTGAAGCAAATGGCGCCCCCTTTAAGAAAGATCGTTGTCAGTATGTCTGGTTCGATCGTCCAAGTCCGACTGGCACTAGGGGCTGTACGTTGGAATGTTAACGCTGTGTTTCGCGTTGTAAATGCTGAGTTGTAGGTCTATTAACAACTCCAAACAATGGCCCAGGCCCTTGTACCATCGCCTCCTTTGTAATGTATACGGTATTTGGTCCAGCCTATCTAAAGCCTATGAGTTTTATGATTATCAATACCACTTGGTTTATTTCAAAAATAATTTAGTAACTATGTATAAAATAAAAATCAAATATAATGACGATAATTTACTAAAATATTTACAATTGTTAAACAACTTTAATAATTGCTAAGAAATAAATGGTATTTTAGTGCCGAACAGTAGCGGAGCAGCCAGATACCGCTGCTCTAGCTTATTTACCTTCTACCTTTTACTGGATAATTGTAATGTGGCCAACGTTTTCGGATCAGAACTTATTATGACACTTATCATCACAAGCAAAATAGGACTGATTAGATTTGTATTACACTTTACAACTGTTTAAAATACCGCATGTACACAACTGTCGGCACCACTACCTGGGGACAATGTGTTGTGGAGATTATAGGTGGTAGGTTCTATGCTCGGTCCTCTCAATACCGACATGGCTCCGCTCAACGGTTGCTATCGTCATGGACACTACTAGAGAATTCTGGGATAACATGTTGGATGGTGGTCAGTGTCCGGATGTTGTGTAGTGGGAGAACTGAGTATCACGCTTTCCAATCAGTTGGAAATCAGATCAATACTACGTGGTTCAGATTCCACGTAAATCCACGTCCCTTAGTTACCCCTGGCTATTGGGCTAATAATAAATGGCCCTTTCTGGGCACAAATCGAACTCAGTAACCAGACTACACAGGTCACTCACACTCATCCTACACTCACATTCACCTGAGAATACGCACTATGTTGTGTCGGTGTCTCGTATCTGAGAATCATGCGAGAATATACCTAGTGATTTTATATTTTTGAGTAATTCTCAAGTTAAACAATCAAAGTCTCGCAATTTTAAAAATGTTAAGTGTAGCTATTTAGTTTTATCTAATAGAAACCTCAAATATTTGTAACTAATGAATTTAATTTGAGGATTGTAACAATTGCAGTTCTTAAGTTACCCGTTTTACTACCCATGTTTATGCGACACTTTTTGTTGATATTGACCCATGTCATGAAATTAAGAACCTAGTTTAGGGACACTCTGTTTATATTTTGTTTTATTTATTGCCCGGGGGTGAATACGAGTACAAAGTTAAGATTACTGCTTGATTACAAGAAAATTAATCATACTGACTATTTATTAAACTAATTCAACAGCTTTTGCATTTTATACAACAAACGATGTGACACAAGAATAGGGAGGGGCATACTGTGTGATATTTTCTCCTTATCGGTGATACCTCCGCGAAGAAAAAAAGGCGACAATAATGTGGAAAGTTACATCTGTTTCTTTTTTTCTGGTCGCAGCGAATACCTCAGTGACAGGTAGAAATACATTACAACTAATTTACATCTTTATACATCTGAAGTAATAATTACAACTTTTATCCTGGGAAATTTGGAAGGAACAAGGGAGGGGTCAGCTAAGTCAGATCAGGGAAGTAAGGTGCTCCCCACGTATGGCAAACTGAATAAATAACTCGATACACGTATAGCTCACTATTTGACGACCTCTGTTTATTTCTTCTCCGTGGGTAGAAGGATGAATATTGCAGTGATATTGACTAAAAATTAAAAAAATTCCGCTTGTTATTGCACAGACTTGAGGAGAAATACCGAAAACGATGATAGCGTAGTTATGAATTCCCATTAACATTAAAATGACTCAATAACCAGTGATAAGAGCAGTTTTCGTATCGACACAAATGCGATATCTCAGATGTTAACAACGTAAGAATGCTGTTCAGAAATGACCTTGGCGAAAAATGTGATCTTGTCAGCACTGTAAAAAGTAACAGTGTTGTTTGATAAATTGGTTCGTGCTGAAAACTTTGTATTTCAACCAACAAAAAGAAGTGATACCGGTGGATAGAGGGGGTTTTTATACGATTTTAAATATATTATATTTACGAAGTAAACATTGAATTTCCATAGATATACCGCTTAGAAAATGACCCACTGAACGCACCTGTGCGAGAGAGATGCACTAGTGGTGGTAGTGAGATAGAGAACTACCCTTCCTCACTTTTTCATTCCATTTAATGTTGTCATGGCAACCAGAAAGTTGGAAGGCCGTTTGCAGACAGTGGCGTAGCAAGGTCCACCCACCATTGGTGGATTTAATCAACAATAACAATTCAAGCATAGAGTGATAAAATTAAATCATTACTTAGTATTCAAATAACAAGCAATATAACAATAATACAATCAATTGTAAGGTAAACAATAAAACAATTTTGTACATACTCCTGCACAGTTATTTTTTTACAATAGAATACAACAATAAAACAGTTATTTTCATTCACTGTTGCGAAAGTTGAACACTTAAAGGTGGATGTTAGCCATGTCCCTAATGTAAGACGGATGAGCGGTGGAAAGGTCCCCTCCGCTGCTGAAACCCTTATCTGAGCTAAATATAATACGCCAGTCGCAAATCTGTTCGTCACAATTCTGCTAACATAGCGATTGAGTTATAAATATAATTATAATAAGGCTACTTTACTTTTACATGAATTATATACTTTTAAATATTATATCCGTAACTATCCTATGGGAAGGCAAAAGGTGACATGATTATATAGACTGTCCTCCCTATAACGAGTTTCTTGGTAAGGTACATGTTATTACGCGAGAGATTAAGTGTAAGGTGTTGGTTGCTTACAGTCTGCTCTTACCAGAAGTTGGCACTTTATAGCAGACCATCGGCGTAAGTACGTGTTATGTTAGATTGTTAGAGAAACTGCCAAGTTGGAGTTTAATTGGTAATTACGTTTTATAGTGACCGTTCAATGTTAACATACATTGTACGTCTAATGATGAGTTAGAGGTCCAATAAATTACATACTTTTGTGGATGGGTGGGCGAGCTTGAGCTGTTGCTATACTCAAGTTGATAGTCATATCGTAGCCGAGCCTACACCCTCTGCCTCTACCTAGTGTTGACATTTTGAACTACTCGCAACTCCATTGACTATCAGTAGACCGGTTTTCGTCTGTCATCTGCACCCAAACAATCGTGTGAGATGAACAAGAGAGGCAGTTTACTCTTTCTTCCCGACCAGGCAGTGCGTTTATTAGTATTTTGTCAATTATTATTTTTAAAAAAAGGGAAAAATCAGGGTGTAACATTGAAACCTGACCTCTAGAAGCCCTAAACTATACCGAAAACTCTTTAAAAATTTTAATTTTAAACTGTAACTTTCACAAATCTGGCTTTAATATTTTATTTGAATTAAATATTGGCCTTATGGAAAATCTAATTCAATATGGTGGCAAGTTTAGAAGCCCCTTAATGAATTATAAAATTATATTAATTTGTAAACATCGTTACCTAAATACCGTACACTACACATGTTAGTTGTTCGTATTATTATTTGAAGATATAACGTTTTTCCAAACTTAATATAAAGCGACTAAAAGAGATCCCAGCCCCCTCCCCCGGCTCCCCCGCTACAGGTCGCCCTCCCTCAGGAGTAGCCTGGAACGAGATGCAAATTGTCCAGGACGTTTTGCATTCCGAGCAGCAGGTGACCTTGAACTGGAACCATTTGTTTCCTCAGACACCTTGACTAATGACAAGCGTCTGTCTTTACTTATGACCAAGTCTGAAGGAGGTTATTGGGTGGCTGTTAATTAAGGATGACGTAATCGTATAAAAGTATCGTTCTGGACCTCAGCTGCCATTAAATTAGAAAAATTACGTTGGTTTATTTTAATTGTCTGATCACAGGTTCAATTTATCAAATTTACCTTGCTCTAATCCTAGACACTCCTATATTTAACCTGTTAAGGCCATTAAGGATATTCAATAAAAAATTATACTTGAATTAAAAAAAATATTAGTCTTTTCGTAAATAATTAATGTGTCGTTGAGCAACATTCAAAACAACTTCTTAATGGAGAAATAGATACCTTAAGCTATGATTTGCCATTTACAGCAACACTATCTGATAGCACTTTCTTCGCTACGGGTTAGTTCTCTCCTTGCTTACCCTTCACATCAGTATAGAAGCTCAGCCTGCTGTCATCCTCCTAGGCAACATAGTTTTACAGTTTAGACAACCCTGAAAGTCTATTTTAGAGGGATGCAAAGTAGCGCAAAAATGTCAGTTAGTAAAAATAACCAAAAACATTACACAATGAAAACCTAACTTCCCAAGCATTGAATCATGTTAATATTTTTAGTATCAGCTCATTTTTTACTATACGAGGTGGGGAGAAAGTCCCGGCCTTAATAATTTCCAAACGATTACCGGTAAAGAAATAAAACTTGGTACATCATACCTACACTTATAAATCTATTTATTGAAGTAACTACAGTGTTTTTCATGTTCAGTGGGATGGCCCGCAAGGAGTCAGAAGGAAATCTTAATTGAGAGCATAGGTTGAATAAATAGTACATCAAATTGAAGGTCTTTATTAAGTAGAGTAGAACGCTGCAAATCCTACCTCTATGGTATCATCATATCAGGAATTAGATCAATTATAAAATTTAAATTTTTAATATTCAAAGTACTCTATTTTCTGATAGAGTGGTCCCTGAGAGAGGCAATTTGTGGCATTCAAATCAGTAACATTTGACCTTTAAAGAGATGTAGCATTAGGTGTAAAATTCAATGGAAAAAATCATACTACCTTCAGTTATGGAAACCATAAATATTTCTTTAAGATCTTAAGTCTAGTAATACATAATTTTAAAGGTCGTGTGTTACTGATTTAAATGCCACAAACTGCATCATTGAAGGAACACTCTATCGGAAAATGGAGCACCTTGAATATTAACCATTTAAATGTTCAAATTTCTCTAATTCCTGATAGGGTGACTCCATAGAGATGGGATTTGTGGCATTCAATTTGTTAAAGTATACCCTTTAAAATTATGTATCACAAGCCATAGGCTTTAAATAAGAATATTGATGATACCCTCAATAGGACGTCCCCTATTAGAGTGAGATGATAATAATAATAAATCTTTATTTGGGTTTGATAACAAATTTTTGTATACAAAACGCCATACTGTGCTAAGAATAAAACTACATAATATAAACATAAAACTTGAAATACACCACTCATTCTCTCATTCACACATACACTTCCAATATTCATTCACACCTTCATTCCATCTCTGGCAATTTCCGTCCCAACTCCGAGCCGAGATTAGCTCTCCCAGTAGTATTGGAGGAACTCCCACGCCTGGGACTTTTAGTGCCTGGGGCACTGGAACATTTTTCATTGAGTCAGGTAGGCTGTTGATAAACGTAGCACCCGCCTGCGACGGTAAGCGCACGTATATCGCCGTTTTGTGCTGTTCCATTCTGTAACTGTCCCTGTCTCTGGTTCCGTACGTATGTATGTCACTACATCGCATAAGGTGACATTTGGTCATACAGAGGAGAGTAGTTTCAAGGATGTAAAGACAGGGCAGTGTCAGTAATCTCAGCTCAATAAAGGCTGGTTTACACGACTCCCTAGAATTCAGTTTTGATATAATACGTACTGCTTTTTTTCAGTCTGAAAATTCGAAGGAATTGAGTGCTTGAGTACTGGGATTCCATAGGTAAGGTGGGAATGAATTAGACCAAAGTAGGCCTGGGTTGGACAAAACGTTGGCAGTTTCCTCAGGGCGTAAACGCCTGATGAAACTTTGGCACAGACATGGTCTACATGGCTAGTCCAGGTCAAACTTCGATCAAACTATATCCCAAGGAACTTTGCTGATTCAACCTCCTGTAAGACGGTGTTGTCTGCCATTACTACTGGACTATTTACTAAGGCCTCGGGCCTCAAGCAGAATTGCAAATAATTTGATTTTGAACTATTTGCATTTAAATTAAATGTTCTAAAATGTTGGACGCAAGTGTTCAAATCAAGAATCGATTTCATTTCCAAGAGTTCAGATGATGAAGGGAAGTGTACTTCATTCCGTTATTTCTGGGTGTCGTGTTTCTGTAGGATTTACATGATGTATATTTCCCTCATAAATCCGTCTACTGAGCCGTGGGTCGCAGTGAGCGAGTCTTCGGGGGGAAGTGTACTTTCTTCCATTATTACTGGGCGTCGTGTTTCTGAGGGATTAACATGATGTATATTTCCCTCATAAATCCATCTAGTGAGTCGTGGGTCGGAATAAGGGAGGATCCGTGGAAAAGTGTACTTCCTTACATTATTACTGGGCGTCGTATTTCTGTGGGATTACCATGATTTGTATTTCCCTCATAAATCCGTCTACTGAGCTGTGGGTCGCCGTGAGGATTACGTGCCATCTCGTCCCGGTGCATTTGGTACCGCAACAAATTTCCTTGAAAAACGTGCTATCTCGTTCCGCTCGGGTTTACAGATTATTACATAAGCTAATGAGTAGCATCTCGTCCCAACGACATTTTGACAAGTGTTGAGGGAGTGCAGGTAGTCGTAGGCCAAGTACCAGTCGCTGTGTTATTTGACTCCCCTGCTGGTAATCCCTTTCACCCCACCCCCCTCTATGTTCGTTTATGTACATTGGACAGACACTTTATTCGTTCGAGTGATATCCACGAGTTAAGGTCTTTGTTAATTATGGAATTTTCAACTACTATAAGGGGCAAACTGTAATACTTAACGGATATACCTATTAAGAAGGAGAAGAAGTTTGGTGAAGTTGTGTGGCGTTGTGTTAATCGTTCGTATGAAGGAATAGTAATAACTAAAAATCGTGAACTTATTAGAGAAGAGACTCATAATACATGTGTTCCTGATGTGGCTGCTCAAGAAGTCCACAAGGCTATAGCACAGAGAAAGAAGAGAGCCCGGGAAGAAACTGAAAAATCCATTTCACAGGTGGGTTTATATTTTTATTAGTATGCTGAGTTTAGTAAGAATGTATTTAGTATATTTTTTTTAAGTTGTATTTTATTAGACTAGCTATCTCCTCCGTACGGGTAAATAATACATGAGGGGTTTCTGAATGTATGGATGGATACATGTCGAATTGATTAACAAAAATTGTATAGAAAGATAATCAAGTTTATATGCAACCTATAGGCCTCTTCTTAATGTATAAAATCTGTATACACCAATCAAGGAATATCAATAACAATAAGGGACCGTAGGGGTGGAGTACCAAGGTGACTTTTGAAAGTTTAATTAGCCTAAAGCCTCCTTGTTTCAGATTTTTGGCGAAGAATTCAATTCTCTTCTGCAATCCGGATTTGAACTAGTCACCAAAATTGCTCAATTATACAACTGCAAGTCTACTCTGCACAGACAGCGAAGGGATGCTCAGGGAGTTCAAGCTGAATCCAAAAATCGACATGACGTTGAGCTGGACTCAGAAACTTTGAAGATGTCAGATGGAACTAATTTCCTACTGGCTGACGACTGTGATGGTGAGCGCATACTTATATTTTCCAGTTCCACAGGAAAAACTGCATGGAAAGAACACAAAATGTTTTTCATAGCTGGCACCTTCAAGAGTGTAAGCATACAATTTTCGCAGTTGTACACCATCCATGTAGATTTAGGAAGCACTGTGGAGGAAACGAAAGTAACCCCCGTAGTGTTCGCATTACTTCATGACAAAAGAAAGGCAACTTATATTCGTCTCTTTAACGCCATTCTTCGGGTGATTCCAGACTGTTCTCCTGAGGCAGTGAACGCATATTTCGAAGCTGCAGTGATCGAAGCAATCAACAGTATATTTCCTGTTGCAGAATTTCATGGGTGTAAAGTACATTTACACCCATGAATGTACTTTATGCCAACATGTACTTTATGTACATGGCTTGCCAACTATTACACCACATGGCAGGAAATACGAGACTCCGTGAGAATGTTCGCTGCTCTGGCCTTTTTAAAGTCGACAGATGTTGAGCAAGGCTGGCTACACGTCCACAGTGTTGCTGTAGGACATGAAAAGTTCAATGAGTTTTTTGACTAGTTTGTTGACCAGTGGTTAGAAAACCCTCATTTACCAATTGAAACATGGAATTGTACCGGCAGGCGATATCGTACCAACAATGCTGTGGAAGGATGGAACCATCGCTTCAATGGAATTGTTGGAAAACCACACCCTCGAATAAAAAATCTAATCATGACGTTAAACATAGAAGCAGAATATTCTGACACTAAAATAATCAGGATTGACCTAAATTTAGAAGGTTTGAAGATGAGAAAAAAGTATATTGTCATGGACAATAGACTCTAAAGAGCCACTGAACATTTGAAGAAGACAGGTGAAATTAATAAGTTTTTGAGGAACGTCTCTTACATCGTAAAAATGGATCAAGGAGGAACAAGAAAGGACATGAGCTGCTGCATACATTGTACACACTGTATATATTTGTAAAGAGACTCAACACCTGACAAGGCTGAAAGGCCACTTTTTTAATTGCCAGATTTGGATTGTGTTTTTAATCAACCCTTTCTAGTAACGTGAAGATTGGCTGAACTTGTCATAGCATTCTCATTTAAAGCATCATAGAAGTCCTGAGGAACGCAGTAGATAGTGAGTATATTATTTAGTTTAAGTTATTATAGACCCGTCATACTGTCAATCATAGGTGGTGGGATGAAATAGCACTAGTGGGCAGGTAGAAATAACCCTCACTCTCGTGTGACGTGCAAACGGGACGAGGTGGCACCGGGACGAACCGGGACGAGATGGCACGACAAGGCCGTGAGGGAGTCTCCGGGAAAAGTGTACTTCCGTCCGTTATTGCGGGGCGTCGTGTTTCTGTGGAATTAACACGATATGTATTTCCCTCATAAATCCGTCTACTGAGCCGTGGGTCGCAGTGAGGGAGTCTCCGGGGGAAAGTGTACTTCCGTCCGTTATTGCGGGGCGTCGTGTTTCTGTGGAATTAACACGATGTGTATTTCCCTCATAAATCCGTCTAGTGAGTTGTGGGTTGGAATGAGGGAGTCTCCGAGGGAAAATGTACTTCCTTCCGTTATTACTGGGCGTTGTGTTTCTGTGGAATTAACACGATGTGTATTTCCCTCATAAATCCGTCTAGTGAGTTGTGGGTTGGAATGAGGGAGTCTCCGGGGGAAAATGTACTTCCTTCCGTTATTACTGGGCGTTGTGTTTCTGTGGAATTAACACGATGTGTATTTCCCTCATAAATCCGTCTAGTGAGTTGTGGGTTGGAATGAGGGAGTCTCCGAGGGAAAATGTACTTCCTTCCGTTATTACTGGGCGTTGTGTTTCTGTGGAATTAACACGATGTGTATTTCCCTCATAAATCCGTCTAGTGAGTTGTGGGTTGGAATGAGGGAGTCTCCGGGGGAAAATGTACTTCCTTCCGTTATTACTGCGCGTTGTGTTTCTGTGGAATTAACATGATATATATTTCCCTCATAAATCCGTCTAGTGAGTTGTGGGTTGGAATGAGGGAGTCTCCGGGGGAAAATGTACTTCCTTCCGTTATTACTGCGCGTTGTGTTTCTGTGGAATTAACATGATATATATTTCCCTCATAAATCCGTCTAGTGAGTTGTGGGTTGGAATGAGGGAGTCTCCGGGGGAAAATGTACTTCCTTCCGTTATTACTGGGCGTTGTGTTTCTGTGGAATTAACATGATATATATTTCCCTCATAAATCCGTCTAGTGAGTTGTGGGTTGGAATGAGGGAGTCTCCGGGGGAAAATGTACTTCCTTCCGTTATTACTGCGCGTTGTGTTTCTGTGGAATTAACATGATATATATTTCCCTCATAAATCCGTCTAGTGAGTTGTGGGTTGGAATGAGGGAGTCTCCGGGGGAAAATGTACTTCCTTCCGTTATTACTGGGCGTTGTGTTTCTGTGGAATTAACATGATATATATTTCCCTCATAAATCCGTCTAGTGAGTCGTGGGTCGGAATGAGGGAGTCTCCGGGGGAAAGTTTACTTCCTTCCGTTATTGCTGGGCGTCGTGTTTCTGTTGGATTAACATGATGTATATTTCTATTAAACTTTACCTTTGTTTTCACCTGTCTCAGTTACAAGGAAATACAGTATTGTACTTGCATAATTAATCTTTTATTAATGTAATAGTTAAATTTTAGTGAAGGTGGTGTGTACATGGAGTGAAAGGTGACTATTTTAAAAATATATTAATCGGTAACATGAGAATGTCATAGCAAAAGTTTCATATGCAAGCGTATTATGTGTTACATTGCTTTAACAAAAATACATAATTGTTAACCTAATAGGTTAGTTTAAGCAAAGCATGTTACAATACTATACTGTATTGCTCGATGGAAGGAGATAGCTTTTCTAGTATATATTACAAATTTAATCTCAATTTGTTAATGTTTTATTGTAAATCTAAACACAATATTAGTGTTATAATAATCTTGAGACCAATGCAGTGCTGCAAACTTCAAAACATATTAATCATAATTTAATTCATAAATGCAAAATACTAGAAGTGTCACTGACTCCCTCGAGCACAAACATTTTACTCTCACCAGCTTGTCAAAAAGTCAGATAGAAAAAGTTTGGTTGAAAACAGGACAATACAAACTGTTCTAACTTACCCCGTGAATTCACGCTTACTTCTAAACTCATGTAAAATTTACGAACTTAGTTACCCTAATGCGACTTCTTCGTACAACTGTTTATACGTACTTGATAATATATATTAAATACTGCCAAAAATTTTAGCGTAAAGTTTTGTAATTATCAAGTAGGTTGCAATACTTGAAATTAATATTTATGGACAAAGTATTGTGGAGATTGTAGACGCCAGGTTCTAAGCTCGGTCCTCTTAATACTAACACGGTGACCGCTCAATGGTTACCATCGGCGTGGACAGTTCTAGAAAAGTCTGGGATGTCCATGTTGAAAGGTAATCAGGTTCTGAATATTTTGAAGGGAATTAAACTGAATATGAGGCCCATCAATTAGCTGAAAATCAGACCAATACTACGTGGTTCAGATTCCATGGAAAGTTGAAAGTCCCTCAGTTTCCCTGCCTCTCAGTCGATGTAAGTTAGTATTAATGACTTAACTCGTTATCTACACTCATTAGCCCCTCATATTCGCCGATATCTTTACGATCCGCGTCTTATTAATGAATAATGAGTAATCATTACAGCAAACAACTTGATGAACACGTTTGGTAAATATTCTTGACCAACTACTAAATTAAACAGATCTAAACGTTCAATTGAACGTTCAAAACCGTGTCGCGTTGAAATGTGCACTTAGCAACAGCTTCCCCGCTCGACAATGTCGTAAGTGGGAGTACGTGCCGCGCTCCAGATTGCTGCTAAAACACTAACGACTGAAAATCCTTTTTAAAATGTCCACAACAGATCACAATTTGTATCATCTTGTAAAACAGATGCAATGAACGTTGGATAAATTATAGCATAGTATTTAGTTCATTAGGTTTGTAAAGAACAGGAGCCTTGTCTGTTTTTAGATGACTTTATAAATAGTAGATAAATAACTATCAAAAGCCCCCCGAGATCAATTTTAATTTTATCCTTTGGTTTATTTTATAAATACAAACAACTGTTGTTCTAATTTTATTTTTAAAGATGAAACAGCACTTAGAAAAAATCTATTTCGTGGAGCGCTAAGTTACACATCCACACATCCTATAAAACGTGTTAAGATTTTGAATTGCGTACATTGTTAAAAAACAAAAGCATGAAATGTTTTGCAAATTAATGATCAACTACAAAACGTTGGCGTTAGCTATTTAATCACGCTACCTGGTAGGCAAGTGGGGAAGGAGAGTCGACTGCCATGACTGTTCAAATCACACATTGGTTTAGGGACGGACGCACAGACGACAGCTGGTCAGATAGTCGACGGTGTTTGAATTAGTTCCAAAGCCAGCCAACTCCAGGAAGAGAGTCGGAGGTTCGAGGTGAAAAGATTATTCACTGGAGACTGTTAAATGATTTCGAGAAGTGTAAAGAAACAAATTTTAGACAACAATCACGAATTCTTTGTACTTATGAAACTTCATTTTGTAGGGTTTTATTATTTTCTTTTTGAAAGTTTTGATTAGTAGTTGCATGCTTTCTAAGCGGCCAACTTTCAGGGCGTTGCGCAAGTAAGAGTTGCGTCATCTTGTAATTACATGCCTCAATAATAAATCCTTTCTATTCGATTGTCAACCTAGAGAAAAGCGATCTATTAACTATTAAATTAAGTGCTTCTTTGATCGACAGGAAAATAGCCTATTACATTATGAAATATAGAGCCCTTTCTATATTCTTGTATGTAAGAATATTGTACTGGTTTGTAGTGTAGTGACAAACGTATTTACTGCGTAGCCTACATACACTAGTAGCAATAGGTTAAAACATATGGCTCCCACTGCATTCTAGTGGTAATTATTGTTATTTCTACGTGCACGTTCCTGCGGCAACACCATCTACCAGTCCGCGTAGACATTATGTGTACCCGAGTTTGAAAGTTGTTTACTATAAAAGCGATCCATGAAGAATCCAATCACGCCATTGGTTTAATCGTTTAACATTTCGTTATAACACTTTTAAAATTGTATTTTGTGTTTTAATAATTTTCTAATATACAGTAGGTCCGGTAACGCCATACTGTAGTAGTCTGATCAGACCGGAGGCACAAGGTGTTTTTTCTTCGGATGGGATTAATTAACGACGCCGAGCATACAAGTGCAGCACTTGCACACACACCGTTAAAATGCCCGACACCGACAGAGTAGCGTCATCAAGAAACAGCTGTTTTTATTTAGTTGATTCAACCACAGTATAATATAAACATACAGTGTATTATTGACCAGTCCACACTTCTGGGCGTGTGGTTCGAGCATGCGCACCAATGAATATCCCTCTCCACTTGTACATTCATGTTTAAAAATAAACATCTTGGACACGGTACATAGAAAATACTTCCACGTGATTGGTAGATTTAGTTACCAGTATTTAACAGAATAATCAAACCAGCTGATTTCGCCCATGTGACGTCACAGTCTACTGCGCAGTCTCGTGATACCTACCGTATTTTTTAATTACCGTGTTTTCGGATAGAACAAAATCAGTTTTTTTCATCTAAAAATATGTTTTCATTACTTAATGATTGTTAACATTTAATATAAACCAACTCAATTGTATTATGAATAAAAAAAAAAATATTATAAAGTACAAAATTTCATCAACACAAGCACCATCACGAAACTATATCATAGACCTTTTCTATTATACGGCATAATAGAAGGTCTATGACTATATAATCATAGCATCCAACCTAATTAACATTTTTAACAGACTGTACACAATAGACGTAGGAGAAGTATGGTGGGGATATTCACTATCTCCCCTACACGTCTAGAACCATGGTCCGGTCTGTAATTGCAATCAAGCGATGCTAGCGAACCTAGCTTATCAACACAAGGACTTCATTGTTGAAGAAATGAAGAAAGACAGGTGACCTAGCAGCCATCGAAAAATATTTTAGAACCTGCAAGCTAAATCCTAACCCACCAAAAACTAACTCAGTTAATGTCTAAGCATGTCTTGTCGAGGCTCGGGCCATACAGGCTTGATTTTCATCCTATGCAATAATTAACATATTGTTTTTTGCTATGCATGTGAATATAAAATAACACTATCTATATTGTTCCCAGGTGGGCCTGGCTCTGACAGAGGGTATTTTGGACCATGGACAACGTGCAAGGAACTGTTATACGGCCGCTCAAAGTGTGGGGAGAACGTCTCAAGGTTCCAGCCGCATGGTCAGTACTATGAACAACTAAGCATGGTCATCAGTTTGAACCTACTCAGTAAAGTTGCAGCTATTTCAATCCTGAGCCTTGAGGCTAGATGTCATTTTTCAGTAATTTCAACAGTGCACCACTGCAGCACTAGTGGTGCAGTGGTGTAACCCATCTACTTGGGGACCAAGAGGATAGGTCCTCTTAAAATAGTGATATGGTGACCGCTCAATGATTGCCATCGACATGGACATTACTGTACTTGAGAAATCTGCGGTGTTTTTGTTGGGAGGTAGTCAGGGTCTGAATGTCGTGTTGGGAAGAGAAATGAGTATCAGGATTGTTAGTTAACTGAAAATCAGGCCAAAACTGTGTTTGGGTTTGGATTGCAGACAACAGGGTTTGGATTGCATGTAAAGCTTTAAGGCCCTTAGACTCTGTTGCTATTTGGCTATTAATGAAAGGCCCTTTTCAAGCAATAGTCCATCTAAGTTAGTTAAAATGACTACACTCATTCATCTACACACATCATACTAATTCACCCCTCATACTCCCCCATATCTCTGATCGATGCCTTAATGAAGAACAATGAATCATAGTAATACTTCAGTCTAGATGTAATTGCTATTACCAGACTACTATAATTCAATTTTATATTGTATTTTACACTTTACTGAAAGATTTCTAAAGTAAAATCAACATTCAGACATGTATTAAATGTTGATTTGTATTAAATGCAGAGAGAGTCGGGGATTATATGTCAGTCGTAGCGACGTAGAATAATAAGAACTTAGTGGTTGGACAAAGTTTATAAGTGAGTTAAGTCTACTTCTCCTGCTTCTTATTGGAACTGTTATTCACACACCTTCACAATTCTTTCCTGGTATTCAGTTCCAATTTCAAGCAGGTGAAGGTGACAACTCACTTTGCAGGCAGAATGATTGTATTTGCTCAAAAATGTATGAAAATATCAACTATAAGGAGGCATTACTTTAAGTAATGGAAACTCTTTACTTTTTATTTACATTACTGATATTAAAATTCCACTTTAACAGGGTTAAATCTCACGAAGTATGAGTTATGTTTTCGTTTGACAGAATTCAAGGAAAACCTTTTAAAATATGTATAAATGCTTTAGCAGCAGAGTTACACTTAACAATTAAATAATTAGTTAATACAGACTGTAGATAGATAATCTAAAATCGATCCAAAAAACAAATAAAATGTCTCAAATAGAATACAATCAAAATATGAAACTTTGTAAATATAAGTAACTTTTAAATATGTTCTCCTAGGAGCCGTAAGGATAGCGGGGTATGTGGCGGCTATGAACGCGCTTTGCCTGGCGTGTTTCTGCCTCCTCAGTGTCATCCAGCTGTCCATGATCATCTCCAAGGACAAAGTGGTGCTGAAATACACCTCCGCTGTCACTGTCAAACTAGGACTTGCCCTTCTCTCCAGTAAGTACTAACCCTATGTTAGTTAACGCTGATGACCGAGGTTCAAAGAATAACATACTTCTACTTGGCACTTCTTAGTTAGCTGGAATACAACCAACCAATGTAGTTAAAATGAAGACATATATTTACTTATAGTAATATAATTATATATAATATGTGAAGCTATGTTTGTCAACCTAACTCCTCTTTTATTTCTAGATAGATTTAACAATTAAGGTGTCAAAATGTTTGCCCCTCTTTGTAATTGTTTAATATTTTTACCCTAAAGGGCACGATTGCCCCTCAAAGTAGGTGTTTTGGCCATAAGAACAACACGAAGAGTTATTTAAACCAGACAAAACGGCTGTTAAAATGTAAATAATGATGTTTATGGAATGTTAACAGCTGTTGGAATGTAAATACAGTAATGATGAGGACAGATCGTTCTTATTGTTAGAGAGATCAAGTTTACCCAGTCGTCATGATACTTTGGGAAGTTATGTATTTTTTCCCAATTGATATATTTAAGTATTGTTTAATTCACAAACATCTGTAGGGTTCTGCCCGAATGCCCTTTGAAGTTTCATTGATAATATGATGGAGTTATTTTATTTATTTAATTAATCAGCTCAGCTGTCAAATAAAATAAAAGATATGAATACTTTTGAAATAGGTTAAGTATCACCGAAAAAGGAGTATCCTATGCTACAATAAAGTATTTCAATATGCTACCAGCTGAGCTGAGAGAGGAATTTTCGTACTTCAGGTTTAACAATAAGTTAAAATATTTTCTTTTATCTAGAGTAATTTATAATCATCTCTATTTAGGTTAACCATAACCGAATACTAAGCTAGTATGGTCTTTTTCCTTTGTATTTTTTTTCTCTTGTTAATATAGAAAAAGCTAATTTTATTCTTTGTTTTAGAGCTAAGATGAATTTTAATATTAAGTAATATGATTGTAGATTTATAACTCATTTGACGAAGCCTATTTGGATTCTTTGTATCTGTCAGTGGAATAAAGATATTGTTTTTATTTAAGTAACAATAAATTTACGTATTATGAATGTACTCATACAGTTTAATCACTAATATTTGTAGTCAAAATGCACATGCTGAGGCCTAAGGCCAAGGTGTCTCTAGTGCAGCTAATTACGGGGTTGTCATGCAAAGCGGGCAGGGGAATCCGCTTGTATTACAACATTAGCTCTGCAATCTGTAGATTTGTTTGATTACATTTTTATTTCTTTATGACCAATTTCTGGGTTAAAAGTACTGTCTTAAAAACTAGTCTACATATAACTATTTCTAAAATGATCCACTCTACACTTAAAGCACCAATGAACTACAGAGAGCATTGCAGAATTAAATTAAGCTTGATTTGAAGTATAAAAGAGAAAAGGAAAGTGGATTTTGTAGGTGAAATCTTTAAATCATTTATATTGTAAAAAAATTTATCTATATTTATAAATTTTTCCGTCAACTAAATTTTGAAGGTTTTGTGGTATTTATAAAAACACTTTTTTGCAATGTACTAAGGTTAGTTATTGACTATTTGCAATCTATGGCCACAACATTTATGTGTTTCGTATTATATTTGTAAGCTTTTTTTATTTAAAGTGTATTATTTATCCAACTATACAGAATTCATTCATAAATGTAAATTGAAGGAGCAGTCAAAAGAATGTTTTTAATAAAGTAAGGTCTAAATGATTCCATGGGCTGCAATGTTTCTAATTGTCTTATGGATTTTTTTTTGTAGTGTAAAAACTCTGTTTATGTTTTTATTTATTAAATGAATAAAACCATAATAGCAATTTAAAGATAATTTTAGGTTGACTAATTTAGAAATTCTACGAATTATGTTCAAACATAACATTATATTTTTTATATTATATGATCTTACAATTTTCTTTACGTCGTAAAGAGTTTGTGTGGTCATAAAGAAAGCTGAAGAACATACAAAGGATGATATGAGGGATAAGGTGCAAGTGGGGGGGTTGTAATGTTTATGATGGCTATAATGAGAAAGTCTAGTCAATATTGATGGTTTAATCTGCTCTATTTCTTACACCTCTGAAAATTATTGAGCTTTTCTATGATTTTTTAGAAGTTTCTCATTAGAAGTATAATTTTTTAATTCATGAAAATAATGAGACAATCCAATAAAATAAAAGCTTAATTGTGAGGCCTTTCATTACAAAGTAGTCATTTTCAAACACTCATACCAACCAATACAAAATTTAAAGTTATAAATGTTGAAATAAATAAAAAATATATTGTATAGAGATAAAAATCAATACGGCTAAATTAGATTTAATTTATCAAAGAAAAGGAAAATGTCGTATTGGTGAGTGGTTCATTACTTTAAGTAATTTTCCTAAATAAATTTTGATTGGTATGTGTCACTGTTAATTTTGAACTTCTTTTATTTCAAATGATGTAAAACAGCCTGTTTTATTAAGGTTACCACACATCTTCTTTTTGCGTCATGTGAAAACGTCTGGGCAGGGGGTATTTGTCCCGGGGTTTTAGGAATGGCGAATGGATATCGGGAATTACGCTTTATATTGATTCATGATTGAAATTTAAGTTTCCAGAGTAGTTTGTTACGCAGCTGTCACTTTAACCGCCAAACGAAATGTCATTATTAATTCAAAAGTATGATTTTTATTCCTAACTCAAGATATCGGTTGGTAGGCTATGTAACTTTGTGTGTTTTTTTTATTTTTTTTTTATTTTATTAGGAGTACAGCTGACTTCTAGAGAGTTGTGTACGTATCGGCAACGCCTATATGATGTGAGAAAACAATGAGATTGTGCATATTTTTATTTCATAGTTATTAGTTTTCTTTTACTTAGAAAAGGATTAGATATACATGCATATTCATAGCTATTAAAACTTGTTAAGTTTTTTATTGTAAACCAAGCCATAATGCTTGTGTCGAGAGAGTATTTTCTCTGATTAATAGCCAATGGACAAAAGAAAGAAACAGACTGAGTGTTGACACAGACAAGGGCGTAATTTGTTTGCAGTACAATGCATTGTAAAGAGTTCTCATGATATGAGTTTATGGTTATATTAAAAAAAATAATAAAAAATACTGAAGGTTCCTCAAAGAAATACACTTGGTATGATAACTCAGAAACATTGGTTGTAGCAAGTATAGTGGGCCAGTACAGTACCACTAATACATTAGCAATAAGAAAATATTTGGTCTCAGATGATGAAAGTGATTATTGTCAGCGTAGAAATTCTGTGCACCCGAGTTTGAAGGTTGTTTTCTAAGCAACTAAGAAGCCGCTTAAAAATCCAATCATCCCAATGTTGTCCTTGTTTAATTGTATGTTATGACATATGATTTTAAAAATTTTACTATACTATTTTTTTTAATAATTGTTATGCTATTTGGAACAAAAAAGTAACGGAACTGTAACTAGGTCTCACTGTTTATCAAATGTACACCATTATAATAGACATTTATCATTTATATCACATTTAGTATATTAATGCATGTTTGATAGGAATGTTTTGTATAAGTTTTAAAAATGTTATAATTTCAACTTTTTGGGAGAAAAAGTTATAAACAATTCCCTGAAACATTGTTTTCTTGGCTTCTTGGGGTCGCAATGTGATTACATGGTCATTTTGTTATCCTCATGACATGTACAGTTACGATACATTACTTTCATATGTGTAAGTAAATGCTGTGATTTTAAATCGATTTAAATCAATTTAAATTACTCAAAAATTTGTAAATTTAAATTTATTTAAATCATTATAAAATCACAGCATTTACTTACACATATAAAAACAGTGGATGTAATAAATATTTCACAGGGATTACAACGTCGCCAAGTAATTAATTGTACGGCCTCTAGAAGCCAAGGAAAGGCTGTTTCAGGGAATTTATAAGAACTGTTTTTCTTGAAAAGTTCAAATTCTACATTATATAAAACTTATAGGGAACATTCCCATTAACCGCGTATCGAAATATAAGTGTGAAACATTGACGGGTTGTTTATTAGTCGTGGTAATTTCATATACAATGAAAACTAGTTAAAATTTCAGTACTTTTTTGTTCCAACTAGGATAAAAATTATTAAAACTTATAGTAAAATTTGAAAATTAATATGTCATAACGTACCATTAAATGAGGGCACCTAACAATGGTATGATTGGATTTTTCATAGGCCTCTTAGTTGCTTAGAAAACAACCTTTAAACTCGGGTGCATATAATTTCTGCACAGTAGGCCTTGCTGTTTTTGTGCAACATAGATTAGCTGTTTAAGTTTAGTTTCTTTGTTGTTTCTTACATTCATTTGTTATTTCCAATGGAAGGTCATTTGATTTTATTTTGATATTTGGAATTTGTTTATGTTTGTATTGTATGTTGTACCCATCTTCCATAATTAACCAATATTGGCGGTAAGGGGTGTATTTGCAATCTAGTAATCAGCCTACGGTAGGGTGGGTGTCCTTTTTTCAACCTATACAATATGGTAACCCTATCTTTTATCAGCATGTTTAGGCATTAACGATTTTTCAATATGTTCCTATTTAAAATTTGCTTTATGTTCTATATATTGAGCTTTGATTTGTTTTTTTGGCCTATAAATAAATTTTCATATTGTTCGCAGTTAATTTTATAAACTCCCAACTTTTCTTCTTTTAAAATTAAAGAATTACAAGTTCCTAGTATGTTTTGAATTTTGGATTGGATTTGAAAGCTAATTTGAATTTTTTTGTTTTTTTAATATTTTATATTCTTAATCATTTGAAGATGTAAGTCTTGTTTTGTTTCAACTCATAATTTGTCTACTCTTTTCTCCATAATTTTGTTCTTGAAAGTTTCTTCTTCTTTAGATTAATTTTTTATTACGTTTTCAACAAATTCATAGCTTTTCTATGACTGAAAAAAATGGCTTTCCTTAAACCAAACTACCCCACCCAAATTAATTATGTAAGCAATTTTATAAAAATACTAACTGTCCAAATTAAAAAATCAATGGTGAATTGGTAGTTTCCATTAAGAAAAAGGCAACTGAAATTAATGAAGTCTGTAGTTGTTTAGTATTTGTCTAGCATATGGTACAATTATGAAACTGGCTCATTTGACAATAATAAAATGTTTTTAAAAAAAATAACTACATTTCGGAAAAAATTTTTATTAGCTCGATTAAATAAAAGAAGAAGAAGAAGAAGAAGAAACTCACTTTCCTCCTTTTTAGTACAGCTTAAGAGTCTGCAGAGGCTGTCGGCCATGTTGGTTTTATTCTCATAAGAACAATGTTATTTTTGATCCGGACATACACTCATGTGTATCCAAATAAAACAGTTATTTTTAAACAAATTAAACTCATTAAAATTTGTTCAAGAATAAAACTGCATGTTGGAATTGCTTTGGGAATTGCTGATTAGATTTATAGAAAAAAAATATTTAGTTTGAAGTTTTTATTTTCTCCTATTTTTCAAAACTAGGCGTATGTATTCAAAATATCAAAAGTAAACCCAATGTGCAGTATGTTTAAAATGACACCTCATACACAATTGTTGGTCAATAAATAACGAAAAATATGGATTCTCAAATAACATTGTTCGTATGGGATTAAAACCAACATGGCCGACAGCCTCTGTAGACTCAATAAAGTGATCACTGCATTTTTACAAATAACGTCACACAACAAAAATGTACTACAGTTTATAAAATGTTGAACTATTGTGGTTATTTATTTCAGTAAACCACATTTCTCACCCTAAGTCCACAGGGATACACGGAGGATAATTATGTTAATGTAATTCATACACATAAATGGCCATTTTATACCATATGTGGCCTGTGTTTGAAAAACCACTTTTAAATTCTAACTCAATTATGTATAAAAAAACTTCCGTTGTTTGTGTACACAAAATTCCAAAAGTAGTGAATGGATTCGCTTTAAATTTTAAGACAATTTGCATTTATATAGTTAGTTCCTTAAATTTTAAACAAGAACAGAGAGTTTTAAGCATTTCTCAACCTGCCTGAATTTCGCAAATGAACATAAGTCAGTGCTGAAAGGGTTGCTACAGAGACCAGCTGATTGTTTATTTATGAAAACCACTTTAAGTTAGTTTATCAGATAAAATCAAGTAAACAGATGACCTTAATTTTTCTAACAACTAAAGTCAATACATGTCCAATAGATAATATCATATCAAGCCACAGAAATGCGTGGCCGTGTTTAACTGGTTATATAATATAACTATATATACAATTAAAATTTATATGACCTGAGGACATAATAAATGAAAATAATATGTTTCTCTAACATGCACCTTTCATTTCACTCTGTGTGTGTTGTGTCTATTGGCTTAAATAATTTTATAAAGTAGACCTTAGACATGCTCAATCTTAAGTTCTGGTTATTGTCAAGTTACTTAACAAAACAACACTGAATGTAGTGCAATTTTGGAAAAAAGTAATTTGAATCTAAATCAATCATCGATTGAATTGATGCAAAAGTATGAGGCTAATGGAGGAATCAGCAGCCTGACCAATTCCGAGTTGAACGGTTTCCGATAGCAATAACTGAGTAATAATGTCTTACATTCTACCATTCTCTTACGTTAGTAAACTTGCTAACTCAGCTTGATATGCCGTGAACAAAGATAATGTTTCTTTTTATATAACACTTTATTATCTTTAATGAAATCGTCAAACCTATTCACAGAAAATAGCTTAATATTAATTTCTGTAATCTAAAAATTGTCTTTTTTCCACTTTGCCACTATTAAGCTCGGCTTTGTATTGAGTTTAACGTAAAGCATTTGTGTACTGATAAGATGACCAAAAATTACTCTATGTCAGCAAGAAGACAAGTATTGAAAAGGATTATCAGTAAAAAGGATAGTGGAAACTACAAAGATAGTATGCTGGCAGCGCCCTAGCAAGCCCCACCCATTACCTCATCAGCAGCATTATGGGTTGGTTTTAACAAGTCAAGTTTATAACGATTAACTTAAATCATTATTTATAATTCAAATATTAGGTAAGGTTACAGGACACTTGCCAGGAACTAGTATATTAGGTGAGAGGACATCAACAAACTTACCTAAGAAAAGTCCACTAACACCTCAGTAGTAGTAAATAATTTCAATGATTTTTTATATTGTATTATTTTTACCGCCTCATGTCTTATTACTATTTGTGGTGACATTAAACATAACACAGTAAAAATAAATAACAATGAAACAAACTTGTGCAGTTCATAATTTATTTTTTACAACTAAAGACTGTTGCGAAGTTTGAACACTTACCAGAGGTTGAAGGCAGAAGTTAGTCAAGCCTGCGATGTACAGTGGAACTACTCCCCTGCCCAAACCCTTATATGTGCTAAATATAACGCCAAGGTCATAATCGTTCTGGACCAATTGTAAAAATATTGTTAAACTATTTTAAGTTATACTGTCTTTATTTATCTGTTTTACCTTAAAAACCACATATGACTCCTTAAGTGCCATACAGTATATTGCTGTATCTTATAATATATCAAATCAGAATTGTAAATACACACTATTTCTGGTTATTGTTCATTTTCAGCTATCTATGCATGCATTTATTGGGTATATTTACCCAACTATCCGAATTCGATCATTTGGAATATAACGTTTTCCCTTTTTAAACCTGCTAAACTTAAAAATTTTTCAAAAATAATGTGACATTGGAATATGTAAATACAACATATAAATGGAAACAATTATATAAATTACTTGAAAAGTAACAGTTTTTAAATTCTAGACAATTTTATTTGCACAATTTTTTTTTTTTTTTTTTTTTTTTTTATTTAAGAGATGTTTTCAGCTTCATATTAAACATATTAATTAAAATACTGTATAGCACTTTTCTACGCAATATTCAAAATTCAACTTCATCATTTTTCAAAAAAGCAAAGCATGTCTACGTTAACTAAACAATTATTTGTCACGTCTTTAAAATAATTTAATGGTGCTAATAATACAACACCATGATATAACGAGTCTGCACGTATATTTATATGCTCGTATATCCTAAATGGTTGTTTCTTTTGCAGCAATGTTCGGCATCGCAGCAGCAGGGTTGTTTGCCTTACAAACAGACGACAGAGCAAACGACTTTCTTGTCAAGAGAGGAGAGTCCTTCTACATTCAGGTGGGTATATAGCCGTTTATTGTACAGCCAGTTTCCTTGGTATGGTAATATGTTACTTTTAAGATCTATATGTAACTAAATCAATACGTTCAACACACAATGTCTTAAATAAAGTAATAACAATTATTTAAAATTATACCATTTATATTGTACTGTTTTTCACAAAAAAAACCCTTGTGTTTAAACACATAATGAATTTTTAATCAATAATAAAATATATTTGATAAAACTTTGTTTCACAATGCATCATTTGCATAAGTTTCTGAAAAAGAATAAATGTGTGAGAGAGCCTGTGGCCGAGAGGTCTAAGGTGTCAGGACTTTGTACCTGAGTTAGAGATAACAAGGTTCCAATCCTGACCTCGACTGTTAGTTTTTATCAGTAATGTTCACCTTGTACTGTAGTGGTTCTCCCCCTTACTCTTTTTAATGAGTTCCCCGCACAGATCAATAGTCTATGTGGAATGGGTATAGTATGGTCTAACAGGAGACCAGCCTCTCCTTTAAAAAGATATTTTTTTAAATCTTAAACAAAGCAATTAGTTCAACACATAATCGATAAAATTGAAACAAAGCAAAGAGGCATTTCTTAGAGAGTTTAGTAGGAGCTTGCTATTTTGCAGAACACAGTTGGTTGAGAAGTTAAACGTCACCGTTACTTACAGATTAGACATTGTAGACGATTCTTGGGTATATTTACCCAACTATCCGACCGATAGTTAGACTATTAGACCGACCCAACTATTAGACCGAGGTTCTATATTCGGTCCTCTTAATACTGACACAGCAATGTGGAAACTACTAAAGAAGTTTGGGATGTCCATGTCCAGGTAGTCAGTATCCGGATGTTTTGTAGAGAAGAAAACTGAGTATCAGGCTTGTCAGTTAACTGTAAATTATACCAATGCTAGGTGGTTCAGATTCAACATAAAGCTGTAGGACCCATAGTTGCCCTGGCTATTGGGCTCTTAATAAATGGACCTTTATAAGCATAAGTAAAATTCAGTTGGTAACCAGAGTACACAAGTCATCCACACTCATGAAATTATTCATATTCTCATTAAAATATGCATAAAGTGATGTCTATGTCTCATATCTCTGATAATCTAAGAGATAAAGACAAAACTTAGACAATGGAAGAAATTTCTTACTTTGATGTTTTTTAATATTTCTATTTTTATGTGTAAACATTATTAGTTATGTATACACAAGATTAAAAGTAAATAAGAATCCCTAAAGGTGTAGCAAATGAGGAGATGATTGACAAAGTCCCTCCTCTTCATAAGTAAAAATATTTTAATTGTCCTAATTAATTCATAGATGGCAAAACATTCTTTTTGCCAACTTAAAAGTCCATAATAAAACAAGTTATAAGCCCTAAATCCTATTTGGGAAGTTATTTTTCGCTTACCATAACTTACCATATCTTATTGTTAAACTTATGCGATTTCAATCAATTTTATTATCACTGTGATAAATAGTAAAATAATCACTCTCAATACAAAATGAACACAATTTAATTGCCAACAAATTATCTTTTTAGCAATAACTCTTGAACAAAAATCAAATCACAATACTCAAAACTCTTCTGTTTTAGTAATATCTTCAATTAATTAAAAATAGAGACAGCTGTAGTATTATTCGATAACACCTGTTAAAACATGTAAATAAATAGTTAACATAAGGAAAGTATTTTATATATTAGAGTTTTTTTTTTTTTTTTAAGTTAGCCTACAACAGTCACCAATCAGGTCTTTGTCCCAAGCTCAGTAACCTTGTATTTTGAAAACGTATTTTCACATTTCCGTACAGTAATTGCAAAACTACAACTTTTATCTGTGAACAGATTGCAGAATTATATGAAACAGTACAATGCCAGTGGTTTGCAGTTATTTATAACAAAAGGAAAGCAAATACTAACTAAATGACTTTTATTGTCTGAAAGGGTGGGAACTCTTTCCAATTTCCTGTTTATTCAGAATTTGAACTGCTTTTACATTGATGTTTTATGATCCTGCCAGCTAGATACGACAATCTGCCACATTGTATAAATTACTAAACTAGTCAACACTTCTACATCAAACAAGAATTTTTCATTTAAAGTTTTAGTTTTATAATAATTCTATTGTTTTTTCAAGCTAAATTAAAATACAACAATAAATGTTAAATTTAACCTCTTTTTTTATTCCGCATCCCAATGTTAAAATTGCTGACAGTTTCGGAAAATGCTCTCAATCTTCAGGTGTAGGTCGGTTACTTTTGCATTCACTTCTGTGGTTAAATTTTGGTGTTTACAAATTTAACTGAAGAATTGTGAAATGGACTTGAGTAGAACTAAATTAATACCTTTATTCATTATTAAGGTGGTGCCTGTAGAGATATGGGCGAATATGAGGGGCAGATGTGTATATACGATAGAGTGTAGTCATTGTTACTAACTAAGATCGAATGTTTCAAATAAAGAGCCATTTATTAACAGCCTGGTAACCAGAGCAATTAAAGGACATTAAGCTTTACGTGGAATCAGAACCACACAGTATTGGTCTAACTTTCAGCTAACTGACAAGCCTGATACTCTTTTCTCTTCCCTACACAGCATCCCAACCCTGAGTTCAAACCAACATGGACACCCCAGACTTCTATAGTAGTGTCTACGTTGATAGCAACCATTGAGTGGACATCATGTCTGTATTAAAGAGGACCAAGCACAGAACCTATCACCTACAATCTCCACAACACTGGCCCCAAGTAGCTGAGTTACAACACTGCACCACAAGTGCCGAAATTAGAACAATTACTATTCAAATGTTGACATATATATTTAAAAATAATAACACTGTATATTTAACTTTCTGACAAATATCAGTGTGATAATCCTTACAATTACTCATGGACTGTACTACTTGTTATTTAATGACCATAATACTTATCTGAAGGATTGACAAGTTTATAAACAGTATAACTGGCATTATCAAGGATTAGTTTATTCTTACTAATCTTATTACATGAAGCGTAAATATGGACATGCTTTCTGTGACTTAAGCAGATAACAGGCAACAGAAATGAGAATAAGGAACGAAATAACCAGTGAAAGGTTGAGAATTATACCACTACATGATACAATGGAAAGAAGAAGGATACAGTGGATGGAGCATGTGAAGAGGACGGGAAATAAGAGATTGCCAAAGATACCCCTGAATAAAGAGGAACAAGGCCAAGAGGAAGACCGAGAGAAAGTTGGGAGGACCAAGTATCAAGGAAGTGGAGAGAAGAGGAATGCTGAAAAAGACAAGTGGAGGAAGAGGAAGCCTGGAATGATAGATAAAACTGGAGGAGGCTATGTAGGACGACCAGTGACATCAGAAACATCAACAGATGATTATGACTTAGGATCATTTTTTTAAATTTTAAGCTATCAACATTCTATAAACACATAATGAGTAACACTGACGAGACATTGTATATTTAAGCATTACAGATTACATTTTTGCACGTCATCTCAAAACGTCTAATGAAGTAAAGGATAAATAAATAATGAAGTTGCAATGAAATCTTAAAGTAAATTTCATTGCTTACTGATGAAAAATATTATCCTTTTTTTAAAAGTGTTTGTGAATATAAATTACATTTAATTTTACTATTCTAAATCCCAAGAGCAAATACTGTAATTGAAAATGACACAAAATACTCATTACAAATTACATGAAGATAAAGTGACCGAGAGAAGGAGGGAGGTTACAAAAATCAAGACTATATCATAACTAACCAAGGACATGAATCTACTCACAAAGTGAATGCGGTTTGTGATATGGCCGGAAAAAGGGGGAGAATGAGGAGGGGTCAGGATAGATATTGGGGTCCTGAAGGGTCATAATAGCTGTCAATAGTCCTATCATAGCTGTACGAAATAAATTATACATGCTCAAGGAAGTTTTCCATAGTATTATCTATCATTCATTGAGTATAGAAACAAACAGACAAGACAAGGTAATGCATTTGCTGTAGATGCGTACCTGTTCTGCTATCTAGCAATGATTGGTTTAAAATAAATGCTCTAATAATTGTTTGCCGCACTATTAGCTTGGCAATTAGTCACTTCAGTTTGTGCTGGAGAGAGAAAGAGAGAGCAATGAAGAAAGACAGAGACAGGCTGGCGCTACGAGTGAAAACCAGACATGAACTAATTTTACCGAACAGGAACCAGCTTCATGGGACCTATATAACGTTTGTTCTTCTTGTATCTATAGCAATAGTATTATGGTCATTGATTAGAAGACTGTGCTCTGAAGTCGGGACATTAAAAGTAAAATTTAAACACACTGAATGTGTTTTTCATTCATTACTAACAGCTGAGCTTATGTAATTTATTGAAAAATTCCTAGTATTTTTTGTACTCCATACTTATGATTATAAATATTTATATGATCAATGACAGCTTCTGATTTTATTAAATAATTTATATACCGTAAGTTAAATCATTCAGTTGGATATAAGAAAAATGTAGCTAAATATTTGGTTTGGTTGTCTTCTGAAAGTTGGATATCCTTCGACAGTGAATGTATTTTTTAAGCCATTTTTTGCTGTATGAAATCCATATTTGGAGTGTTCCTTTTGAGTGGTAATCAAGGTCCGGATGTTGTCTAAGGAAGAAAACTGAGTATCATTGGCTTTATTTAGCTGAAAATCAGACCAATACTAAGTGGTTTGTATTCCACATAAAGCGGTAGGTCCCGTAGTTGTCCTAGCTATTGGGCTACTAATAAATGGCTTTTCTAAGGAACAGTTGACCTTAGTTAGTTAACAATGACAACACTCGTTCACCCATATCTCTTCGATTGGTGTCTTAGTGATGAATAAGAACTGATAAAAACGTTTTTGATACATGTTTATAATATAGTATTATCAAAGAAACAAAACATATTCAGCATTTTAGTAGTTATAAAAACAAATTTAACTTTTTTATGAGAATTATATGGGATTTTTGTTACAAAAAAAGTCCAATATTGTTGATGCTAAAAAATTTAATATGTTTCAATTGTCTACTGCAAAACACCCAAATCCATAAAATGATGGTAATTTTAAAAATATTTATTCATTTTAATGTACATTGGTGGTATAATGAACAGCTTTACAAATAAGAATGCAAATAAATAAGAATAAATCTAGCAGTGTAGTGTCTGTACCACAGTGTCTAGTACTATATTGGAGTGATAAGAACAATAAGAAAATGTATCTTCGATTGTGATGGCACAATGTAACTGCTCTGTAATAAATCTAACAGTGTAGTGTCTGTACCACAGTGTTAGTACTATATCGGAGTGATAAGAACAATAAGAAAATGTATCTTCGATTGTGATGACACAATGTAACTGCTCTGTAATAAATCTAACAGTGTAGTGTCTGTACCACAGTGTTAGTACTATATCGGAGTGATAAGAACAATAAGAAAATGTATCTTCGATTGTGATGACACAATGTAACTGCTCTGTAATAAATCTAGCAGTGTAGTGTCTGTACCACAGTGTTAGTACTATATTGGAGTGGTAAGAACAATAAGAAAATGTATCTTCGATTGTGATAGCACAATGTAACTGCTCTGTAATAAATCTAGCAGTGTAGTGTCTGTACCACAGTGTCTAGTACTATATTGGAGTGGTAAGAACAATAAGAAAATGTATCTTCGATTGTGATAGCACAATGTAACTGCTCTGTAATAAATCTAGCAGTGTAGTGTCTGTACCACAGTGTTAGTACTATATCGGAGTGATAAGAACAATAAGAAAATGTATCTTCGATTGTGATGACACAATGTAACTGCTCTGTAATAAATCTAACAGTGTAGTGTCTGTACCACAGTGTTAGTACTATATCGGAGTGATAAGAACAATAAGAAAATGTATCTTCGATTGTGATGACACAATGTAACTGCTCTGTAATAAATCTAGCAGTGTAGTGTCTGTACCACAGTGTTAGTACTATATTGGAGTGGTAAGAACAATAAGAAAATGTATCTTCGATTGTGATAGCACAATGTAACTGCTCTGTAATAAATCTAGCAGTGTAGTGTCTGTACCACAGTGTTAGTACTATATTGGAGTGGTAAGAACAATAAGAAAATGTATCTTCGATTGTGATAGCACAATGTAACTGCTCTGTAATAAATCTAGCAGTGTAGTGTCTGTACCACAGTGTCTAGTACTATATCGGAGTGATAAGAACAATAAGAAAATGTATCTTCGATTGTGATAGCACAATGTAACTGCTCTGTAATAAATCTAGCAGTGTAGTGTCTGTACCACAGTGTTAGTACTATATTGGAGTGGTAAGAACAATAAGAAAATGTATCTTCGATTGTGATAGCACAATGTAACTGCTCTGTAATAAATCTAGCAGTGTAGTGTCTGTACCACAGTGTTAGTACTATATCGGAGTGATAAGAACAATAAGAAAATGTATCTTCGATTGTGATAGCACAATGTAACTGCTCTGTAATAAATCTAGCAGTCTAGTGTCTGTACCACAGTGTCTAGTACTATATCGGAGTGATAAGAACAATAAGAAAATGTATCTTCGATTGTGATAGCACAATGTAACTGCTCTGTAATAAATCTAGCAGTGTAGTGTCTGTACCACAGTGTTAGTACTATATCGGAGTGATAAGAACAATAAGAAAATGTATCTTCGATTGTGATAGCACAATGTAACTGCTCTGTAATAAATCTAGCAGTGTAGTGTCTGTACCACAGTGTTAGTACTATATCGGAGTGATAAGAACAATAAGAAAATGTATCTTCGATTGTGATAGCACAATGTAACTGCTCTGTAATAAATCTAGCAGTGTAGTGTCTGTACCACAGTGTCTAGTACTATATCGGAGTGATAAGAACAATAAGAAAATGTATCTTCGATTGTGATAGCACAATGTAACTGCTCTGTAATAAATCTAGCAGTGTAGTGTCTGTACCACAGTGTTAGTACTATATCGGAGTGATAAGAACAATAAGAAAATGTATCTTCGATTGTGATAGCACAATGTAACTGCTCTGTAATAAATCTAGCAGTGTAGTGTCTGTACCACAGTGTTAGTACTATATCGGAGTGATAAGAACAATAAGAAAATGTATCTTCAATTGTGATAGCACAATGTAACTGCTCTGTAATAAATCTAGCAGTGTAGTGTCTGTACCACAGTGTTAGTACTATATTGGAGTGGTAAGAACAATAAGAAAATGTATCTTCGATTGTGATAGCACAATGTAACTGCTCTGTAATAAATCTAGCAGTGTAGTGTCTGTACCACAGTGTTAGTACTATATCGGAGTGATAAGAACAATAAGAAAATGTATCTTCGATTGTGATAGCACAATGTAACTGCTCTGTAATAAATCTAGCAGTGTAGTGTCTGTACCACAGTGTTAGTACTATATCGGAGTGATAAGAACAATAAGAAAATGTATCTTCGATTGTGATAGCACAATGTAACTGCTCTGTAATAAATCTAGCAGTGTAGTGTCTGTACCACAGTGTCTAGTACTATATCGGAGTGATAAGAACAATAAGAAAATGTATCTTCGATTGTGATAGCACAATGTAACTGCTCTGTAATAAATCTAGCAGTGTAGTGTCTGTACCACAGTGTCTAGTACTATATTGGAGTGATAAGAACAATAAGAAAATGTATCTTCGATTGTGATGACACAATGTAACTGCTCTATAATAAATCTAGCAGTGTAGTGTCTGTACCACATTGTTAGTACTATATCGGAGTGATAAGAACAATAAGAAAATGTATCTTCGATTGTGATAGCACAATGTAACTGCTCTGTAATAAATCTAACAGTGTAGTGTCTGTACCACAGTGTTAGTACTATATTGGAGTGGTAAGAACAATAAGAAAATGTATCTTCGATTGTGATGACACAATGTAACTGCTCTATAATAAATCTAGCAGTGTAGTGTCTGTACCACAGTGTTAGTACTATATCGGAGTGGTAAGAACAATAAGAAAATGTATCTTCGATTGTGATGACACAATGTAACTGCTCTATAATAAATCTAACAGTGTAGTGTCTGTACCACAGTGTTAGTACTATATCGGAGTGATAAGAACAATAAGAAAATGTATCTTCGATTGTGATGACACAATGTAACTGCTCTATAATAAATCTAGCAGTGTAGTGTCTGTACCACAGTGTTAGTACTATATTGGAGTGGTAAGAACAATAAGAAAATGTATCTTCGATTGTGATAGCACAATGTAACTGCTCTGTAATAAATCTAACAGTGTAGTGTCTGTACCACAGTGTTAGTACTATATTGGAGTGGTAAGAACAATAAGAAAATGTATCTTCGATTGTGATAGCACAATGTAACTGCTCTGTAATAAATCTAGCAGTGTAGTGTCTGTACCACAGTGTTAGTACTATATTGGAGTGGTAAGAACAATAAGAAAATGTATCTTCGATTGTGATAGCACAATGTAACTGCTCTGTAATAAATCTAGCAGTGTAGTGTCTGTACCACAGTGTTAGTACTATATTGGAGTGGTAAGAACAATAAGAAAATGTATCTTCGATTGTGATAGCACAATGTAACTGCTCTGTAATAAATCTAACAGTGTAGTGTCTGTACCACAGTGTTAGTACTATATTGGAGTGGTAAGAACAATAAGAAAATGTATCTTCGATTGTGATAGCACAATGTAACTGCTCTGTAATAAATCTAGCAGTGTAGTGTCTGTACCACAGTGTTAGTACTATATTGGAGTGGTAAGAACAATAAGAAAATGTATCTTCGATTGTGATGACACAATGTAACTGCTCTGTAATAAATCTAGCAGTGTAGTGTCTGTACCACAGTGTTAGTACTATATCGGAGTGGTAAGAACAATAAGAAAATGTATCTTCGATTGTGATGACACAGTGTAACTGCTCTGTAATGTTGAAAGTTTTTCTTGCGTTAGGTCAGTGAGTGAGAAACTAACTCCTAAGATAAAACTTTAAGTGGCCTGCTTATCCCACTTAAGAACCAGCTTTGCACTTCCAGTTGTCTGACACTTTATTACATTTTCTTTGTTGCATACATACTTTCTTTAGGTTTGTTGTAAGTACATAGTATTCAAGATATTGCTGTCACAAAATATTTTGTTTGTTGAAAGTATATAGTATTTAAGACATTGCTGTCACCAAATATTTTTTTTGTTAAAAGTATGTAGTATTCAAGATGAAATATTTTGTTTGTTAAATGTACATAGTGTTCAAAATATTGCTGTCATGAAATATTTTTTTTGCTATGAATAAGTATGTAGTATTCAAGATATTGCTCTCACGAAATATTTTGTTTGTTAAATGTACATAGTATTCAAGATATTGCTGTCACGAAATATTGTTTCATCTTACAAATAGACTGTAGTAAATATTGATAGTTACATTTACGATCTTAATTTGTCCAATATATCTTTAAAGAAAAAGAAAATTTTACTGTATAAATTACAGAGTCTCACAAAAAAGCTAAGCAGAAGTGTGATTCTACAAATAAAAGTAACTCAAAAATGTTCATTAACACTTTTTTTATTTCAGCTTATTTTACCTCAATCTGCCATTTTGTAATTTTTACGAAAAATTGATATTCGAAAAGTCCCTGAATATTTTTTTGGCAGATGTCTTACGAACTAAAATACTTCAAATGTCAAACAATATTTTATTTCAATGTTAAAAATTTTAATGCCGTTCCTTTCAAATATTTAAAAATGAAATTCCATCAAATTTTAGATAGTTTTATACCAAATCGAATGACACCTTTTTCAATTTGTATCATGACAAATAGAACATTTTTGGCTATTTTAGTTTTTACAATGGACTTCCTGATACTAAGAAGTCTAGACAGAAAATAAATAGTTTTTATGTTTATTTAAAAGAAATGAACACTAACATATTCTAGATGCTTAAGATAAATAAAAAAAAAAAACTCTCTAGTTAATATAGAAAGTAAGCCACATATGGCTTGTTACTATAATCAGTTGCCTATAGGGGTTTATGGCCTAAAACCGCCTTCACTTCGCTGTTTGAGAATTCACAAAGTTTGCAGAAACGAAATAAAAAAATTATTTATCTATCCATGCTAAGCTACTAAGTTCATTAAATTAAGTTTCTGTCCTCTAGTATTCCTTGCTCTAACAATTCTGCAGTATTTTCTATTCTGTGTATGCCTACTCCATCAGCTCGATATTTTTTAATTATTTCTCCCCTTTTCTACCTTTCCCTTTATTGCTGACCTCAACAAATGTCTGTTTCTCATTTTTATCCAACTATTTTATTTTTCTCTTCTTTGTTTCTCTCTCTTTCCTACCTAGAACTCTTATATTTGTTGTTTTCTTACCTTCTTTACATTCTCCCGAGAGTCCACATGTTTATGCTCCATTCAAGAATACTTTCCAGATCTAACATCAGGCAGAGTAAGGGGAAAACCAGTACAGTACAAGGAAAATATTACTAATAAAAACTAAAAGTCAAATCCTGAACAGGCATGAACATCCTGATTAGAACTTGTGCTATCTCTACCTCAGGTACAAAGTCCTGACCCCATGAGGTCGAATCTTGGTCTTGACTGTTAGTTTATCAATAATATTCACCTTGTACTGCACTGGTTCTCCTCCATATTCTGTCTGATAAGTTCCCTGCTCATATCAATAATGTGTGGGTAATGGGTAGAGTATGGTAAAAAAAGACAATAGACAATATTTCTTTATTTAAATATTCGTTAAGAACATAATTACGTCATAAATACAAGTAAAGCTAATACTAAAGTAAGTAATTTGTACAAACAACAATGTCAGATATTTTAAAAATGAAGTATAAAATACATTAATGTATAGAAAATTTTTCGATTGAAATAAAAAACTTTTACTTTAGGAGACAGTAAACACATAAAAAATAAATCCAGAAATGATGATTGAGAGTTATCATTAATCGTAGAAATATAAAAAAACAAACAAAACAATAGTTACAAGGATAAAGCAAAAAATCCTGATGCAGTATAAAAATATGGTTTTAAAGAATCAAAATAAAGAATAACAGAAATTTAGATTTCATCAAGAGTGTACATAAGAAGTTGAGACTAGAATTTCTCTCTAAACAGAATTTTTTGTTCAGGGTTTCTACAGTACAAGTAAACGTCACACAACACAAATGTATTACAATATAAGCACAAAATGCACAAATATACTACAATACAAGCACAAAATGCACAAATATTATGGTGATCGATTTCGGTGAACCACGCTCACCTTCCTCAGACCAGAGGGATTCACAAAAGAATCTAGGGTTTCTGTTATAACAGGTCAAAAAACTCATTTAGGAGTAGACAGGTCGCTCAACCAGCCAGGCCCAGAAGTGCTTTTTAAAGTTGAGTCCAGTCATGTTCTTGAGGTTTTGTGGCAGTTTATTGAGGATTTTGCAACCAATGTATGACGGTTGTATGATGAACTGTATAACTGTATGAACTGTTGTTTAAGCAACTGAAGAACGTTGTATGATGAATTGGGAGGCTGTAGTCAGTTGCTCTCCTTGTATTATAAGAATGAAAATCCTCATTTCTGGGGATGTCAAGCTGGAGGGTATAAATGACAACTGAGTGTATAGAGGGCAATGACAGTAAGAATGTTGAGAGATCTAAAACTTTCTGTCTCTGGGGCCATTTCTAGCAAGAGCCCCGATGGCTTTTTTCTGGAGGGTCAGAATTAAGCTGATATTTGCTTCTGATCTTCCACCTCAGGAAATTAATTCATGCTTAATGTGGGATTTAACTAAGCAAAGTATGATGTCTTTGCAGTTTCAACTCCATTTCATTCTTTTCACTGCATATATCCCAGCTGACAGTTTCTTGGTCAGAATTTGAACATGGTATGACCAGGTAAGATCAGCATCGATTATAATGCCTAGTAGCTCTAGTACCTTAGAGTTGGTTTCTATAGAAATGTTATGATAAAATAATCGCCCATAGAATTATTATTATTAAAAAAATAATAATAATACCATAGTGTCACTATATTAACTAACTATTACAGGAACTGTTATGCCAGCATTGAGCTTATATCTATATTACTTAATTGGTTGGTAGCGTAGTTGGTTCAATCCCAGCTTCATGTGCTAAAGGTTCTCAGTTTGATCCCAATCAGAGTCAATACATTTTGAGAAGGATCAGCTGATAATCACCGGCTGTTCATTTGTCATTGGGCTATTAATTAATGACACTTTCTAAGGAATAGTCGGCCTTAGTTTGTAACAATGACTACATTCGCTCATCTACACTCATTCGAAATCCATATTCGCCCATATCTTGATGAATGAATAAATAAATAAATCTTATGAATGAAATAAAATTATAGAATGTCCTAGATCCTGAAACGAAACTATATTGTATCAAACCAGTCCCATTTCAATCCATTATTTTACTAAACTATTGTTAATATTGTAAAAGGAAGACCCTTTAACTTAGTATTCACAAGTTGAGAGAGAAGTTTAAAATATTTGTAAAAATTTTAATAATTACACTGTTGTACCCCTAGTGTCCATAATTGAACTAAGAACAACACACTTAAAGGGAATAACGTGTATGTTTTTAGGTGATCCTGATTGTGTTGACGTTCATGCTGTTCATCGGAGCATTGTATGACATGTTGTTTTCCCGGAGAGCAGGTGGAGACCCTACTATGGCATCCAGGGATCCTTCAGGGAATGAAGCCACAACGTACAACAATCCTGGTTTCCGGGACAAGAGATCCACTCACCCAGGTAAGATGGTTCTTGTTCATAAACTTAATGACAAATGAACTACAGAATCTCTACTGCAGATATCACTTCCATAACAGTAATGCTATCTATTTTCTTGTAGTAAATTTAAAATTAATTTGATTTTATTTTGAATGATACTGTCCACAGGGTCCGAAATAATAAGGCGATCCCAATTTGTAGCTACTAACTGTTTTATTACAAGACAGATACTATTTATAACTTTAAATTAAACCATTACTTTTTCACAATAATTAATATCACTTATCACACTCCAGTTAGTGTTCCCACAGTATTTGTTACTTGACAGATATTGTGTAAAAACTGCTTAACACAGTCACTTTCACTACAGACTGAACACCAAAGACTCCCTCTTGACTGACTGATCAGCTGCCTTTATATAAAACGTCGCTACGAGTCTAGATGTTTCCAGAGCTGTCAAGATGCTTCTGGATTGGGAATCTTGATTCTTCTGGGCGCCATATCAGGATGGTTTTGGCTCAACCTGCAGACAAATTGACTGTTATTTTAGCACACTCTGGAAGTAACTGGGTTGGCCCAGAAAAACGGAAATGCACAATTATCCATGCAGCGAGGGGGCGCACTTACCTGGGCGGTGCCAACCAATGCCACTTCCATAATCAGTTTACTTTAATAGAGTAATGTATCATAATCAATCCCACTAGTAGAGTATTGCTATTTTAAATTTATTTGAAAAATATTCCAATTAATCCTTACCTTGTATATGACAAATATCAAAGATTCACAAACAAACCCTTGATAAAAAATGTGGTGAAAGTAACGGCAACAAATTTTTCACAATATATTGAACTGAAATAATGCAGCTTTGCCATCAATAATTTTGTGATTCCTGCAACAAAACGGCCTTTTGTGACTGTACCAAATAAACTGAACTTTCTTCTTTGGTATCACCTTTGAATACCTAGATTTCAAAAGAATCAATACTTGATATGTGTAAGAAAATAAATTCATAAAGGTAATGTGAAGGTATGTTAAAGGTATGGTAAATAAATAATCATATATGTACAGTGGTACTAACCCACCCGCTCACTAATATATGTACAGTGGTACTAACCCACCTTCCCACCCACAAACGTGTAATGTTATTGACCCACCAACCTGCCTATACACATACATTATTGAAAAGACCTACGCTCCCATACAAGTATAGAACTGAAGACCCACCGACCCATACATTATACACTCAACCACCCGTAAACGTACAGTGGTTGGCCCACCCACCTAGCCATACACGTACAGTACCCACCAATCTCCATACCACATACTTTGGGTAAGAACCACCCATCCGCCCATACAAGTACACTGGTAGAGACCTATGCACACATAGAATATTATATATAGTACTCTTCAGATCTGTTTATTCGCCTGATTCTTTCGTTTTTTTGTGGAGTGTTAGTTGTAAAATCATGTAATTTCATTAAAAAACTGCTCAAATTAATGTTGAATATAATCCATATGTCTATGTTTTTATAATTTATTAAATTTATAATCATGTTAAAATTTTATTTTCATCAGGTGGAAGTGTGTCAGTAACTGATGCCAGTGGAAAGCCATATGCCCACTCAGGCACAAACGGCAGCATGGCGACATTGTCTACAACTCTGTCTTCCAACGGGTCAACAACAGGCTCGATCACACGCAGTCCCCTCCGTTCCAGCCTCAAGAAGCCACGGCCAGCCAATGCTAACAATGGTCTTGGTATTCAGAACCCAGGTTTCAGTGGGACCTCGCCAACGTTATCGCGGAACGGCAGTACGGTCAAGAAGGTACGGATACAGACACATAGCACAGCTGTGTGATCCAAGTGCCACATTGTAGCAGCTATCTCAGTACAATCAAACATCTGTTTATAACATTGACAACCGTAATCCAATAGGAAATAAACAATAAAACTGGTAACTGTCACTACACATTATAATATAAATCAATGTGCCTTTTTTAACTGTAGAGAAGAGTACTTTATTTAAAATAATGAAAAACATATATGTGGTTGAAATAATGAATAATTAATTGTTTTCATAATGATATGAATTGAAATAGCAATTAAACGTTGATCTCATAATTTATGAATCGGTGGAAATTAATGAGAATGTGTCAATTATGTACATTTAGTTAAATGGACTTAGCAAAATCAAAATTATGTGTATGAAGGTAATTGCAATAGGCTACAAAAATACTGAGCAATTCTAAGGTTTGAGTTAAAACCAAGTTCTTTCACTGTTGTTTAAATAATTTCCCTTTCTAACAGTTGGACAGTCAATCAGACTTTATTGTAATCTATTTTTATTAATCAATGCAACAAACAATGTGTAAAATTTGTTTTCATTTCAGTTTCAGAGAAATTGAAGACTAATTTCTTGGTTTATTTTTCTCTTTACTAAGTCATATTTGCATTTATCATATTAACATTTCTTGATGACAATTTTAATTGTTGACAATTATGCTGTCTCAAAAACATCACACCGTTTAGTTTCAGCATCGCCTGAAATCTATGTTATTTAATGAGAGATTACCAGTGGGTTCAAAGAATTTTTAACAAAACATTTGTTACATTGAAATTATTATCTACTATTTAAGATGTAAATATATTTGATTTAGTATTTATGTATCTCAGTATTTGTTATATATATGTAAATAAGATTAATATGAGGATATTATCGGTTAAGAAATAATCATTCCGTCCATTATTTTTGTTTTATTTAGGACTCTGCATTAAAGATCCAGTACATATTTATGTATCATACTAGTTAACATACTGTAAAATAGTGTATAAAGTAAAAGATTGTTTTTAAGTGTGAAAATTTAGCAGATCATTGTTTTATTCTAATTTTATTTACTTTTCCAGACATGTAAATAAATTTCTAGCAAAGAATTTAATCTTGAAATATTGAAATTAACGCTGTGGTAAATTTTCTGCGACTATACTTTTTTTAAATAACTAGCAAACATTTTTTATTAAATATATAAAAAACAATAACAATTATACTTATTATTGTATTTTACAACAGTAATAGGTAGGTTATGTGAGTGTGTAATCACTAGCATTTGATAGGAAGGGTGGTTTTATTGTCCCTGTAATGAGGAACTTTTGGTGCTGGATAATTTATATAGGGAAGAGAAATTAAGTCCAGAGAAAGAGTAGAGCTGCATTCTGCACTCATTATGCTCATGAAGGACTCATATCGAATCATGAATAGGCCCTTGTCCTTTCAGCCTATCAGCGAATTGAAGGTGCCAACCTCATCTCTAATAGTTTTATTATGGCCTAGGGACAGTTATAGTACAATTTTTATAATCGTAGACTCGGCCGTGCACTACTAACCTAAACCAATTAATGCAGTCCAATGAGTCATTCCTGCATCGAGTAACCTAATTTGAGCGAATGTTTTTAAGACGCCCTTTACAATGATACTCTTTTGCCCCTTGCCTACCACTACTTCTGGACTTTAAGTCGTATTGAAATCATACGAGTTTATTTATAATATTTTCAAATACATTTTTTGTGGACACAATGAATTTTTATTGTAAACAAATTAAACTCAAATGTTCAAAACACTAAAAATATTGTGACAATAGACAATAGGCAATATCTTTATTAACATAATCTTAGAGATTAGTATTAGCGTCAGGTTACAAATTGTTACAATGTAAGTTATTTAGAAGAAGTCTTCAGTGTTGGTGTTATTTTAAGTTGCATCTGGGTCGAGTGGTGTTTTTTTCAGGTATTCATCCACTGAGTAGAAGGGATTCTTCAGCAGCCAGTTGTTTAAGTATTTCTTCAATTTCTGAGGTGGGGTATTCTTCAGGTCCTCTGGCAATACGTTGTAAAGTTTTGCTCCAATGTATGATGGTTTTTTTGCTGTACATGGTGAGGTGATGAGGGGGCAGGGTGAAGTCTGAGGCATGTCTAGTGTGGTACTGATGGATATCTCTATGTCTTAGTTGTTTGTGTGGAGACTGAGTGGATGATGACCTCCTGTATGTAGAGTGCTACTACTGTGAGAATCTTTAGCTCGATAAATGCTGTTCGACAGCTTTCTCTTTGTTCAAGCCCTGCAAGGCACCTTATAGCTCTCTTTTGTTGAGTGAGGACTCTTTCGAGGTTTGTTGCAGTGGTTCCTCCCCATGTTGCTATGCCGTATCTTAGGTGGGATTCGAGAAAGGCAAAGTATGCAGTTCTTGTTGCCTCTGGGGTGCTTATTTGATTGAGTCTGCGAATCAGGAAGGTGCCTGCACTGATCCTCTTGCACAGCTGGTCGATGTGAGGTTTCCATGAGAGGCTGGAGTCGATTGTGATGCCGAGGTGCTTGGTGTTGCTTTTATACTCCAGGGTATGCTCCAGTCTACCTATTCTTGCATCTGTATTTTTGTTTTTAGTGTTAAAGACTATTTGAACAGTTTTATCGTCATTGAGGATTAAGTCATTGGGAGCACAGTATTCTTTGGTCAGATTGAAAGCTGCTTCAGTGTTAGTAGTAAGTAACTCATTTTCTTTTTCTAATGTGATTAAGTTAGATGAAAGTAGTTAGCTATGTATCACATTTTTTAAATGGATTTTTAAAAGATTAAAAAATATTACATACTTTTTTTATAATATACTCTTTGTCAGTGATGTTAATGTTTAGCAAAGTTAGTTAAACATAAAATGATTTATCCTTTCCCAATTAATTCCCAGCGTTACTATTAAATCCAACACATTTGTAAACAAATAACATAATATCAGCATTGATTATATACGATAATGCCACACATAATCAATTATATGAGCTTGTTATTGGGTTGAGTGCCTGCAAAATCAGATGATAACGCCTAAATACACCGGTGCACAGTGTATTGAGTCAGAAGCCAACTCTTGACTCGTCAAGATTAGTTAGATGGAGGAGGAGATGATGTGTTCATTTTCCATCTATATTATCTATGGAGCGTGTAAGTGACTGATTTTATGTTGTTTTACAAGCGTATTGCTTTAGAGCTGTAGCTGCAGTGGTGGATAATGTACTCGTGGGATAATATATATGACAAGAGTTGAGTGGGTGGGTAGGCCATCAGGTGTTGTTAAATTAGTTGATTATGATTAGTTTTGTGAAATCACTGTTGAAGATTTTTTCTGTTTTCTTATTATTGTAGTTAACGACAGTATCTAAAGCTTCTACTTGAAAACTAACACAAAAATGCTAACAATGATATCTTCCATATTGAAGCTCATTCTACTTTCTTGAGGTCAGATATTTGTTTGCTGATTAATTTCCTTATTCATTTCACTGGTAGGTCATATTAAACCTTTTACGTTTAGTTGCCAACAACATGTCTTGACAGTCGATATTCTAAATAGCTAAAAATAAATCTCTGATCTGTTAAAATTTTACAAACAAAGCTTTATTGGGTCACATATTGTTTGTGTTACACTTAATAGTTCATTGAAACATTAAAACATCATTGTCTTTTCAAAAGCATTTTACCAATATTAATTTGCCTTAGAATAAGTACCAAAGAGATTGTCGATTAGTCAAAAGATCAGTCTTTGAGACATCGACTCCTTAAAAAGGAGAGTTGTGTTTGTTGAGTTGGAAGTATTTCTTCAAAATTTGATAAATCAAATGTAATACATCAGATTTTATTGAATTATTGTTATATGGTTTAATTACTGTTCTCTTGTTGTTCGTTGGTTCTATGCTTAGTGAACATAAATATTTTTTTAAATATTAAAAGGAAAAACATTTTTTTATGGGTAAAAGTAAATATTTACAAATTACCATCACCATATCGTCTGTTTATGAAGCACCAGTTATAACCACGTTTTATAGTTGCGTATACTAGATTTTTAAAAACTTAACTCCTTTTGTTTATATTTATATATTAGTTGAATAATTAGTTGTCTGTTCATTGTTTATAAATTTTTTGAAGAAATCACTTCCAACACCTATTGTTTTGGTCTTGTACTTAGGCTATATGGCATTAAATGTCTTTGTTAAAAAAGGTTGTTTTTAATTTATGATTTTCTATATAAAATATTTCATTCTATGCAAAACACTCTTTTTATTCATAAATACATTTATTAAATTTAAGTATTCATATTTGTCAATAAGTCTTTAAGTTATTTGAGTGTGTATGTGTAAATGAATCGTATGATTGTGATATTTTGTTAGTGTTAATTAAAGATATAAATATCTGTAAAATTTGTGCAATAGAATAGTAATGAAATTGACCCTAATCTTTACATAAATTATGATTATCTGGGATTATGATGAAATCTTCCATTTTAATAACATAAATTTTACACAGTATATGAGTTTTATTTCAAGCCCGAAGAGAAAGAAATTACTCTGGGATGTTGAGAGAGATGGTCCTGTATCACATAAGTTATGTAACGCAATGACGACACTACAAATAATGGGTAATATTTGTCTTGTATATGGTATAATAATTATAATAGTACAATATAGTTTATACTAAATATGAAAAATAATGTTTGTAAGTTAGTATAATGTGTTGTCGTAACCCAGCTACTTAAGGGATCAAGTTGTGGAGATTGTAGGCAATAAGCTTTTTATCGGTCCTCTTCAGGAGCGAATTCTCAACATATTCAATGGGTTAGCTCTTACTTCAAAACCCTGTATTGTACATAGGGGGTGTTCCCAAATAATTAGCATAATTTATTAATGTAGGCGTGCATTAATATAACCAATCTGCGACCTATTAAAACTTTTGTTCATAATTTTTAACTGTCAATGGTGACAGAGTAAGCCATTTACATTTTTGGTAATTATTAATATTTATTCATTGTTTACAATATGATAAGTGAAATGAACAATGAGTGAATGTACATTAGTAAATGATTCGGTGTCCTGATATCACTGTGTTTTTATGCTGAAAAAATTAGGATCGTAATTTTAACGTTGAGCACAGAAAATCACAAGTATACTCAAGATGTTTTAATATTAATAATTATGTTGTAACGACAAAACAGAATGTAGCCAGTAGCCTTCTACTTGTTTTGAAAACATAACCTCAACTCTAAGTTGACAAAGCACTGATATTCGTGTTTACGTTCGCCTAGTAGTTTCACTTCAGGAACATTCGGCCACTCTTGATCTAAGCTTGCTCTTTAGCCAGCTAAGCTAAGCGGCCTATGCAACCCCTCCCTCCATATCCTCACAGCCAATAAATAACAATGGCTTGTTATGGCAAGGATAGCTTCGCAACTGGTGAGTGAAGCCCTACTGCAGCCAATTTTGCAACTGCCTATGCAACCGATTGTGGCAGTGGCTAATGCGTTATGATTTACTTTGGGTTAAAGAGTAGCGTTTTGTTATAATGTATTGCTGTTATTGTAGTGGTAATACCTAAGGAAATGTTTCAAAAATATATCAATTAGAGAGATTCTTTACGAGGCTTCGCATCTAGCCTATGTAGCCTTGAGAATATGTCTCTGGTCCTTTTACAACCAATATGCTGTCTGCTTAATGGTTAACACTACTAGAGAAGTCTCAAGTATCCATGTGGAATGGTTGCAAGATTAAGGTGTTGTATAGATGAGGAAATTGAGTATTAGGGTTGTCAGTTTGCCAAAAACGCACATCCTATAATTGCCCTGGCTATTGGGCTATATATGGCCTTTTCTAAGGAACAATGGAAAGACTTGTTCATCTACATTCATCACATTTCTATTTCCATATTTTTATGATTGGTGTGTTATCAATAAATAAATTCTTGGCAGCACACCAAACAATTTCTTACTTTTGGGAATCAACTATAGCACAAGAAATCATGAAGAGAAATGAAAGCAATTATAATATTGCTTATTGGAACAACGTTGGCGAACTTAAAGGCAATGTTCCCATGAAAATATTCACAGAGTGCAAAATCTGTTATAATATTTGAATGAATATATTTACAATATTTCTAAAATATTACTTACATTTTGTAAGTACTGTTTATTTACTAAGTCTAGGACATCATGTATACTAGCAGTATACAAATAAATAGTGAGTCTATTTAAATATTCTTAAGAAGGACGTTTCACTCCTCGGAAAATGCCTAAAACAAGCCTTTCAATTTCAATGATCAGGTCCGTAATAATGATCCTATTTAACGCTGGGAGTGTCATTTCATAGGTGAGACCTGTTCTTGCGAGTTATAAGATGATTGTTATAAAAAATGTAGTGTTTTAACAACTTTTTGACATTTTGAAACTTTTCATATCACTCTCGACTATTTTAAGTGTCGTAATAACAACTAGTTGTCCTCTAAATTTGACCTTCAATAATAATATAGTATTCACTATAACTCATCGTAATAATAAACACAAACTGTACAGTTGAAATAAAAAGTATTCTTTTAGCCCGCTAACATTAAGATTGCATGGCTTTCTCGCCACTAACTGTAAGATTGTGTGGCTTCTTTAGGGCGTTCTAGGTCTGTTGACTTCCCGGCAGTGGCTTGGCAGATTGGGAAATGGCCACCTTAAGACATAGATCGTAAAGATATTGGTGAATATGGATTTCGAGTGAGTGTGATGGGTGTAGATGAGTGTATGTAGTCATTGTTACAAACTAAGGCTGACTATTCCTTAGAAAGTGTCAAGATTAATTAACTCCCGATGAAAATGAACAGCCGCTGGTTGTCATGCTGCTAACAGCAACTTATATGATCAAGAAGTATACTATTAAGAATCACATTATAGGTACGAGTATTTAAGCTACAGGGTGTCTGATTGTGTGAAATTAGTGTTAAGGTCATTAATTTGATATAGGTCATGAATATATAAGGTGTGTAGACTGGTCAAAAAAGTGTCAGTGAAAGATTTGGGAATTCAAGATTGTGGTTGAGATTTAATTTATAAGACCCATTTTTAGTATAACTTATACAGGGCTGGGAAAAAGTCTGGAATATATTTAATAATTTTAAAATTATTGAAAGAAATGTAATAAAACTTTGTAACTTTGTACATGTGCCTATACCAAATATTTAGACATATTTTACTTGTTTTTCACGTAGATAAGGGATGGCCATGAAGGAAGTCTTTCAAATTTTAAAAGTAAGCCTACCTCGAGTTATACCTCATTTTACTTACATGAACTGTATATGAAGGACTCATGTTCACATTGGCAATTTTTGCATTATTGTAAAAGGATAATGAAAAAAAATCGTATGGCCAAAATATACAAATAACTACTGTTTTCAGAACAAACCAGACATGTTAATTAACTAACTAGTAGTCAAATAAAAGTGATAAATCTCACCACCTTTCATCTTTATATGCGAGGTAAAATCAATATAATTTTTAATTTTATACAGCATTGGACAACACAAATTAATCATATGACGTATAGTAATTTGTCCTCACAATCAACAATCATATGATAGGGAAATATCAAAACAATTTGGAGAGAATTCTAAAGAAAATTGTTGTTTTGAAATACCATTCCAGTATGTATACTATACAGAGCAAAAGTCTGGAATATATTTATTAATTTTAAATCTATTGAAATAAACGTGATGAAACTTTGTAGTTATGTTAAGGTGACCATATTTGTAATGACCTCAAAGCGGGACACACATTAGGAGGGTCAGGGGGTCCCCCCCCCGCAACCATGTTAAAGGTATTTTCAAAAATTGACAGAACTAAACATCCTAAACTCATTATTTTATGTATTTTTGCACTTAAATTCACAGAAATAAGCATAGGAAAAACTTGACTGTTCAGGTAGTAAAGGTAACACAATTACACTAATCGGAACATCAGTTAAATTAATTTATTAATAATGAAACAAACAAAAATACACATTTAACAATTGAAAATATTGTAAGTTACACAGAAAAATCAACTGAATGAAGTTTACTGTCCGAGAATAATTGGAATACTATGTAGACAAGTTTGTGAAACATCTTCTTTTACCAGACTTGTAAAAAGGTTAATTGGCAAATTGGTAAAGTTTAAATTTTCAATGCAATCTCAACACATATAAAAACAAGAGTACAGTATGTCCACTAGATTACAAGTTCACTCCTTGGCATACTTTTTTGAAGAATGTATGTCTTTAAGGAGAGCTGGTTCTCCTTTTATTTTGTCATGAAACTTATCACAAGTTAGTCCAACATTGTACTTCAGCATAAGCATTGCTCTTAAAGTTGGAACGTTCAATTGAGATTTATTTTCAGTCCATATATTGTTCATGTTAGTAAACACTCGTTCAACTGGAGCATTAGTTCCTGGCAGACACAGAAGCAACTCAGCGATGTAACGTAAGTTTTCGTATGGAATGTTCTTTTGTTCAAAACGGAGAAATACCTCTACCCATCTTTGGTCGATAGAAGTTTTCAGCTCACACCATTCTGACAACTTTTCATTTGTGACACATTGTTTAGACAGTTTATTTCATCAAACAGTTTGTTGTCATCAATAATGACTGATTTCATCAAGTTTTATAACACTTCTACTCCGTTTATCACCGACTCCCATGCTGGTGTTTCTCTCAAACTAAACCTAGACAAGGTTTCCAAGGATCGAAAGTGGCAAGCCCATTCATTAAGATACGTAACAGATGTCTCATAAAACACCTGTATTGCATTTAAAATGGGAGTTTTATCAAGCACTTCCTCATTGTTCTTCAGACAAGATTTAACTGACATTGGAAGGAACGAACTGTTCTTCCTCTCAACATATTTCTCTCTCAAATCAGCTAAAATCAATGCAACTTCAACTGCACTGATATTTTGACCTTCTGCCTTCAGTACTGCATCATGAAAAATCGCTGACTGGCTATGAATAAAATTTAACCAAAGTTCTGCAGCTGGGTTCTCAAAAAAATCTTTGATAAGTCTAGGACACTTTTTGTTGGTCAAAAAGTACTCTTTGAGAGGCACAAAGAGCTGGAGCACCCGCTCCACAGCTGGCATCAAAGCAAGCCATCTTGTTTTGCTGTAGCCTAGGAGTTTGTGATATTGTACAGAGGCTTCCTCGCAAAATTCCTTAAACTTCTCTACCCGTACTGTATATAAATAAAAATGAGTGTATACTTTCACAGTTATAGCTTCAATATCCACGGGCAGTTCATCTGCAGCTGTTTGGATCGCATTGTGAATTATATGGGCTGCACAACCAATGCCAATAATGTCTTTATTCAAAGAGTCTTTAAGTTTGAAATATACATTTTGAGTACCCTTTCGAGCAGACCCACCAAAGTTAGTGTTTGTGTTGTCTGAACAAAACCCCACAACTTTATCATTAATGTTCTTATTTTGAAGAACCCTGATTAAATAATTTGTTATTATTTCTGACGTTTCTCCAGGTAAAGCTTCAAGTTCGAATAGATTCACTTGTACACCTGTGGATGGGTGAAAATATCGGACCAATATAGGAAACAATTTTATGTCTTTGTGATTTGATGCATCAACATATACTGAGACAAATCTAGTTTGTTCAAGCTCTGATTTAGTAGAATTGTCTACATATGGCGCGAGAACATTGACAACTATTGCTTCTGTTTTTGTGCGAGCACAAGTGAATTTTGGCTCAAAAATCTTCTGCACTAACCTTGAAGTACAGTCTGTTGATCTATCTGATCTGAAGCTATGGTTGTGGCAAACAGTATGGTAAGACATTGTCCCTTCGGCTGCCGCAATTTCCACTTCTTTCCCTCCAATTTTTTCATTTTTAAAAAACGTACTTATTGCCTTTGAAGAAGATGCAGATTGAAGAGCTCTCTTGTGTCGGTCACTGTTTATATGTTTCGTTATATCAGACCTTCCGCCATGGGAAACACTAAACTCTCCATTGCACACTTCACATCGGACATCAGAGTCACTTTTAGTTTTCTTTATAAACTTAAATTCCTTCTCTAAATCCGCGTTAAACTTACTCACACGCTTGGACATATTAACACTGTGAAATAATTTTCTTACTGTTCCACAGACTAGATAATGACTGTCACACTGCTCGACTAAGACTGACTCAAACTAACACAACAGAATCCTTTTATATACTACAATTCTTCTAGAAGTTTCTATTAGTAATTAATTAAACACTAGAATGTAAACAGAAACGGCTGATATGTCTACTTGGAATATACTAGATTACTAGAACATTCCAATATCAAATAGAAGGTCCTGGAACGTTCTCATTGTGTACACAGAAGAAACTAGAATACACACAAAGACGCACAATTGTTTACTTATTTCCGATAATGACTCCAACTATACAAACAAACAAAGCCGTGGTGCCAAAGTGTCTCAAACTCACTCTTTCTCTCTCTGGTCCCTAGGTCACTCCCGTAACAATACAAAGGTAAAAGTAGCGAACTCACTCACTGAGATATCCTATGCAACGCAAAACTACAAACTATCCAAAACTACAAAATTCCCCGATGCAGGTGTAGTTTACAAGGAACCAAATAAACAATACGCTTAAATGTTTAAGTGTATGCAATGTCCTTGTTGCTTTTATATTGTGAAAGAGTCAGTCAAGAACATTTTATTTTGGGATATAATATTAGATAATATTTAAAGCGGAACATTTATTCGTTTATCTTTATCCTGCCAAATCGGGACATAATAGCGTCCCCCAAGTAAATCTGGGGACAGCGGGATACTAACCTAAAAAGCGGGATGGATAGTCACCTTAAGTTATGTATGTATCAATACCACTGTAGTGTATGGGTGGGTGGGTGGGTCAATACCATTGTACGTGGATGGGTGGGTGGGTGAGTCAATACCACTGTGCGTGTATGGGAGGGCGAGTATATATCAAACATTTTTATACTATTACGAGGTATAAATGTTTGTTAAAATATATAATTTTCTTTATAATTATCATATTAAAAACACCGGTAAAAGATAAATACCAAACATTTATTTTACTCGTTGTTTGAATAGCAAGGGGATGGCACATGAAGGAAGTCTTGGAAATTTTAAATGTAAGTTATACCTAATTTAAAGGTCTTTGCAAAAACATATACAAAAGTGCAAACCTGAGGTCAAAAGTATGACCCAGTCAGAAAATATAGCCTCTCAAAGTATTTAATGTCATATAACAAATACTTCTTAGTTATACATCTATTTATTTATTTAAGCCTATTTGAGGTCCCTGTTGTTGATTGTCTACAATCGTAATGAAAGACTGTGTTATAAAAATAACCATGTTATATAACAAAAATAAAAATAAGAAAATTAAATTAGAAGAAGAAGGAAAAAAATGAATTAAAAAGAAGGATTAAAAGGAGAACCAAATTTACCCAAATTTAAAAAGAATCTCAAGGCACTTCTTATTGAAAAAGAATACTACAGTCTAGTGGAATATTTTAATGACAATATGTAGTTTAGTAACCAATTGTTTTCAATTATTAAATGTATTCATAAGCTCATTTATTTCAATTTAATGTAATGACGTTTGTTATGCAATTATATTGTCAACAACAATAAAGATATTTGATTTGATTTGATTTGAAAAACACTTTTGATAGTAGGTGTACACTAAAGATAGTTTTAAAAAAATATTACAATAATTTGTTACATATTTTATGATTAAAATGAATTAATGTCTCGTATTTTGTTACTTAAATTATAGCTTTAAGCAGCAATATACAATAACTATCTTATCATTGTTCATAAGAAGTAGGCCTGTTAGTTATTTTACATTAAATTCTTTGAGAGACTGTATTTTCTGATTGGGCCATCCTTTTTACCTCAGATTTGCACTTTTGTATTGTATAAACAAAGACCTTTAAATTAAGGTATAACTCGAGGTAGGCTTACTTTTAAAATTTTTAAGACTTCCTTCGTGGGCCATCACCTGGCTATGCCAAAAAAGAGTAAAATTTGTCTAAATTTTTGGTATAGGGACATTTACATAACTACAAAGTTTCATTACTTTTTCCATTAGTTTTAGAATTAATAAATATTCAAGACTTTTGCCCAACCAAGTATTGATAAACTTCATCGCAATCTATAATGTAATTTGAAAATACTGTAAGGTTTTATATTATTTCCTAGGATTGTCTGAGTTTTCCCGAGAAATGTTTATATTCCTGAGGCTCAAAAATACCAACAACCTGCTCTGGTTTAATCAGCTTGTTCAATAAAAAGTTATATAGACTCAAGGCTAAATATTTGGAAGTGCTGTGTGCTGTATCACAGGCTAAATACTCTTGAAGAATCACTTTTTTATCACATCTTGAAATATTTATTTAGAATGTTATCATAGATACTTATCAGTTGGTGAAGTTGAGGGGTCGAGTTTCTGTTAGAAAGTAATCTTTCCTAAATAAAATATAACAGATTATAATTTAATTTGATAAATAAAATAACATCTAATATAAACATATTTGAAAGTGAAAGATGTCCGTCTTGAGAAAACAGATATTTACAAAATTTTAGTTAAAAAACCCTCTTCTCTCCTTGGGTTCACTGGATATCAGTTCTCGTCTCTTATACACTACTCCAGACCTCCGCTGCTCAGTGGTTCGACTGCTCGCGGTAGCCTCTGAATCCACTTCACCTTCCACAGCTGGCTGAACTAGTGTCCTTGTCTGATGTCGACTGTCAGTATACTTCCTCTTGATCTTTTTCTCTTCTTCACTACTAACAGTAACACCCGTAGATTTCTTAGTTTGTTGTGAAGTAGTTTGTAATTTCAGCATCCGCTCAATGTCAGCTGTTTTTGAACGCAGCACTGCACCCCCGATATTAGATATGCTTGGAGTAACAGAGCGATCACTAGTTGTCCGTTCTGTGTTTTGCCCCTGGGGCAACACTGCCACTGTAGTCACGCTCACACTCTTGGCCAATTCAGGGACCCCAGAAGACGGCAGTCGTTGGGATCCTGCATCGCGACTTCTTCTCCTTTCTTGAGAAAGTACAGCACTCGCAGATTCTTGTCTGCTGTACGTTTGCTTCACCTGCTGCACCTCCCCAGCAGTTTTGATGGTGACCCTCTGAATAGTCACCCTGCCAATAAAAAATTAAAATTATCGTAAATTATACAACATTTATATATTGTATAAGCAAACATTTGTATCCATCAAAAATAGTTTATTGTAAATTATTGAATTTTAACTTAAAAATTCTGACTTAAAACACTTAAAAATTCTGACTTAAAAAAATGTTTTAAATCTTGAGACCTTCAAATGATAAATAACCTAATTTTATACAAATTTAATAATTCATTGGTTTTGTTTCATCACTTCATAACAAAATCAAAGACCAGAATTTACTTCTGTTATATTTTTCTACAACCTGGAATAATCTACAATGAAGGTAAAATAATACCGCCCTTTCGTGTAAAAATGTAAAATTTTAATTTTCTTTATTGAAATAAGATACCACTTAATTATGTTTCATTTTATAACCTATAAAACCTGTAACTATAGTTGAAGTTGAAAACAACAGTCTAGCAAAGCTGCTCTCTAAATAGTTTTACAGTTTGAAATGTAAAGTACACCATACATAGTAAATGGCTAAAAAGTGGAGTGAATATTCTTACTAGTGTTAAGAGATTTTTACCTTTCTTCAATATATAATATTTAATTTTTTTAAATACTATGAATAGTGATACAACTTTTTAATTTGCCGATATAAAGAGAAATTTTATGAATATGAGGGATTGGATATATTTTAATATGAATTTCAGCAGTATGCATTACACTTGTACTTCCTTTTAGGTTCAATGTTATGAAATATGTGTTGATGTTGTTATGAAGCATAGTTGATATAAAATGAGAAACACAAAGTAAAATACAATTTTCTTCATATTCATATAAAGCCAGTAGCTTTTAATTTATTTATTTCATCTTAATTCCCAGTGCCCACGTTTCACTCTGAATTCTGTATTTGTATGACTGCTTTTCTAGAGACTCAATGAGTTAATTCTTATAATATAGATGAGTCAATTTGAGTACAAAGAGCCAATAAAATTGCCAGTGTGGTAGCTAAGTGATTGAGACTTAGGCTATAGAGTTCAAGGAGCTCAGGATTCTCAACTGAGCTAAGGGTTGGTACTTCACTCATTCATTGAAATTCACACAAAGATCTGCAGGTCCATTTGAATTGGCAAAGTAATGTTTATTTCTGAATATAATTATATACAGTTGATTCACATTACAACAAGAAGTGTATTTCAACGACGCAAAATTGAGGCATTTTAAAACAGTAATTATCCCAGAGGCAATTTACGAACTGATCACTCCAAAGGTAGTCAATAATTTTTTAAGAGGTAGTCAATGATCACTCCAAAATTAGAGAATTTGAAAAACGAGGACAAGATAATCTTGGGTTTTATGGGGCAGTCAGTAAATATGGTATCTGGATGAAAATACCTATAAAGGAACTATATAAAAAAAAACCAATACAATAATAGAAGAAATCAGAAAACAACACGCAAAATTGTATGCACACATCTACAGAACAGAAAACTTAATGTTTTAAAGGTGAGTAAGTCTGGTACAGAACGGCTCAAAGAAGTCCAGGAGCAACTGGACAAAAATCAACCTATAAAATTTTGAAGATCCCATCGAGTGCCAGATTAAGATCACAAATCTAAAATTTGAGTTAGGAACACTGGGAAAACTTGGAGAAAATTGACGGATGAATACAAAAGGTAATCTGAGAAGATAAAGAGAATTTGGGAAGGAACAAAAATCTGAAAATAAATCATCGCTATAGGGGAGCAATTGTTATAAAAAAATGGATGGTCTTACCTTTGTTGCGGGTCTGGAGTAGTCTTCTTGGTGGGAATGGTGATGCGAGCAGTGGTGGGTTCCTCAGGCAGGTAGTCTACATTAGCGTGTGTTGCGTCAGGAGATGTGGGAGGAGAGGACGCCCAGGAGGGGGGAGAACTGAACACACCCCCACTGCTGAAACTACTGACAGAATTGCGAGGTGGACTCACAGAAGAGCCAACAGCAGAATCTTGACATTGTGTTACTGGGTGGACATATGTTGAGGCTTGTGATGAGTCTGAAGACACTCGCTGAGAAGACATATTTGATCTCACCATCCCTGAAAATATGTATTTGAATTATTTTTTCTTATAATTAATTATTTGGACCCTACATTTATCAATTTGATCTCTACTTTGAAGTCATTTATGAACAAAATGTTATTTACAAGTGTTTACCTTGTTCCTGAATACTTGTCCTCACTATATTTATGACAATTTTTTTTAAATGAACCTTACACTATGTTATTGGCAGAATTAATTTGGTAAATAGTCTTTTACTGCTATATTTCAACAGTAAAGAACTGTAATAAGTTGATATTCTTAAAGATTGATCTATAATAGTTTGCATTTTACTCCTTAAATATATTGTTCAACATTAGATATGTCAGATTAGATAATTAGAAATATTTTTTTTCTTCTTATTTTAGCTGTAGCCTTGGTTCATCAAGTGCTTTGGCATTTTATGGATTAAGCTTTACTAGCAGACCACATTATCAGCTAGCATCAGTTTCTGATCTAAGTGCATCTTGTTTAATAGACAATAGACAAGTTCTTTATTCATGTACATAGAGTAACAGAGTTGGCGTTAAGATTAAAAATAATATAAAATATCATTTTATTTACAATATTTCTCATAGAGATATCAATGTTATATGAGTCTGTTATTCCTCCAGTTAGTAAACTCTTCAAGGGAGTAGAACGTTCGTTGTAGGAGCCATTCTTTTAGTCTCATTTTGAAGCACTTTTGTCTACTTATTCTCTTCAAGGTGTCAGGAAGGATGTTGAAGAGTTTTGATCCTGCATAGCTTGGCTTCTTCTCGGTCAGAGAGAGGTGATGGGCTGGTATGGCATAGTTTCTGGCGTTGTGTGTTTGTATGAATGTATCTGTCCAAACTTTGTAATGTTTTGTGACACAGTGTAGCAGATCACCTCAGACACATACAGAGATACTACAGTCAATATTTTAAGCTCTTGAAAGGCTTGGGGGCATGTAGCCATTGGATCCAGACCAGCTAGAGTTCTCACTGCTTTTTTTGGAGTATTAGCTCACGTTTAAGATTTCCAATGGAAGAGTTACCCCAGATCACTAGTCCATACCTGAGGTGCAAGTCAAAAAGTGAAAAATAAGCTGCTTTTGCTGCGTCCAGATTACCAATATTTTTAATTATTTTTAGAGCGTACAGACTGCTGCTGAGTTTTTTACACAGTTGGTCAATATGTAGTGTCCAAGTTAGTTTGTTGTCAATGATCATTCCTAGGTATTTAGCTTTTTTTCAGCTCTCGGTCAGGCAGGCCTTGTACTTCATTGTTGTTTCTTCCCAAATTCAGCTGTTGGGTCTTTTGGTCATTTAAAAGAAGACTGTTTTAATGACAGAATTGCTTTGCTATGTCAAGTGATATAAAGGAAGATATTTCAAGATCTGCTATTTGTTTTTTTTTTTTTTTTTTTTTTTTGCCACTACTAAGGATGTGTCATCAGCGTACATAAAAATCTCACAGTACTCTTGCAAATGTTTTGGGAGATCATTTGTTAGTAGAATGAAGAGTACAGGTCCTAGGACTGATAATGAAAGATTGACTCACCAAGCGTCAACTGATGGCGATCCGAGTGGTCCTCTATGAATGGGATATCTGAGTCATCGAGGTTGAGGGTGAAAGCTGCTGACTGCGGCACTGGGATCTTGAGACTAGCCGTGATTATCCCAGAGTCTGTAGTCTTTCCTTGGTACAGCTGCAACAAAGTGAAAATATTTTTCTTAACATTTCATAAATGTGATACAAACATATATTTAATATAAATTGCAAATCAGGTACATACTTTGAAGGTATCGATCTGTTCTTTAAGGCACGTACCTTACTTTTAAAGCTGGAGCATGAGTATAATATAAATGTACATTAAAGCAAATTCCAAAGTGCAAAATCAAGTGCTGCCTTAAAACACACCTAGGGTTAAACTAATTTAATAATATTATGAAATATATAATTAAGTAGACTAGCTAAATTTATTAGTGGCAATTTAGTTTACAGGGTGTCCTGGCTGGTAATTTCTGGCACTGAAAATTCCAGAATTTCAACAAAGCTGTAAAATATGGTAAGGCATTCTTTTAGCTCTCAATAAATGTTCATACAAGCTGTGCATCTTTTTAGTCTTGTTTGAATAAGTCTGAAAACTGAATACAGAATTCATCATTAGTTTTCAGCAAGTAATCACTTGGACGTTCGGAGTGAGTAGAAAGTTAGTCACTTGGAAGTTAGGAGTGAGTAGGAAGTTAGTCACTTGGAAGTTCGGAGTGAGTAGGAAGTTAGTCACTTGGAAGTTCAGAGTGAGTAGGAAGTTAGTCACTTGGAAGTTCGGAGTGAGTAGGAAGTTAGTCACTTGGAAGTTCGGAGTGAGTAGGAAGTTAGTCACTTGGAAGTTCTGAGTGAGTAGGAAGTTAGTCACTTGGAAGTTCGGAGTGAGTAGGAAGTTAGTCACTTGGAAGTTCGGAGTGAGTAGGAAGTTAGTCACTTGGAAGTTCGGAGTGAGTAGGAAGTTAGTCACTTGGAAGTTCGGAGTGAGTAGGAAGGTAGTCACAGTACTATTTCTTTCTTCTTCCGTATTCCATGTGAATGTTTCCTCTTGTCTAGTTGCAGATATGATCTGTTTATCTCTGGCTGTCGGAACGTAAATAATCATGTTTATAATATTGAGAAAGTTATAGATCGGTCTTAATAATGATAGAGAAAATAAGTTAGATTGATTCAGTTGAAGTTTTGTATAAATATAAAAAAGTGAATGTATGCCTGTGTAATTCTATAACTACGCATCCTTGATACATTGTTACACCATTTATCTGGTCGTTATAAGACTTCGGGAAGTCATGTATTTTTCCTAGTTTATTTATTTTATTTATTTATTTATTTATTCATAAGACGCCGATCGTCAAGATATGGGCGAATATGGATTTTGAATGAGTGTGATGAGTGTAGATGAGCGAATGTAGTCATTGTTACAAACTAAGGCCGACTATTCCTTAGAAAGTGTCATTAATTAATAGCCCAATGACAAATGAACAGCTGGTGATTATCAGCTGATCCTTCTTAAAATGTATTGACTCTGATTGGGATCGAACTGAGAACCTTTAGCACATGAAGCTGGGATTGAACCAACTACGCTACCAACCAATAATGTAGAGAATGTTTTTAACCATGGCTTTATTCATATAAAACTGTAGGGCTCTGCCCCACTGGCTTTCCATTAATATTTGTAAAGAAAGTCATATGATGAAGCTGAAGGCCAAGATGTCGCTAGCGAAGTAAGTGATGGGGCTAGAAAGAAGCAAAGTGAGCATGGGTGTCCACTTGTTTTTATTTATTTTCCTTGATCAAGCATTCTAATGACGAATCAGCTTCCTTTTGAAGCCTCATAACATTTCAGTATTTGACCTATATTATTATTTATCTCATTGTTAAAAATAGTGAATTCAGAAACGTGTCACGATAAGTGTAATTAAAGAACAATATTTCTCTTTCAAAGGAGGAATTTAGTTAGAGCAAATCCACTGAGATATTTATAATAGTGTCTCCGTGGGAGTATAATGGCTGGCGTCCAGAATGTGGATTTTGAATTGTGTATTTTCTTAGTAAAGTATTTGGTGGCTCAGGTATGTGGCTGACAGACACTTGGTTATATTTAGCTCAGAGATTCTACTCTGTCCCTGTTGTTTCTCCAAGTCATGACCATTGTTTCAATTTGCCGTTCAACTAAAAACAGATTTCTTTGAATGTGCATGTTAAAAGTAAACGCTCAACAAAAAATGAATAAATAACTAGTAATCACAATTATTTTATTTATCGATTTTAGTAAAACAAAGTTATAGCTTCAATAGAAAAAAATGGTACGGCACTAACCACTGCAGTTAAGTAAAAAATATTATAATTACTATAAACCAAAACACACCCATTTCATTTCAAAACTAAATATTTTTAAAACGTAACACTTCCTTAAGATTATTATTTTTATCGAACTGTTATACAAGGAGAAAGGTAAACTCAATCACGTGCGAGTCTACATAATGCTCTTATGCTGATTTTGCAATGAGTACATATATTTTTTAAGACCTAGTATGAATAGAAGAGAAGTATATTTTATGAATACTATTAGTTTATACAGTAATAAAAAATATAAATGTTTCTGTAGACAACAGTTTTTTAAATTAAATATTTTTATCAAATTATTGAAATAATAGCTATATACAATGATCATAGTGAATTAAAAAAACTTAACTTAATAATGCAGCAAAATATTTAGACAAATAGAATAATTTAATTTTCTAAGGAAACACACAATAAAACGTTTGTAAAAGTTTTAAAGTCCTTTTAAAATCTTCAAAGTGATGTCACTGCACAAACAACTTGAATATAAAATTGCAATTTTGATAACGGAAACTCACCATAGAATCCTCTGGTCTCAGAGACTCCTCCCCGTAGCTCGTCGAGGATGTTCTTCTGGAAGGAGTGGAATGATCAGAGTCCAGCCTTCTCCTGCCACCCCCTTGCTCATCCCGCCATCTCTTTTTGTTCACTCGTTCTCTTCCTCGCTCTTTTCTAAGGCATAAATGATTACTTAATATTTCCTTCCATTTTTTTAACATTTCCTTCCATTTTATGAAATCCTATTTTTAATATCTAATTGCTTCATACTTGTGAGGAAAAAATACCATTCTTCAACCATTTTACTGGTGGAGACATTGAAATTGGTTGTAAATGAAACCAATGCTACATGGTTCAGATTCCATGTAAAGCTGCAGGTCCCTTAGTTGCCCTGGCTATTGGGCTATTCTGAATATAAGTCAATCTCAGTAACAAGGACAACATTCATTCACCTTTGTAATAATGAATATTCCAAAAGAGAACAATGGTATAATTATATAATAGAACGAATTAACCTTATTTCACACCAGGAAATATGTTCCAGAGTAATTTCATAGAAAATTAGGTAGTTAAAATTTTTTTGACAATTGAAAAGCTTTAACAATGTTTTGTAGTAAAAACAAATGTCATTAAAGATTGAAACAGTTTTAACAATTAAAACTACCGTGAGTTTTTGTCACATATTTTGTTGATTAAAATTTTATGATAATTTTCCTCCTCAAATGGTGTGGTAATGGCTGATATAAGGTTTTGTTCACAAATAAAGCAATTTTCATTACAACATTTTAATAGACAGACTAATTGTTATAATTATTGGTTGACAATTTTTTTTTTTATTTCTCATTAAAACTGTTGAGCAAAACACAAAAATAATTATTTATTAGTTATTTATGTGTATATAAAGGCTGTCACAAATAGGTGTCTTGGTTGCTAATTTTCGGATCTACATTTAATTAAAGGCAAAAAATAAGGTGTAAAATTTGTTTTAATTCCGCTCTATTTAATGTCTATGTGTTTTTCATGTGTTTTCAACAAAAACATTAATAACTCAAGAACGGTTTGACCGACTGACTTAAAATTTAGCGCCCTTCTTTACATTAACATTACTAAACAGCAAAAAAAAAAACATGAATTATCTTTAGCTATTTTAAAATTTCGGCAATTTAAAATATTTAAACAGTTTTTGGTTTACAAGATATTTGGAGTTAAAATGTTAAATGGCCACCATTTTTTAACTCTCAGCAAAAGATGACTTAATGGCTTTGTTTTACTGTAAAGTAATGTGCAACATTTCAAGTCAGTCGGTCTAACCATTCTTGATTTATTAATTTTATTGTAAAAAAGACAGATAGAGGAAGGTGCGGAATGAAAAGCTTATCCTTAAATTTTGTTATCCTTAATGTTTTTCTCAAAATTAGGTGTAGAATACGAAAATCAATAGCCAAGACACATTTTTTGTGACATCCTGTAAAAGCTATTTTCTAAACAGAATTTGCCATAAAGGGGTTGAAGCATCATAAATGTCTAAAACATCAGTATCACTTTAAGAAATGAGTTAACTCTGTCTTTACTCACCGTTCAGTTCGGTAAAAATGAATAGTTGTGTAAAATCAAACAGCATTATAGTACAAAATCTATTCAGGAGCAAGATAACCCTGCACATTATAGTCATTTAACTTAATTTTAACATATAATATTAAGTAAAAATGTGATGTATGATATCTAAAATGTACTGTAACCACTAAATTAATATATTTATTCATAGAGATTCATTTTCAAATAAAGCATGAAAGCGTTTTTTATTATTTAGACTCATTCCTTCATTGTTAACAAATTTTAAAATACATTTTAATAAAAATTGGTTTTAGTTACGGAATGTTAAATGTCCCAAAGTCTACTATAGTTTTCAAAACATATAGTTTATGTAAAATAAACAATAAACTGTTCTGTTTACAAAATCAAATGTACATATTTTTATCTAAATAGGTACACACATTGGCGAATGTAATTTCAATAATTATTCTTGTAATAATAAATATTAAATAATTATAGTTAATTTTTTAACTTAGGCTTAAGCGGCCGGTGTCATAACTAGAATCTACATTTTCCGGTGACAACCGTGTCAAGGTACTATCTACAATATTTACAAGATAACCAGGATGTGAAGGATTTACAGTCTTCTGAAGGATTATGTGATGCCGAGTCAAAATTCACCTTGGCCTACCTTAGAGCAATAACACTTTTAGAAAACAAATGCTCTTCTCATTCACTTAAATTACAAAAAAATCGTATCATTATTATTCCTGATAAGGAAAATATGGGCAATCATGCTGTCTGATTAACTTTTAGGATGAAAAAAATCTAAAACTTTCATGATTCTTTATCAATTATTTACTCCATAAAGTTGAATATCATAATGATCATTCATTGACAATTATGTTTTCATGGGTCATCCTACAGAGCTCCCTTCATTTTTGTCTATTCCTCCAGGTTTCCTCTTCCTCCTGCATTTTTCTTCTCTTCATTCATCCACACTTGATCCTCCCACACTTCTTTTAGTCTTCTTCCTCTTTACTCTTTCCTATTTTCTTCACATGTCTCATCCACTGTATCCTACTATCCATTGTCTCTTGTAGCCATGGTATATTTCACTGTCTCTTTCCATAGTCCCTCATAAATCCAATACCTCATCCACCTCATGAGGGACAGGCAACATCATGAAGTGAGGGATTGCTTATGGGGGTAATGCTAGCAGGGTCATATAGTGCCCTGCTATCTGCAAGGTTTTTGATAAGGCCGTACAAGAAATCTAAAAAGTGACAGCTAAGGGGGCCATGACGAGTCCAATTGTGGATAAAAAATTGCTCTCAAGGATAAGTTGAATATAACAAGCATAAAAATTACCTAAAAAATATTCTTAGTACCTTGATTTCATTTCAACATGAGGACCTCCCATGCCTGCCGTCTCATGAGTGAAGGCCTCCCTGGACCAGACCTTTCGCTCAATACCTCGCTCGTCCAGTAAGGATTCCTGCGAGGCTTGCAGTCGCTCCTCTGACACTGTGCTCACCTCCAGGTCTTCAGTCCTAAAGAAAAATACAATGTAGTGACCCAATCAAGTAATTAAAATGCTTTTAATTTCTATCGCTTTCATACATTTGTAAGTAAAACATTGTTTTTATTATTTTCACAGTTAAAATACAGCAAATGAATTCATGTAGTATGGAACGCACCTTTTATTGCATGTGTTTTAAGTTGACTAAATTAACCTTTAGGACTGCAGACCTTTAAGGTATTTTTTTTTTTCATATTTTAGCACCTTAAACAAGAATAATTTATATAGTAAGGTACATTTTTTACTGAAAATGATGTTTTGTTTTTAATTGTATGTAAATGTAAGATTTTGTTGTGAAGAAATACATACATTTTGATCAGACAGACTTATTTAGTTTGTTAGGAATCAAGCCATAAAATGTTTTTATTTTAAACATTCATCAATAATTGTATTGAATAGAGATGGGTGGAAGAACTGTCTCAACACTCCTTTTAAAATCCTCTGTACAGTTGCCTCATTAATTTAGATATTGCCACTTAAAAAGATTTAGAAACCTAAATACCTACTATACAACTAGCTATGCAAGTAAAGGAAAAGACCAACTGGTTAACTCACTGTAAAGCTGATGTTAAATAAAATTCTTTTATTCTCTTAAGTATGAGACACCGACACAACTTACTGTCGGCGCAGAAAATATGTACACCCGAGTTTGAAAGTTGTTTACTAAGAAACTAAGAGGCCCATGACCCATAAAAAATCAAATCACACCATTGTTTTCCTCGTTTAATTTTGCATTTTTACACATACATTTCATTATAAGTTCATTATAAAACTTATAATAACATACAAATATTATTATAAGTTTTACTAATTTTTATCTTAGTTGGAGCAAAAAATTAATAAGAAGTTTTTTTGTGAAAAGTTAAAATCGTAATATTCATAGGCGAAATAATAACGGATTTTTAAGTAATAACCCTCTCAATTTCATCTAAAGTGAGAACTAGTTAAAATTCTGGTAATTGTTTGTTCTAACTAGGATAAAAATGATTAAAACTTATAATACAATTTTGAAATGCATATGTCATAACGCAAAATTAAATGAGAAAAACAATGGTGTGATTGGTGTTTTCATAGGCCTCTTAATTTCTTAGTAAACAGCCTTCAAACTCGGTGCTCATAATTTCTGCGCTGACAGTAGTGTGTATTTCAAGGCAAATATGAATGTTTATATGAGTATAGGATGAGAGTGGATGACCTGCATAATCTGGTTACTTCTAGTACTTCTGAGTACAACTTATGCTCAGAAAGTGCCATTTATTAAAAGCCCAATAGCCAGGGCAACTTAGGGACCTACAGCTTTATATGGAATCTGAACCATGTAGTAAAGGTCTGATTGTCAACTAATTGACAAGTCTGATACTCAGTTCTCTTCTTACACAACATCCGGACACTAACTATCACCCAACATGGACACACCAGACTTCTCTAGTAGTGTCCAGGTCAATGGCAACCATTGAAGGGATGTCATGTTAATATTAAGAGTACCAAGCATACAACCTGTTGCCTACAATCTCCACAACACTTTGCTCCTGAGTAGCTGGGTTACAAAACTGCACCACTAATATCAATGAAAATTAACTATCTTCAGCATTTTAATTGTGTTACAATAAACGAAACATTTTTATGTCAAACCTCCTTAATGAACTGTACTGTAGTCTGATAACTTACTCTTCAGTCGCTAGATCTCTCCTTTGCAAGATTTGGTCAAGCGCCTCTGGGTGGGAATCCATCATATGCAGGTACACCTCATGTAGAAGCTCTGCAGATACCTGAAACACAAAACCATACTATAAAACAAGATATCTGATCCAAACAAGGAAACACATGTCAAGGATGAATTTAGAAATGTAACTCAACTAATAATACAGGCCTGCTGGTACTTTAAGGATTTGTGTGTGCATTTTATAGAAGATATAGCATAAAAGATAAGCATATTGATAATCATCCTAGTACATTTCTGCAGAAATTATGTACCAGGAAAGTTTTAATTCCTTAAGAAATCAAAGGGAACTGGCAAGGGGTAGAAGTAAATATGACAATATTTCATACAAATATGAATGTAAAAAACATGGTAGCAGAGCTATTAAAAAGGTTTAAACATATGTAAAGCATGATGTATGTAACAGTAATGCGGTAAAACATGGAATTTTATTTTTCCTTCAACATAAATTGGCAGCTTGTTGTAATTTGTATAGTTAAATCTTAGTTTTATGTAAATTACAAAAGAAATGTACGTTAAGCAAATTTTCAAAGTGTGCGGCTGATAACTCCCAAACGTTTATTTGCCATTTGTACATTATTTACAAAATCTCTTAACCCTTCCATTTAAAAAAATATTTCCAAATGCATTATGCATTTCTTATATGTCCAGCTAATTCAATGTTAATCTGTTATGACCAGTTATTTTTTATTTGTTGTTTAATGTACATTAAAACTATGTTAAATCTAAATAGATAAAAATACAACCAATAAAAAAACAAGAAGACCGTGTCCACCTCATCATAGGTAAAAAGAAGCAAAACAGGTGTTGTTCCGTGCAATTCCTCACCCCTATACCGGACACCATTTATGCATATGGTGGGCCCTGTACCACTATGCCTCAGACTAGTGTCTCTACACAGTTGCAAGGAAAAAAGGGTGAGCCCGAGCTGAATTCTGAAACTGAAAAGTGTCTAACAATCCTCAGTGCTGTAACTCTTCCATTACCAAGGGTGACTTGATATTTTTGGGTTAATAGACCATGACGTACTAAGTACGTCAAAACACGCCAAACTGTTAAGATACTGTACAGAATAGAGATGAATCAAAATATTGTATTATTGCAAAAAAAGATTAAGTTTCATTTGTGAAGGTTCGCAAATTTGTAGTGGCCCAATGCAAAATCTGAACGGAACACTTACTGTTCAAATTCAAAATTTAATTTTCTTTGAAAGGAATCAACTAAACTAATCAGAACTAGCTATACCTTACACATGCAGAATGTAATTAAAATAAACTTAAAAAATATGTAGTTTGTAAACAAAATAAAAAATTTTGTTTTAAGGGGCTAAAAACAATTTTGGTCTGTAAATAAATAAATCCATTTGTGGTTTTTATTTTCTTCTTAATGCCCAATCGAACATGGTTCTCTGAAAAGACAAGTCTATTTCTGTTTTGTAGCCTCATCTGGGAAAGATAGTAGCTGAGGGTTCCAAGGCATCAAGACTTTGAACAAGAGATAGTACAGGTTCGAATCCAGGCCTCGACTGTTAGTTTTTATTAGTGATTCACCTTAAACTGTACTGGTTATCCTCCTAACTATGTCTGACAAGTTCTCTGTACATATCAATAGTCTATGGGGAACTAAGGAGTAAATCAATAGAGGGGGGTAAGGGTAAAGAGGCCTCAACTTTTAAAAAGAAATTTGACCAATGACTTAACAAGGCTTCTGAACCACGAGAGCAGCACAGAAATAAAAACCTGGACCAACTGTGGGGCGAGACCTCATCTATCCCCTTAGCTGCCACTACTTCACCAGTGTCCTCGATGTTCTATGTGAACAACCCTTAATTGTTCAATAATGGGAGATGTAAGAATAACTCTTTATCTTAAATTATTCGATTTTCTTTTAGCTCACTTCTCTATCTTTTTAGAGTATATTTTACATTATGATCTACTATTCACTTTGACTTGTGTATTATTTCGAAGTACTGTGGCAAACCTAAAATAATATTTATTTGCAACAGACCCTAATATTAGTTCTTTTCAAACAATAAATATGCAATACTGTACCTGATAGAGGATTCGGTAGTTCTCAATCAGCGCCCTGACAACATTAATGGCATCACTTCGTTCTTCAATACGCTCTGCACTCATTTCATCTTTACTAGCCTTAGAGGGATGTAGAATGTTAGGAGCGAACAGCGTTGCCAAGTTATTGCTGTCCATCTTGTTACCAACGACCCATTCACCTGTAGATGGCAGCAATAAGTACAACTACAATAACTTATGTATTTGAATCATTATTGTTCTCTGAAACAAATAATTGTTTGGTATGTTTCTAGAAAATTGTTGTCTTGAATTAATATTGATGCTCTTACAGATTGGAACTAGTGGCGCAGTGCTGCTACTTGGGGACAAAGTGTTGAGATTGTAGGCGATAGCTTCTATGCTTGGTTCTCTTAATACCAACATGGCTTCCGTTCAATGCTTACTATCAGCGTGGACACTACTATAGAAGTCTGGGTTGTTCATGTTGGGTGTTAATCAGTATACAGATTTTGTAGGAGAAAGAACTGAGTATTAGGCTTTTCAATCAGCTGAAAATCACACCACTACTATGTGGTTCGGATTCAACGTAAAGCTGTAGCTTGTCCTGGCTATTGATCTATTAATAAATAGCCCTTTCTGAGAACAAGTCGAACTCAGTTAGTAACCAGACGTCACAGGTTATCGGCACTCATCCTACACTCATATAATGATTCATATTCCCTTTAAAATATGCTCAAAGTTGTGTCAACAAATGTATGGCAATGACCTGATTTGGACATTAAAGCAAGAATTTACTGTAAACTCACCCTGAACTGACATGCAAATAAATATACAAAAACGGTACATGTTTCAAATTGCCAATATAAAGTAAATAAATAATCATTTTGATAAAATTTTATTGTTTAACAGCACATAAAGGCTTTCTTGAACATGTAAATTTGGTGAGGACTAACTAACAGCTGGAACGAGGAGGAGTTGAGCTTTTTCCAATCTCAAGTGTTAAACACATTTACTGTAATGTATTTTCACAAACTTTATGTATGAAGTTGCAAAATCTAGCAGTTGAATTTTACATTGGAATTTATTTAGGTTATTTTCATGTTATATGTAGAGGGTTTAATGTATTTATTAACTGAATTACTTCAGCTTGAAATTGTATTGAATTATCTTTTGTATAATAACGAATCCAGTACGTTATACATAAACTAGTGTTTATATAATACATATCACATAATTACACTCCCATTAAAAAATTTGAAGTTGACTCCTAGATATTGGATTCCAAGTCATCCCTAATAACATTTAAACCTTCTACATGTAGTGTGGGTTAGAATTAATTTAATGATATACTTAAAAAGCAAATATTTTATAAACTGTAGAAACATGTAAGTGGGCAACTGACTTAAAATTGACACTGTATATTAGTCTAGTCTACAAAAGTTAATTAGATATAAGAAAAAGCTAAATAATGTTAATAATACAATTTAGAATATGGTTACAATTTAATACTGTCGAGGAATGTGAGAGACTCAAAATTTTAAGAGATATGCAGCAGTACCATAAACGAGTCATATGCCCTTGAATACCCTGTTTCAAGGCATTTTCCTATGAAATAGCTTCATACAGTAGTGCTGCCCAACGATTAATTTCAACATAACTTATTCCACGAAGGTCCATTTCAAACAGAAATGTGGTTACTCTGATATGCTCCTTGAAATGTCCAGTTGATAATATCTGTGATCTACTCATGCTTAATTAATATAAGGAGCAGCAAGTGACCAGAATGATAATTAAGTAAGCTGTGTGTTTTTTCTTTGTTTCAGATAATACTGACAATTTCACTTCCCTTCACTTGTAGAAGGATCTCTAGAGTTTCATATCTAATGTGGAAGTTAAGAGATATGGTTTAAAGTCAATCACTTTAAAGTTCAATTTAAAACTGAGATCGTAGATGGAGTTGTTGACCTCGGCTGTACAGTGATTGATTGGGTGCTGTGGATGAAGATCATGACGGTGAGGCAGGGTTAATACCATGATATTGGTTGAACTGCTAAGTTTTATGATGGCTTCTCCCCTGGAGGTTGTCGTGGATTCACCAGCTGCCACATCATTTGTTCCTGCGATAAAAATGCAGCAGCTTCCAGGTGGAGGAGGACTTCCTGACACAACATCCCGGAGCTTTGCCCCCAGCTTACACACCCCACTCACTTTTATGCCAGAGCTGATTCGCTCCTGCATAATTTTTGACAGGTGGCGAGCGTGGCTGTCTCCTTCGATAACAACTTTTTTGAAGTTATAATGTTTTTATAACGGTTGGCTTACAAGTCTGGGATTTAGTTTTTGTGATTTTTGCTGGTGGTCTTCTTATTTCTATTGCTGTTGTGTCGGGTGCTATTGGAGAATACGATTGGTTTATTTGGGTTGTCGGGTTCAGAATAATTTAGAGGACCAAATTTGTTTTTTAATTTAATTGGAAGGTATTTTAATTTAACTGTCTTTGTGGATTGTCTAATTCTCATTCGTGTGGTTTTTGTCTTTAATAGCGTGGTATCCGTCCGCCTCCTGTAGCTCACCCTTGAGACTCAGCGCTTCTGCTTCAAGTACCTCAATTGTGGTTCTGAGACTCGTTATGAGTTCTTTGTTGTCTATGCAATATTGACAAGGGGTTGCTGGAAGTTGACATTGCACAGCGCAGTCTGAAGAGAGGGGTGTCGGATCATGCATGGATGGGATACATGTCCAATGATATTGACCCACTCACTTATACATTTCTAGAAGTACACACACTTATTGATTGAGCAATTAGTCTGTGTGCATGACAGTGTTGCTAATAACCATATTTCTAATGAATCAGTAGATATGTCAAGTGTTATTGACCCACTCCCCTACCCACCATACGTACAGTAGTAGACTATTGGGAGACGTCCTGTGGTAATATCACTGAACCATGTATGAGTGGCTTGGTGGGGCTGTACCACTGTACATGTATGGAAGGTAGGTCGGTCAATACCACTGTATATGAATGGGAGGTAATTCGGTCAATACCACTGTACGTGTATGGGAGGTAGGTCGGACAATAACACTGTACATGTATGGGAGGTAAGTCTGTCAATACCACTGTACAAGTATGGGAGGTAAGTCGGTCAGTACCACTGTACATGTATGGGAGGTAAGTCTGTCAGTACCACTGTACATGTATGGGAGGTAAATCGGTCAGTAGCACTGTACATGTTTGGGAGGTAGGTCGGTTAATACCACTGTACATGTATGGAAGGTAAGTCGGTCAGTAGCAGTGTAGTTAAAGAATGAAATTGTTTGAATAAATTATTGATTTAATAACAAACAAATCAGTTTAAAATATTTATCAAACCATGTATTATATTTAAATAATACTGTACTAGTAAACATCACACAACACAAATTTATTACAATGTAAGCACAAAATGCACAAATATATTACAATACAAGTACAAAATGCACGAATATTATGGTGATCGATTTCGGTGAACCACGCTCACCTTCCTCAGACCAGAGGGATTCACAAAAGAATGCAAAATGGTGTTCAACAACTCAATTTATAGGCCTATGATCATGTGACCCCATTGGCTGGAATGGTCAAAATGGCGGCTGCTGTGATATTATTGGTTAATTCCTATTGGCTGTTACTTCTCTTCTTTTATTCGCTGAAAATACATTATTCAAAACTATTTCGGAATCAAAATTAACCTGTTCATTCATTAATTTATCACGATCCTTACATTTTTCTTTAAAAATAAATAATTCTTCCCAAGCATTCATAACATGACCCTTCTTACAAACTTTTAGAATATCTATATTTTCATCTATTTTATTCAAACTGTGGGTACAATTCAGAAGGTGTTTAGCTACATTAGATCTTTCAGGTTTCTTATTTTTAAAAGCAGAGACATGGTTTTTATATCTTTTGCTAAAATTTACAGTCTGACCTATGTAAAACATATTACAATCATTACAGTTAATCCTATATATTCCTGAATTATTGAATTTATCTTCACTTTCAATATTCGGGTGTAAAATGTTGGACATAGTTTTATTTATTTATTTATTTAACGGCATAGCCATTTTTTACAGTATTACACAGTGTGATGCACAACAAAGGTCTTACAATGCTATCGATACATGCTTAAGAACTTATCAGTAGATAATACTACAATAAATTTCGACTGCGTTTACTATCCCCTTCTTTATATAAAAATGCTCTCTGGTGGTTTTTCTGATGGTTGTATTGAATGGGTCAGGTCGTACTTGACGGACCGTCGGCAGTGTGTAAAGGCAGACAACAGAAATTCTGACTGGGAACTGGTGACTAGAGGTGTGCCCCAGGGTTCTGTGCTTGGGCCACTCTTATTCTTACTCTACATTAACGATGTCACTACTGTTATCAATTTCTGCAAATTTCACTTATACGCTGACGACCTACAAATATATACTCACTTTACTTTGAAAGACTTGCCTACTGCCGTAACTAACATTAACTGTGATATCCAGTCTATCACAAATTGGGCTGCCAAGCATGGCTTAAAGCTCAATGAGGCCAAAACCCAAACAATATTGTTGGGCTCTACTAGACTCACTTCTAACATTGACCTGACAAATATACCAAAACTCAAACTTAACAATACAGAATTACCGTTTTGTGACAAAGTTAAAAACCTAGGACTTATTATGAATAAAAATTTGAACTGGACTGATCAAGTAGCTGTAATGTGTAATAGAGTTTTTGCTGCTATACACACTTTGAAAAGATTTGCCATGTTTTTCCCTCTCAATGTCAAGGTGTTGTTAGTAAAGACTCTAGTTTTCACTCACTTTAATTATTGTGATACTGTAATCAATGACATGTCTGTTGAGCTCGCGGAAAGATTACAGCGTGCCCAAAACTACTGTATCAGATTTATTTTCAACCTGAGGCGAAGGGATCATGTTACTCCATTTTTCCACCAATTATCCATCTTAAAGTTAAACAATCTTCGACAATTCCATATCCTGATATTGTTGCACAGTATTCTTCAAAACCAAATTCCTAATTATCTGTCAGAGCAGTTTGTTTATCTGTCACAAGTTGGTGTGCGTAGAACAAGACGTGGTGAGTCAATGTTAGCTATTCCAGTTCACCGGACCACCACTTTCAACAAATCATTTATTGTCTCCGCGTGCAGGCTCTGGAATGCTCTGCCTGATAATATCAGATCCATCGATAAGCGCACTCGGTTTGGGGCGGAGGTGAGGTGCTATCTGCTGCGGGCCTAGCGGGAGTAGTGGTTGGTGTCGCTGTGGCTTGGTGGTGGCGGTAATGAGTGATTGTACCGAATGAATGTAGTTTTGAATAAATGTTATGAATAACTGTAGTTTTGTTTGAGATAGTCGTAATATTTTTAAGTTTAAATATAATGTTTCACATTTTTTGACTTTATATGTTTTACTTCGTACATTGCAATTTCTATTTTGTATTTCCTTGTAAATTGTTATTTATATTTGAAAATATGTTATTATGTATGATGAGGTTAAGTGGTAGAGAGGGCTTTGCAGCCCTAACTTCGCCTCTTGAATATAAATAAAGACGTTTTTCATTTCATTTCATTTCATAAATAAATAAATATACCATGGATATCAAACAGACAAACAAGCAATAGATAATTTATAATGGATAGCAATAGGTAAATGTACTACTCAATTATAATGATGGGAGTGAACAACCTTAGAATAATAACAAGTGAAATGGACAACAATAAATATATAAATAGCACGCAAGCGTCTTGCAAATAGATAAACAAAGGTCTTAATAACAAGTGAAATACACATCAATAAATATATAAATAGCATGCAAGCGCCTTGCAAATAAATAAACAAAGGTCTTAATAACAAGTGAAATGCACATCAATTACTACAAGTATTACAAGTCTTAAAAGGTACTGATAAATTGGATTTCTTAAATCTATTACCAACTCTTTGTGTAAATGGTCCATTGTAATGGAGGGATACATACTTCTTTTGTTCTTTATCGGATTTTTCTCTTTTAAGTGTTGTTCGTTTTTCGTCTCGAATTTTATTTTCTATTTTCTTTTTTATTCTACTTCCTATTTCATCAATTATTGATGCCTTGTAGAGGTGGGCGTTTCTGTTGTTTTTACGAAATGAAAACGAACTGTTTGTTAGTTAAAAACAACTGTTTGGAGAAACAGTTGAAAAGAACAGGTTGTTTTTTTCTCAAAGTGTGGAATGAAACTTGAGAGATGGTCAATTTGTAAACAAACAGGACATACCCTTCGTTTTGTAACGTCCGATTTATTTAAACATTTATTCATTAAACATTTTTTATATTTACTAAATAAAAATGTATATTTATTTGAATAATTTTGCAATTCTTTACAATCACCTCTAAACCATATCATTGCAATTTTTAATTATTAATTTCTAATATGGAATGTTAATTACTCATTGATACCATACTATGGATTAATAATTATTTATTAGTTTATTATTAGAACGTCAAATAAATATATAAATACACAGAACAAATAATAACTTTATTTCAAACCACAAAAATTTCAGTGCAAATAATTCGTTTTTTAATTGTAGATCCTATATGTTTCATTCACACTAGTATTATGAAAACTGTTCTTACAAACACAAGCGTCCCGAACTGTTTGAAAACGAAGGCCAAGGCAAACGACTACCAGCGAACGAACCAGCTCAAAAACAACTGTTCTTTCCAAATATGTTGTAAACAACAGGCGCCGTAGAGAGGAGGAGCATTCAACAGTGTGCAGTGGCAGTGAGTAACAGTGAACAACAAAGAACAGTTTTTTTAGGCTGAGTCAAAACTGTTTGTTCATTTTTTTCAACAAACTGTTCTTTTCAACAGTTTGGCGTTTTTGTACCCACCTCTAATGCCTTGTATCCATTTGCAACAGCTATTGATTTTATTACATTTATTTCCTGTTTTCTATCTGCAACACTTAATGGTATTGAATACACCCTATATAACATACTTCTGAAGCTAGCTGTTTTGTGAGACGAGGGATGGACAGAACTGTTATTTATTGTACAATTGGTTTGGACAGGAAATAAATGTAATAAAATCAATAGCTGTTGCAAATGAATACAAGGCATCAATAATTGATGAAATCGGAAGTAGAATAAAAAGAAAATTGAAAATAAAATTTGTGACAAATAACGAACAACACTTAAAAAAATCCAATAAAGAACAAAAGAAGTATGTATCCCTCCATTACAATGGACCACTTACACAAAGAGTTGGTAATAGATTTAAGAAATTCAATTTATAAGTAGCTTTTAAGACTTGTAATACTATGTCCAACATCTTACACCCGAATATTGAAAGTGAAGATAAATTCAATAATTCAGGAATATATAGGATTAACTGTAATGATTGTAATATGTTTTACATAGGTTAGACTGTAAATTTTAGCAAAAGATATAAAAACCATGTCTCTGCTTTTAAAAATAAGAAACCTGAAAGATCTAATGTAGCTAAACACCTTCTGAATTGTACACACAGTTTGAATAAAATAGATGAAAATGTAGATATTCTAAAAGTTTGTAAGAAGGGTCATATTATGAATGCTTGGAAAGAGTTATTTATTTTTAAAGAAAAATGTAAGGATCGTGATAAATTAATGAATGAACAGGTTAATTTTGGTTCCGAAATAGTTTTCAATAATGTATTTTCAGCGAATAAAAGAAGAGAAGTAACAGCCAATAGGAATTAACCAATAATATCACAGTAGCCGCCATTTTGACCATTCCAGCCAATGGGGTCACATGATCATAGGCCTATAAATTCAGTTGTTGAACACCATTTTCCATTCTTTTATGAATCCCTCTGGTCTGAGGAAGGTGAGCGTGGTTCACCGAAATCGATCACCATAATATTCGCGCATTTTGTACTTGTATTGTAATATATTTGTGCATTTTGTGCTTATATTGTAATAAATTTGTTTTGTGTGACGTTTACTTGTACTGTATATGTACCAACACGTATTATGCTAATTAAAAAACTATTTATATAATGTTAAAATGTGCCTCGTGGTTCACGAGAAATTACCTCTTCTGCCTTGGATTTCCTTTGTGGATCTCTCTGGTCTGAGTAAGGTAAACGTTGTTTACGGAATTCAATCACAATAATATTTTATATAATTTTTTACTTACATTATGATAAGTTTGTGTTGTGTGGTGTTCACTTGTTTTAAATTACGTAATATGCTAGTTAAGAACCTGTTTGAATACTTTGTATCTATTTTCTTATCACTTCTTTATTGCGATTTATGACAAATTAACTCATACAAGTATTTATGAATTTAATATTTATTCGATTACTTTTTAAATAATTTTAATTGTTCTATAATAAAGTTAAATATATTTATAACCCTATTTGTATTCTGTTTTCAACTGATGATGGTCTTTCGAGACAGAAATCGATTTTGAACATTAAAAACATCAAGAAAAGATTGCTAAGTGTTGTTCTTTTTATATATATATAAATTGTTCTAACATTGATTTTACAGGATTGTTTTAGTGTTTATTTAGTGCTAATTGGTGATGATTAGATTTTTTTCTAATAGTACTTTTTATCCAGACTACCTTCCAATTAATTATAAAAGAAGTTTATAATTTGGAAATTAGTGGAACAATTAATTACAGAGTACCCAAAAATTTATATATACCATGGACAAAAAATTGTTAAAAAGTCTTATCAAATTTTTATTTTAGCCACTACTAACAATGTTATATTGCAGTTAAATCAAATTATTATTTGAATATAAAAATGTTAGGTTGAAAAGGATTTAAAAGTTCTTTGAAAAATTATATCAAATACTCAAAGTGTATTAATTTCTATGTATAACTGACTGTCAGACTTGTCAGTTAGCTGAAAATTAGACCAACACGACGTGGTTTGGATTCCACGTAAAGCTGTAGGTCCCATAGTTGACCTGACTATTGGGTTATTAATAAATAGTCCTTTCTGAGCTGAGTCGAACTCAGACAGTAACAATGACTTCATCTACACTCATTCGAAAACCATATTAGCCCATATCTTGACATTCAGTGTTTTAAGAATAAATAAATAACTAACTAAAGAATAAGTTTTTTAAACATGTTTCTCACAACAGTTCTAAACAATTTACTAAATTAATCAAACTTTAAAATAAGCTGGTGAATATATACATAAGGAAAATATACAGCTATCAAATTATGTAAAATTGATTTACTAGAAAAAAATAAATATTTTAGGAGTAACTAATATATTAAAAATAATATGTTGCAAAAAATACAACATATACACTTATATTTCAATAAATATATTTTGAATGGTTTCTACCTATCAATGAAAAGTATTTAACATACTATTGACTTGTTTTAATTTTTATTTTGTAATGCATAATTTTAAACTCACATTGATTTAAAGAAACATTGACTAAGAAAAATATATGCAAAATTGACTAAAACTTATACATAAATATCTAGTTCATAAATATTTTGTTTTTAAGTTTTTAAAGTTTTGAATATAAAAAAATCCCAATCATAGCAGGAATTAGTTTTAACATTGTTTTGAATGGTTAATTTGAAAATGTAATATTTAAATAAGAAAGAAACAAGTAATTTTACTTTTTGAAGTAGTAATTTTGTTTTAATTAAAATAAAAAATAACACCAAATTTTCCCACTAAGTATAACACTCTCTTTCATTCTGTTATAAGACATTTTAATAAAATTAAAATAATTAAAAAGTGAAATAAGTATTTACTTGGTCATTTTTACAAATAAATATTTATTTAAATCAAATACTTGACATACAGAAAAGAGTTAATGGAAATACTTTCTGTTACCATATAATGTATTTTCTCCCTCTAGTGGGGGTGAGGACCTTTCATCATCTTGACGGGTAGATTAGGACACTTGACTACTCTGGCTTTCAAATCATCGCAGTCAGTGCTCGAAGTCCACATTGAGCTGGGACAGTTAATGAAGGCCTCTCGAAGAACACATTTCTGGAGCTCAACCGCTCCGCTGGTGCAGTTCAGGGTTTGGTCGATGTCGTTCTTGTTGGAAGCCAAGCACTTTTTAACAGCAGCCTCAAAGATAGGTTTAAAATCTGAATCATCAGGTGTGAAGAAAGTTTTAACGGCATCTTCATTCAACGATTTGTCCTCATTCAGGAGTTTGCTTTCATTAAATATACATTGAACCATGCAAGCATGGTGATCCTTGATTTCCTTAGGCATCTCTCCTGCGGGAGGTGGTCCTGGAGGCTTAGAAGGCTTAGGAGGTCGAGGAATGACTGCCCTACACTTTTGTGAAGCAGACATGATTCCCTTGGGCATGACTTTTTCCATATTACAGCAAGATGATGGTGGAGTGCGTTTCATGCTTCCAGGTGGTGGTGGCATGCACTCATCCTGTCCCGCTGCACATCCAAACACAGCTGCTACAGCGACGCAGATCACAACAGACCGCATGGTGTTTAGCAAATGATTTCTGTGACAATGAGTCTGTCATGGTATATGTACTTGACAACAATGCTATTGTGTCCTTCAGGACGTGACAAGCATATTTATAATTATATATTTCTCTCTATTGTTATGTTGTTGCGAGTAAATTAACCGTGACTTCACAGAGGAACAACAGCTTATTTCATTGAAAGTAGAAATAATGAGTTGAAAATTATTACCTAATTTATAATTTTTATATGATTTTTAGAATTTTCTTTGTAAGTCTTGTACGGTGCAACTCATGCTTCTTTATTTATGATGTTTTAGAAAATTATTTTTATTTGATAAACCTTTCCATCCTGCTTACTCACTTTAGTGTTGATGATCCCTCCGACCATCCTACACCAAATTTATCCCTTGAAGAGTTATAACCTTTTACTATTGTAACTAATTCAAATCTAAACATGTTTAAAGAATGTTATTTTTAATTGATCATAGTATTGATACTAATACTAAGCTCATGTTATTTTTAGTTTATATGTATTTTATCTTCATACAAATTCTTTGTACTGAATTATTAATAACTATTTGATTATTATTACCATTGAAGTCATGTATAAATGACCAAAACATTGAAAAACTCAACATCTACAAAATTCGTCATGAACTTTTTCCTACATATACCGTGGCCTTGCAACTATTCGGATTGGAAACATCTACAATCCGTCGTATCCAGTCTAAAATATAGGTAGTGGTAAAATCTGGTAGATCCATGACATAAGAGTATAGTAGTACATGTATGCTGCAAATGAAGGCACGTTCAATTACTTATTCCTTAATTGAGCATTCTACCCTTTCTGTATGTAATGAACATTGCCCTAGGCAGGCTTTTCACACAATTTTATTTGTAATAACCTTGTCACCAGTAGTCAGAGTCAGTCAGAAAGCTGAATAGTGAAATGTAACCACAGTCTTTCTTAAGTTTTCAGCCATTATTAAACAATAAAACACCACATACGCCCATCCGCTCACCCATAGACTTACCATATAGTGGTATTGATCAACCCGCCCACCCATAGACTTACCAGTGGTATTGATACCCGCCCATCCACATACACGTGCAGTGGTACTGACCCACCCGACCACCCATGCATGAACAGAGGTGTTAACTGAGTTGTACAGAGATTATAAACACAATAAAATAAAAAGAATATAAGCAAGATGAAAAAATTCATTATATTGAACGGGCATATTCTGGTGAATCTGCAAAAAAGATCACTTCAGAATTCCTAATTCTGAATAAGCACAATATGACAACAAAATTCACTAACAAGTCTTTATCTATCGTGTGTTTATTAGCTGTATAGTCAATGAAATAGCTTACATTTTAGCATTAGGTAATCAACTTTATTTGAATAATAGCGATGTTCTAATTATAATACAAGTTAATTACAAAATTGCAACTGCACCTTGTAAACGTATACGCAAACTTAAGTATTATTGACCTTTGAAAGGGCATCAGTCCTCACACAGACCACTTAACCTGAATTCCAGCATATACAGAATTGATGCTATTTAAATTAATTTGCAACCATATTGTTCTAGGTAATCTATTGTAGAGTTTAAATTATAAAAGTCAAAACCTCGATAATTTTAAACGCCACACATAAATAAGTTCATAATTGTTCACATCCTGCAGTATAATTAGCATGACATTAATTAGTGGTGTAATTGGTTTGATTCAAAGGACCATAAGATTTTAACTATTAAAATAAACTGTTTTTTTTTCTATCTGTCCAATTAGTTGATAGTGGCCTGTTTTCCTCACATAGACCATGCACCAATGAGGAAAACTATTTCTGTCATTTCCATTAAATTGCTATTAAAAAGTATTCTTTTTTGTTGAAATAAATAATATTTATCTATGTATTTAGTTTGTTTGTAAAATACAGGTAAATTATTGGTAAGCTTTTTTGTGGCCGGAAAGATTATTATTATTATTCATTAGTAAGACGCGCAATCATGTGGAGATACGGGCGAATATAGAGATGAATGACCGTTGATGAACGACTGTAGTCATTGTTACGAACTAAGGTGGACTGTACCTTGGAAAGAACTATTTATTCATGGCCCAATAGCCAGGACAATTAAGGTATCTACAGCTTTGCGTAGAATCTGCTACATAGTATAGGTCTGATTTTTAGCTAACTGACAGGCCTGATACTCAGTTCTTCCCCCTACACAATATCCGTACCCTGACCACCACACAACACAGACACTCCAGACTTCTAATAAGGTCTACATCGATGGCAACCATTTAGCTTCTTGGACATCATGCTGGTATGAAAGAGGGCCGATCATAGATCCTATCACCTACAATCTCCTGAACACTTTGTCTCCAAGAAGCTGGATTACAGCATTGCGCCACCAGTGTTGATTATAATTTGTAGAGATGATATAACAAATTGGAAGTTGTCAAAGCCTTGAATTACCATAAATACTGTATTATATAATAAATACTACAAGTACTATAGTTTTATTAATATTGACTGCGCTTTCTATACTTTGCAGATTGACTGTCACAAACTATTACTAAATTGAGTTTGTATTTGATGAATAAAAGGTTGCCACTAACAGTTATTGACTTCTGTCTTCTGTTTGTACAATAAAACTCAGTTCATTACAACTTTTATAATAATTTTAGGTTAGGTTGAAGGCCACTTAGTATAATAAGGGAGATAATCAGCAAACCTAACTGAGAAAACACTTTCCTGAACAAGTGAAATATCAAACGTTAGCTCAGTTGGGGATTCGAACCTTGGACATTGCACTTCACATTCTGAAACCTTAGCTACTAAGCCACCACTCAGGTAATTATCAAGAATACAAAATAAAAATTTTGAAAAATCTCTGAACTCTGGTTCAGAAGAAGAACTGAAAGAATTTAAATAAGGAAGAAAATACCAGTGTCACTGAACACTTGTGTTATATGTTGTACTATATTAGTTTTCGTCTACTCTACGTCTTCTCAGATAAGTTTGCTGATGCTCTATCTCTCAGCTTATACTACTATTTAAACTGATTTACTTTGAGCATATACCTAAAGAAAGTGTTATACGCAAACATGTCTAATTCCTATGGTCAGAAAATTACAGCTTAAGCATTCATAAATATGAATAAAATTCAACCGTACATATTGGATAAAGTGAATTTAAAGATACTTTAAAACACAAAAAATTACTCGGCAGTCAAAATAATATCCTTTTTTACAACCATGCAGTGTAATCTTTCCCGCTATTATAAAGAGATAACTGACCAGAGTTGTCCCGGTGGTCTTCGCAGTTGAGCGCCACCTGAGAGAGGGTGGAGAGTAACACCCAGAGTGTGTCTCGGTTGGCCACTGGCAGCAGCTGTATCAGGTGTTGAAGGGCCTCGTGCTGCAGCCTCCTGTTGCGTATCCCTGCACAGATCCACTGTATACACTCGTACATTAGCCGAAACACAACAGTCCAAAACTATCTTGACACTACTACTAGCATTGACTATTGAAACAAACAGACAGAGACCAAGGCAATATAATCTAATGGTAAATAGTTTCAAATATGGGCTCGGACAACTGTTTTGATTTATTAGCTCAGTTATTAGTTAATTCAGCGTATGCTGAAGAGAGACATAGAGAGGTATGAAGAGAGAGATCAAAGAGACCCTTGATGCTACCTGTGAAGTTAGTGCAAGAACTAATTTCATGGAACAGGAAAACAGGCTTCATTCAGTGGCAAAGTGTGATGTATGCACCAGGTCATTTCCGCCTTGAAAGTTAGATCAGACACACGAAACCAACTGTCATACCCACCACTGCCCATCATTCCACTGTTTTAAAAGAAGTAGTCACAGCAGCGGGCGGCATGGGACGATTGAGTCAATACATTCGCTGCAGCGGCACATGGATTTAGGTAACATGGTGCAGAGATGCCTTGCCCAGCTCGGTACAATAGCCGCAGGCTTACATATTTCAACATATTGAGAAGTAAAATCAATTCATAAAATCTTTTTAGTTCATATGTTAGGTATTTACAATATATAATCTCCTTCGACCCACCTGTTCATCCAATTCCAGTCTATTTATTCATCATAAGAAGCCCTAATAAACAAATCTGAATCTCCCGTTACATCTCCGGACTGTAAACTCACTGACTTTTGATACACTATAACTCATATTCTGTTCAAAAGAAACACCTGTTGAAAAGGGTAGCCATTTTATAAACACTTTAAATAATCTAACAATTTACACTAGGAAAATATACATTATATACACCGTATACTACACACAGACAAAACAAATATTATTATCTAAAACATGCAGCGTCCGGACAACCACAAGAAATTTATTGGCACTGATTTTAACCCTGGGAAAACTCTGATTTCTGCCCCAGAGGCTCCTAGTCGTCCCATATTATCGACTTCTAGCAGAAAGTGGGTTATTTATCTCCTAAATTACATTATATCATTACATTTTGGAAGAGACAACGTTTAAGAGCTCTGCCCCTCCCTCAAATAAAAAAAAATGCTCACGACCCCAAAATTGGGTAATGTTAAACTAATACACCTGAGTGGAGTATCAAATTAAAGGTATTCTTCTCTTAATTACTAATATACCATCATATTTTAGAAAAGACTATGTTTATGGGCTCCACTGCCCCTAAAATCAAAATTCATAGTCATACTGCTTAAGAATCTTTGTGAGGCGAGATACAATATTTTATACAACAATATTTTAAGTTTGATGTTTTTACATTAAATAAGATATTAAAAATAAGTAAATATGAATTGCCATTCCAGAGTACTGGATCTTATGGCATATAAAAAAATACTACTGAATACAACTTGATTTCTATTGTAATCTTCAAAACAATTCTTTAATAATTCCTTAATTGGCAAGTGACATGATGGCAGAAATTAATATATATTATTCTAAAACTTAACTTAAATGCAACATAAGTATAAGAAAATGTATATTTTATACAGTGATCAAGTTAATAATAATAATAATTTGGGTAAAACATATAAACAATACTCTTTTCTAATTGACATTAGCAAAATTGAAATTTGTAGTGTGAATGAAATTATGAATTTTCGTTTTAACAAAGCATGTAGTAATCAGATAAGGAAGTGAATCAGATAAGTGTTTGTCAAAATGTACTTCCTGTCAGTTTTGGCAGTTTATTTACGTGACAAAGTTTGATATTCCATTTCCAGGAACTCAACATAACAAAACAGTTATCGCAGACTAGCTTAGATTATTAAAGAAAACATCCAATAGAGTAAATAATATCTTTACGTTAACTATTTATTTAAATGTTTAAACAGGTGTTGCAAATTATCAATGTCAACTGTTTTTATTTAATTGAATAGAATGCCAGGAGAGAGGATTATTGTGTAGTTGTTTGGATTTCTGTTCAAGAGTTACTGTACGAAAAAAGATGATTTAGTGGAGATTAACATGTGGTGATAAATTAGTACTAGAATTTGTGGAAACTCGATAAGGATATTGAACATGAATTTTGTTGAAAATTTGCCATTGAGTCATGTAAATATAAGTCCAGGTTATATAAAGCCTACATGAGCATATTGCCCACCATTCCTAGAACATATTCTAGCGGTAACTTTTTAAGGAAGAGGGTCAAGTTTGTCATTGTTAAGTTTCCTTGTTCATCTGAAAGTTGAATCTTGTTTGTGAAAACTCAAAGTAATGTTTGACAAAAGTTTACATGTCCACATCATGTACTTATATGAGAGGGTGGGTGGATCAGTTAGTACCTTTGTATGTCTAATGGTGCCTGGTTCCCAGTTGGCTGAATATTTGTTATGTCAGTGCTACTCCATAATGTACAGCTAACGACATGTTAAGTTGATTTGATACATTGATCCATTTGTCAATTTGATACATGATTTCTGTTAGTCGGAACTTGACAATGGTAAAAGATCTCGACAGCTGTACGTTCAATGGCAGAGCTTTCTGAATGAAGGATGCATTCCATAAACAATCTGGCAATGCCAACTATAAATCTTCCATTTCCATTACTCAATGCTTTCAGCATACACGTTTTAACCCTTCAACATGGGATTATTTTAGTATGTTCTTATTTTTAAAGTTTGAAAATTAATGTTTATGTTTCATTGTATGAAACGATATGAATGAAATGAAAATAATCTTTTTTAAAGTGGCAAAGCTATGACTATTTAGTCCTCTCTTCCTATTAACCATTATGCATTATATGCATTTTCAGATTTCCAGTTATTTTAGTGTTAATTATTTATGTCCAGTTTTTACATGTCTTTTAATGTGTACTTAACAAATTATATACCGCACTCTAAATAAATATAAAAATACGGCCAATTTCAAATAAATACAAAATACATGTCTCCTCTTCTTATTATACATAAAGTAGCAAAACAGGTGTTGTAACGTACAACTGTAAAGGAACATTGATCCCGTCAACTTCCACCCCCCATGCCGGACAATTTTAATTAAGGTGGTTCCTATACCACTAAGCCACAGACCAGTGCCTCTACACAGATGAATGGTAAAAAGTACCAGCCAGAGCTGAATTCGAAATGGCGATCCTCAAGTGCTGTACGTGGCCACAAGACAATGCCTCAGACCGCTTGTCCCTCTCAACACTGATGGAGACTTGGTATTATTGTGTCACAGTAATAGACAACAACATACCGCATATGTAAAAACATGCAAAAAATATGCTTTTTTGTAAAATTAATAAACTATTTTTATTTATCTGATATCATATAAAATTTACTTACTGGGGTTGTATTTGTATTTTATAAATAACTAAATATAGAGTGAATGTAGTACTGGTGCTCTCAAAGGAAATACTAGCTGTATATTTGTATTATACAAAATATAAAAATGGACAGTAAAAACTTCCTTAGACTGTTAATTTCTTACTCAGCTGTTTACAAACAGTGCAGACGTATTTTTGAGGGGATGCATTTATAGAGTCAAGTATTACTGAGGCAAATAAAATTAGTTTACTTTTGGTTTTTCAGTCTTTGAAGGATTTAGTGTGATAGAGATCCAAAATCATTTCAAAGTAACTAAGTTACAAACAAACGTTGCCTCTTATTCAATTGTTAGGTTAAATATTTGATCTGTTGAATACAATACTTACTCTGAGTTTGGATAAAAGCAGGATACAGATCTTTGCACAGCAAAGAGTCAGGCAGGTCCCGAAAGTACTCCTTGAGCAGTGTTGCCACATCATGCGGACAAAGATCTTCCTCCATTGGGATGTCTTTACCACAGTCAAAATCTTCTCTTAACTGTCAAAGAAACCACAAAAATATTGATAAAAAGTACTTTATCTGCTTACCGATTAAAAAGTAAATCAATATTAGGATTTATAAATTACATAATACGTTATTTAGTGTATTACATTTTGTTAGATAATAGAAATATATGAAACATTACATAACATAACAAAAATATTATATCTTCAACATTTTTAGAATTGATTGGTTTAAATATTTTATACTATTTGTGAAAAGACAAAACTAAGCAATGTTAAGACTAAGCAATAACAAAATCAATTTCAATTTCGCAAGATCATTATCGGTTGTTACAGTAAATCAAGGTTCATTTTCTTTTAAATCTAGTAAATCTAGACACAAAATCAGTTAAGTATCTTTGTAAATAATTGTCAACAAATTATTTTTGTGTATATATTTGTTACACAAATTACACATATATTTTTGTGTAAAATCATTGCTGCTTTAGAAAGGAACTTTTCTTGAAGCAGCTTATCAATTGGAAATACAACCAATTTTAATATGTCTCCAACGAATTTCCCAAAGATGTTTAGTTCTGAACTTAACCTGAATAAAGTAGTTTAAAACAATTTTTATAGCTCTAAGTTTTCTTCTTCATTCTAGTTTTATTTGGTCTACAGAAAAAATAGTTAAATTCTATATTTCCTTGAAGTGTATAAAGTTTATATCCAATTTAAGTAATTTGTCTTAACTAAAAACTAAAGCTTCTGCTAACGAACGCAACAGTCTCAGAGATACCATTGAGAATGTCATATCACAGCATGGGTGAACATGATGTAAATATTGTAAATAACACTTTGATCCAACCATTACCAGAAGCTTAGTTTTTAGTAATGACTCCGGCCACTTAAGCCTACGAATTAAGATTATTTGTTATAAGTCTCTTTATTCGTTTAAATTATTCAAAAAACAAAAGAACATTTGTAAAGTAGCTAAAAATAAAACTGTGAACTACAAATCACTTTAAATATTACAACTGTAAAACCATCTCAAAACAAAAACTATTTATCTTGAATTTAAGAGTATTTCATTTATTTTCAAATTTTTATATATTTTCTTGTTTAAGCAAACTATGATTTATATATAATATATAATTTTATTTTGATAGCAATTCTAAGAAGAATATTTGTATATTTTGATACGAGAAGACTTAGAAAGTGCAAAGGAGCAGGCTGGAAGGTATTATTCACCCCATATATTTTATGGGGTATCCCCTAATTTATACAAACTTCATGTTAAGTTTGAACTAACCTGTCGAACCCGTTTCTTGGAGCTGCTGACTCTGAAGATGCCGAGGGTGTGGAGTCCATAGTTCTCTAGGTGTCTAAGACAGGAGGTAACAATATTGGGGACTCCCCCGGGGTCTTGACTGAGATCTAGGGCTGACCCCACTGACAATGTATCTAGCAGGCCTGGCATGCTCACCGTTGGACATATGAGGCTCTCTGTGGAACCTTTCTGAAACATCAGCTCATGTCAGGGAACTGAAAGTTTGCTTGCATAAGTTAACACAGCACTTACTGTTATTATTATTATCATCAATTCATTTCCCCTCAGAAAGGGGTTGAACTTGGTAATAAAGATGATTCAGTTTTTCTTTTTCTTCTTCTCTTCCCAAAACCTCTTCATTTCTGCATGTCCCTGATTTTTTATTTCTCCGTGTAATGGTGATTGTTTTAACATGTATTTCATTATTAGATCGCTTCATCTATTTCCATTTATTCTACTTCACTTGATTAGAAAAAATGAACCATTCTGAGAATTGTGCACACTTGTTTTCATTTATTTTTTTTAATTTCATTAAACCTGCTTGGTCTCTCCTCTGCGAATAGTGGTTTCCACTGTGTATATGACATACCCCTTATAGCATTATAGTTGCAATTTTTTAGTAATACAAGTATATCATTATGGCAAGGTGTATATACATGTACATATCCCACTTACTTACTGGAAAGGTGATTTTATAATTTGAGATATCTTCAGATATGACGCAAACACAACTTATAGAGTGTATTTTAAGGTAAATATGAATGGTTATATGAGTGTAGGATGAGGTGGTTGACCTGTGCAGTCTAGTTACTAACTGAATTTGATTTATACTTAGAAAGGGCCATACATAATAGCCCAATAGCCAGGGTTATAATCAGATCAATACTACGTAGTTCAAATTCCACATTTTGTTATACACTTCTTAGTTGCCCTGGTTATTAATAAATGAATCTTTCTAAAGTACAGTTGACTCTAGTTAGTAACAATGACTATACTCGTTCATCTTAACTTATCACACTTGCTCACCCCTCATATTCGCCCGTATCTACACAATCTTAGTAATAATAAATAGATATTATATAGAGATATTCTCAAAAATTGAAAAAATCAATCTATGTATTAAGGTTTTCCTAATCATTATTTCAAACATTGACCGAGAACTATAGAAGGGTTGTAGTTCAAACACTGGCCTTCCGATTATTAACCAATGAATAAAGTCTACTTCAAGTAACAGAAATGTGTGGAATGGGTATAACAACTGAGAATAAGTAGGGTTAACTAGTACAATGGAAATAGGCCAAGATACCTCACAATTCGCGATTGGTGAATTGAGAACAATTTTGGCAACAAAATGCTCATTGTGTACAAAATAGCCATCTTACTTTCTTACTATTTAACTTGCTGTGTCTACAGACTGATAAGTTTTGTCTTTATTGCACAACAGTGTGTGATACAACTCGATGTGACTGTTCTTTTAGTGTTATCTTAAGAGATTAGATTGGGGATTTGGTAGAGATTCTTCAAACAAAAGTCGAATAAACATCAACTCATTAATCTGTTTAACTGAAAATATCGAAGGTTACATTAGAAATGTATGCATTGTTTTAATTTGCTGTTGTTTAAAGAAATTGGCATCTCTTTTTTCTGATATGGAGATTACAATTAATGTTTTCTTATTTTTTGCCTTCAAGTCTTCTCGAGTGAATAATTTTCTTACAGTCTCAGTCATTTGTCGAAGGATCGAGCCAGCCTCGGACTCTCTGCCTGGTGTTGATTTTGGAACTACTTAAAGAACTCAATCGACTATAAGAAGACCGATTGTTGTCTGTCCGTCAGTCCCCAAACTATTGTTTGATTTAAATAGTCATGGCCCTTAATTCTCTCTTCCCTGATTGGCCACCAGGCAGGGGGTTCGACGCCTGCATTTTGCAGTTGAACATTACTTCACTTGAAAATATTTCACGCTTATGTTATTTTATTTTTATTTATTTAAAGTTTACAAGGTGTTACAAATCCGTGTCCTTGCTAAGCTTGAAGCTTGGCAAAGCTTGTTGGCAAGGACCTCAATATGGAACGTATGATTAAAATATTTAAAAAGTAGTATCTATATTTATAAAAGAGGATGTCTGTATATATATATGTATATATGTTTGAAGTTTATGCGCTGCCAAACCATCCAACCGATCGCCATGAAACTTTAGGATGTTGTCCTGTATACTCCCGAGATGGTCTCTGTGAAGTTTGATGCAGATCCGTCCACAGGGTCCCGCCCCATGGGGTCCTAAAGATCCCATGTTATTCAAATGGAGAATCTGAATTGTTTACAAAAAAACATATGACTGTGTGGTTTAATGTAGTTTCACATGCCATAAGCAGATTGAAGTTCTCACTACTACAGTACTGTATATGTTTTGATTTATTGTAGTTCTAAATTTCACCTTGAGAGTGTAGCACACACTACAAAAATCCTTTACATTTATACACCAAATAAGAAGACCAAAAATATTGTTTACCCTCTTGCACTCATTTAATAAATAATGGTTTTTTCTATAATTCTTTTTATTGCTTTATTTTGGTATGTCAATGAAAAATGAAAGGCGAGAAAACGTCCGCCGGGTTCAGCTAGTATAATATATAGGTGGTTTAGGGCAGGCACTTCAGTATCTTAGATATAGGCAACTTTACAAATATGCAACTGATTTGCCTTGGCAGCAAGCTTCAATAGCTAGAATAATCTAAACAACAATGATGCTTTAACATATGTATCTTATATTGTAATATGTTTTATAAGATACATATGGTTAGTGCTCCCTGAGATACATGTGGTTAGTGCTCCCTGAGATACTTGTGGTTAGTGCTCCCTGAGATACATGTGGTTAGTGCTCCCTGAGATACATGTGGTTAGTGCTCCCTGAGATACACGTGGTTAGTGCTCCCTGAGATACATGTGGTTAGTGCTCCCTGAGATACATATGGTTAGTGCTCCCTGAGATACATGTGGTTAGTGCTCCCTGAGATACATGTAGTTAGTGCTCCCCTGAGATACATGTGGTTAGTGCTCCCTGAGATACATGTGGTTAGTGCCCCCTGAGATACACATGGTTAGTGCTTCCTGAGATACACATGGTTAGTGCTCCCTGAGATACATATGGTTAGTGCCCTCTGAGATACATGTAGTTAGTGCTCCCTGAGATACATGTGGTTAGTACTCCCTGAGATACATGTGGTCAGTGCTCCCTGAGATACATGTGGTTAGTGCTCCCTGAGATACATGTGGTTAGTGCTCCCTGAGATACATGTGGTTAGTACTCCCTGAGATACATGTGGTTAGTGCTCCCTGAGATACATGTGGTTAGTGCTCCCTGAGATTACATGTGGTTAGTGCTCCCTGAGATTACATGTGGTTAGTGCTCCCTGAGATACATGTGGTTAGTGCTCCCTGAGATACATGTGGTTAGTGCTCCCTGAGATTACATGTGGTTAGTGCTCCCTGAGATTACATGTGATTAGTGCTCCCTGAGATTACATGTGGTTAGTGCTCCCTGAGATACATGTGGTTAGTGCTCCCTGAGATACATGTGGTTAGTGCTCCCTGAGATACATGTGGTTAGTGCTCCCTGAGATACATGTGGTTAGTGCTCCCTGAGATTACATGTAGTTAGTGCTCCCTGAGATACATGTGGTTAGTGCTCCCTGAGATACATGTGGTTAGTGCTCCCTGAGATTACATGTGGTTAGTGCTCCCTGAGATTACATGTGGTTAGTGCTCCCTGAGATACATGTGGTTAGTGCTCCCTGAGATTACATGTGGTTAGTGCTCCCTGAGATTACATGTGGTTAGTGCTCCCTGAGATACATGTGGTTAGTGCTCCCTGAGATACATGTGGTTAGTGCTCCCTGAGATTACATGTGGTTAGTGCTCCCTGAGATTACATGTGGTTAGTGCTCCCTGAGATTACATGTGGTTAGTGCTCCCTGAGATACATGTGGTTAGTGCTCCCTGAGATACATGTGGTTAGTGCTCCCTGAGATACATGTGGTTAGTGCTCCCTGAGATACATGTGGTTAGTGCTCCCTGAGATACATGTGGTTAGTTCTCCCTGAGATACATGTGGTTAGTGCTCCCTGAGATTACATGTGGTTAGTGCTCCCTGAGATTACACGTGGTTAGTGCTCCCTGAGATTACATGTGGTTAGTGCTCCCTGAGATACATGTGGTTAGTGCTCCCTGAGATACATGTGGTTAGTGCTCCCTAAGATACATGTGGTTAGTGCTCCCTGAGATACATGTGGTTAGTGCTCCCTGAGATACATGTGGTTAGTGCTCCCTGAGATACATGTGGTTAGTGCTCCCTGAGATACATGTGGTTAGTGCTCCCTGAGATACATGTGGTTAGTGCTCCCTGAGATTACATTTTTTACAACTGGTTTTGGTTTGTTTTTTAAAATTATTGAATTAGAACGATAGTTATTCGTATTAAGAAAATAAATCAAGAGGTAACGTTAAAGTCTGATTTCAGGGAGCATTAGACAATTTTGTTTTCTTTCTAAAAAGGTAAATTTTAAGATTGTGCATTAATAAATAATGCTGAAATCTTTATTTAAAGTTTATCTCATAGACAATATGGCGGCAGGTTTAACTGACTCTAAAGTGCATGGCTTATCGTACAACAAACTGTTTTTAGCACAATGATTTCTTAAACCATAACATACTTAGGCCAGTGCTACGTGTAAAAGTCATCGCATAATGAATTATGTTCAATACAACACTAATTACAGATGCACTGAAAATATTTTTAACACTTCAACCATTCAAAGCATCTCTCACACACGGTTACTTTCATACTACCGGAAAATCATAGTTGGAGAGTGACCTGTACTTTCAGTAGGTCACTCTCCAAGTGGCCTATCTATAATAGAAAATTGTTAAAATCTGAAAGTGTACTTCACAATACATCCAGAGTTAAGAATCCATGGTAAGAACTGTTTATTTTTAAATATAAAAATTAAGATCTCTCAAAAAACCTACTAATAACCCAAGACTCTACTTTTCATGCTATGCAATTAATTTATTATTCATTTTTAAAAAGTCACAAATAAAGTTTCAAAGACAACTCCAATTTGTATTCAATGTAAGAAGTTTCGGTTAAACATTGACCACAGTACTGCCAAAAAGAAATAATAATTTAAAAGTACATAACAAATACTGATGATTATTTTAGAACCTGGCAGATTAAAGAAGAGCAATAATATAGTCCAGTGCCAATCTACTTATCAGAGGTAGTATTCTAGTGACATGTGTAAGTGTGCTATGTATAGGTGTAGAGCAGGGCTGCCAACACAAATATTGTTATCAGCAATGAGCAACCACCGCCAACGCTAACCTCTCAAGTGTCATAACTGCTGTGGCACTTCCGTAGATCACTTATACTCTCAAAGACTTCATCATTTCAGGCAAACTTTCAAATTACATTTGGGTTAAACAAAAAATAAATATGGATGTAATAATTTCAACTCTTACCTACAAATAAGACCTTATTCAAATTATTTTGAAGCGATCCTTACATGTTAAACCTAGAGTTATAAATTTTAATAATTTTTTTATCATTTTGTACACGAATCCAGGATTAAAAATGCAAATATAGTTAGAAAATAATTTTTAAATGTTGTAGGCAGGTTGTATTGCATTATTTCTCAATATATTTGTTATTTTCAAAGTTTTTTAGTAGTTTTCTCTTCTAAAATGCTGCAAACCTTTGATTATATTATTTCATAGATAACAATTTTATCAAAGCAAAAAAATCTTTTAACATATTTTTGTTGCAAATCATATTTTAAGAGTAATATGTTTGTTTGTTAATGTTTTCTAGTTTAAATATATAAAATTGTTATAAAATAACATTTAACATAACACATATTGTCAACTCTGTAGATTTTCAAAGCCTTTGATTTTACCTAACCTCAATACCATACATTTGATCTTCAACTTGATCCACCATCGAAATAAAAAACAAAAGTCATGGAACATTACCAGAGTGATCAACTTTCACTATAATTGAACTATGACATAAAAAAGACATAAAATAGGTCAGTAGCACTAAAATAGTTGGAAGAGGCTGAAATTAGCTTGAGTGCTTCTTTGGCTATGAATAGGTCTACGGAATGGGTAACAGGGAGGGGGGGGCAGACTGTCTAAGCTACAAGTGGTGAAACATATGGGAAGAATTCCTTCAACTATAATCACTAGGGAAATGAGTGTTGATGATACGAACATATTAGACTACCTTAAATCATTGATTAAATATATGTTTTATAGGAAAACAGAAGTACGAAATGGTCGCAAAAAAGCTTAAAAGTACTAAAAATTAACCCCCTTGTGAATATTGAAAACAATTTCAAATTTGTAAAAACGCGACAAATATTTTTTTAACAGTCAATTTTTGTTAAATGGACAAATATTGAATGAAAGAAATTTTTTCTAAGCAAGGTGTTTTCGATCAAGATTAGACATCACTTTCAAAAAAACCTTAATTTTGAAACTTAAGTACGAACATAGAACTATAAAAATCTAATATTTATTCAAAACTGTTATCTTTTTATACGGATATGACAAGGATGATTTTTTTTCTAACTTTAGTTTTTCATGTGCTTTTTTATTATGTTGACGCCTGCATTAAACGATGGCATCACCTTGAATCTCAAACAAGACAATTATTTACTCACACAAATATTATTCATTCCATACAAAATTTTGTGTTTCTAATTATCAGATTTTTAAACTCTATTGTGGAGCTAGTGTAGGTCTGTGTAAATGTAATGCAGTTTAAACCAGTAGTACTAATAGATGCTACTAACTAATCAAATTACTAAGACAAAAATAGTCCCACATATTACATGAGATATTGTATGAGATATACTGTATGTAAGAAATGTAATCAAAACTTATACATTGGATATAGAATCTACTGTTTTTCTTTATGGTTGTACCAAAATAGTTTTATAGAATTTCATTCAATTGTCATCCGGTTAAATTCGTCATGCCATATTTCAGCAGAGATACTGCAGTTTTGCCCTGGTACTAACCCAACAGCTGACATTACCGAAAATATTTTTGTTTTGATATTTGACATTTAAATTCTATAGATTTGTACACTTCTTTTGAACACTTAGGTATTGCCTATTATTTGCTGTGATGTTTAAAATAAAAAATTATAAACAAAAAACCAACTTACCAATTTATTGTTTTTATATCAATTTTTGTAATGCAGAGTGAAACAAATTTATTATTGTTGCAAATAATTATTTTTCTTTTTTATTGATTCTTGGTAGTTATACCTTAACCAAAATGGTACAAAATTAAAATTTTTTTATTTTTAGCAAAGGCATTGTTAACTGTTAGTATGGCCTTAATATATATCAAACAACGAGAAAAATGCCTAAAACAATATTTAGTGTTTTTGTGCAAAAACCAATCTAACCCTCTCACGTACCATTCATGTACAGTGATACTAACCCACACACTTATATTGGTTTCATGATGCAACCACCACAGAAAAACAAACAGTTAGGTACAAGACCACATAGTAAGTCTTAAGATGTGATATCACAATCAAGAACTTTACTTTCCATTAAGTAAACAAATTAATGGACAAAACAACAAAGTAAACAAAAGTCGGCACTGGTGGCGCAGTGCTGTAACCCAGCTACTTGGGGACAAAGTATTTGGGAGATTGTAGGCGATAGATTCCATGCTCGATTCTCCTAACACCGACACGGCGTCCGCTCAATGGTTGCCATCAACGAAGACACTACTAGAGAAGTCTGGAGTGTCTGTGTTGAATGGTAGTCAAGGTTCGGATGTTGTGTAGGGGAGAGAACTGAGTGTCAGACTTGTCAGTTAGCTGAAAATCAGACCAACACTACGTGGTTCGGATTCCACGTAAAGCTGTAGGTCCCATAGTTGCCCTGGCTATTGGGCTATTAATAAATAGTCCTTTCTGAGCTAAGTCGAACTTAGATAGTAACAATGACTACACTCGTTCATCTACACTCATCACACTCATTCACTCCTCATATTCGCCCATATCTCTACGATCGGCGTCTTAGAGATGAAAAATGAGAAAAAATGAAAATTACAATAGGCATCATCAAAAATAACAATGGCACAAAACTTCACAGTTCACATACCCTTCAGTAGTATAAAATGTTTTACTATTAAGCTGCTTAGATACAGTATCACTACACATTTTACTAAGCAGTAACCTAACAGGAATCAGTAGTTTAATGTACAGCAAAACTTGTTGATACTTAAAACTATTAAAAAACTTATTTAGTTTAATATTAGGTTTAGCAAGGTTTTGTTTTTGTCTTGTGTTGTACTCATGCATTGAATTGTGATAGTTAAAAAATTCATCATTTTTTATCACATAGTTCAAGTTACAGTTTATATAGGTACATATAAGAGTCATAACATTAAAGTTGTTTAAAGTTGTCCTGCATGAGTCTGACTTAGATAATTCACTTATTATTCAAGAGCCTTCTTTCGTCAAATAAAAGCTCTTTTGTCAGAATTTGAACTACCCTAAAGGTGTATTCCATTATTCAAATGAATATGAAACCGACCATAATACTGTATATCATAACAAGAACTCCCTTACTCACGCTATCCTTCAACGTCTTTAAAAGATAATAACTCTTAAGAGTTTTACATATATTATGATTAATATGTTCATCCCAACCAAGTTTGCTATCCAAATGGGAGCAATTTTACATATTTAAATAGGTCATTGTCTATTTGTATTAGCCAGTGGCCTTGACCAGAGGGTTCCAACGTTATTGCAAAATAACAGAGTCAAACAACATCGAGCGTGGCTGTTCCTTGGATGGGTGACCGTCTGAGCGATCCCGTCCTTGCATGCAGCCTGCCTGCCAGGTTAAGTGCAGCGTTGGTTCCCAGGTTAAGTGTTAGAGAGGGCTTCTTAGCCCTAACTTTGCCTGGTAAAATAAGACGACCTTTAACTTTAACTTTTTTTGTAAATGGTTCTTTAAAGTAAATAATATTTGTTTAGTCTTGTCATTATTTATTACTAAGTTATTAACAGAAAAACAATGCATGCTTGTTCAAATTACTTCTTAAGTTTAGATTTTACATCTAAGATATGTGAAATATCTCATATGACACCTTCACATAGAGTCAATATGTTCTAAAAGGAAAGGAGCCCTACCTCGCCTCTTGCTGCAGACTCTATGAGGGAGCTGAAGCTTGTCCGACTGCCGTGGTGTGCCTTACGCCGTAACTCACTGTCTTCCCCTGCCAGAGGCTCCATCTTCCCTATCCGGGCAAGACGTTCCTGCTCCACGCACTGGCTCAGCGGTATTCCAAACACCATCCCACCTCCCTCATCTGCCAAGAAAACAAAAACCAGTTATTCATTTTGTCAAAAAATTATTCAGCATAAATGTTTTGATGGGAAATATAATCTCATGAATCACATAAATTATTCAAGAAACCATGTAGATAAAAAAGTTTTTGTATGGAAGGCTAAAATCTCACAGACGTTCGTGAGAAAATAGAATAGATCCATTAAACAGAAAAAATTTGCTCCAATGTCAATTTGTATATATATATATAAAATCCAAAAACTCATCAGAACATCTCCAAAGCACTGAACAGATTTTTATACATTTGGAGGGATGCTAGATTTCGTATAAAGGATTCCTTGAAATCGTATTCCTGCGGGGTAGAAACATCCCCTCAAAGTTTTCTTTTTTTCACAAGAATAACTTTGGAATTAGTTTAATTAAATAATTTATTTCAAACAACTGATACAAAAAACATAAACATGACACAAAATCTTGGCTAATTTGGTTTTCATGTGAAGTGTATGAGGTCATTTCTACTAACTCTGACATGATCGCACTACTTTGCATTTCCCTAAAGTAGATTTATAGGGGTATCTAGGCTATAAAACTTTGTTATTTAGGAGAATGAATGGTAGCAGGCTGAGGTTTAATATTGATGTAATTTTTAGGGAGAACCACGGATGAAAGAGTAAGTAAGCATAGAGAACCACCCTCTAGCAAAGCAAAGGCCATCGGTTAGTCATATATAAAAATCTGATTTCACACAGTCAAAATTAAAATACTTAAGCAAGATATTTAGAAATCACATTTGGCCAAGCCTTGACCACTCCTGCGTGCTTTAAAGACTAACACCATTTGAGCAGTTTGAAACTTACAACCCTTGGCTAGTTTCACTTGATATGAAGTTACAATAGAATGAATAGTGAATATTATTTGTACGAACAATGCTATGAAAAAAAAATTTAAAAATACAGCCCAAATAAGGGTAAAAACAGATAACTCTTTCAAAAAAGACCCCCTAATATCAATCTGTTACTGTACCGAAATAATGTTAGAAAGAGATTTCAGACAACTTTTTAAAAGGAGCATCACAAATAGAATTTGAGTCTACTAAAAGACCTGGGAAGGAAATGCATCTAAGACCCCCATTAGTGGAGGTGACACAATATTATACATTTAAATAACAATAACTAAAACGTATGAGTCCTAGCCCTTATTTAAAATTGCAGAATTAGCTACATTTTCTGTAATCAATAAGTGTAAAAATAACAAGCTTTTCTTCTCTTCATATGCTTGTCTAAGGATTATTTTTTTTATTCTTACAAGTTATTTTTAGGGCACTAGGCCTAGTATTTTAGTAAAAAGGGAAAGGAATGCAGTACACCTGATAAAATGGTAAACTGGTACACAACAGAAAGAAAAAAAATTATTTTGGGAAATGCATCAGGGCTAGTGGCCACTAAGAATGAGTATGCTGTTTTTTCCCTCCCTGGCTATAAAGATTTTTCTATTCTTAAAATGATTATTCTCAAAACAAAATCATAATTCATTATAATTGAACAAAAGACAAACTACTATGTGTAGATTTCACAAAGGCATGTTTATTTGTTCCTAGTATACAAAAACAGTTGGGGCGTGTAAAAACTTCACCTTGGTGCGTACAAGACAAACAAAATTAAAATATAGATTTGAACATTATTTGGCCAACATCCAGTGGTTATTTGTGGTTCTGGGCATTGGTTACGCCAATGTTTATACACAAGTGAGCATGTGAACAAATGGTGTGTCAAAACGGTGCACTCGGAAGATCTGATTGGTGACAAGGGTGCAGCTTAATTAAGTGGTAAGTTTTCATTCTGATGTACTGTTGGTGAAACCTTGCAATTTGTTCAAGTCTAGTATCTTTAGATAAATTTTCTTCGCAGACCTACAATGTTGTATCTTTCATGAGAAAATGACAAGTGTGTTATCTTTTAGTGGATCTTTTCAAAACATAAAGTTAAGGAAAACACAAATTTGCCAAGACACCATTGTGGATCATTAGTATTATATATTTTACTTTTTTTTTATTGGTCTAACAGAATATTTTGTAAAATATTAAAAAGCAAACATAAAAATGAAGGGTTCATTAAAACATTGAACATAGAATTGACAATAAAAACTATAGTGTCCGCTCAATGGTTGCCATTCATGTGAATACTACTAGAGAAGTCTGAAGAGTCTATGTTGGATGGTAGTCAAGGTTCAGATGTGTGGGGAAGAAAACTGAGCGTCTGGCTTGTTTGTTAATTGAAATTCAGACCAATACTACATGGTTAATACTCCATATAATCTCGAGGTCCCTTATTTGCCTTGGCTATTGGAATATTAATAAATAGCTCTTTCTATGGAATAGTCAATCTTAGTAACAATGACTACATTAATTCATATACACTCAACACACTCAATTGCCACTCATATTCACCCATATCTCTATGATCAGCGTCTTACTAATGAATAAAATGTTTAGAAATACTCACAATATTTTTACACTTTAGAAACTGTTGTATATAAAAATTGTTAGAATTAAAGTTAGATAGTAAAAACTGGTACTAGATTGTTTTGTCAAAAAAATTGTTTAAGGTATCAGTTAGTAACCTTTTGATTGCTCATGTTTTATTAGCTATTTTTAAGTCCCCAATTTGATTAATAAATAAAATGTTTTGTTCTTTTATAATTCATGTAATATATGAGGTGGACATATTATCTATAAGCCATATAAATACAGGTAGTGGATATTTAATTAAACAATTTTAATAATAACATATAGGTTACATTTAAATGATTTAAAAATTATGTTGAATCCAAGTAAACAAACTTATTTTAGATAAATCTGATGGTTAAATAAGATATTAGGAAGTCAAAACATTTAAAATGTTTGATGATGATCAAAATTCAAATTTTTAACACTCAGTTGGTGTTATATTTCCTGTTTACAATTGAACTGAAATTAAAGTAAGTTTATATTATATATTCATGCTCAAATTTTCAAATTAATACATGCAACATTTGCTAAGGATTAAAAGATAAAGTCTATTTGATACTTGTTTTCATCAAATCTGTTCTATTACCGTTCATGTTTTTATGCAATACCAGTGAATACTTGTTTATTGACCTAGAAGTGTATGCAGAATAAGCAAGCTACACCACAGAAACAAACTAGAACTTCCAGCTGTCTGTGATAATAATGGATCTGGTAATGAGAGTCCAACAAAGAAAAAAAGGTAAAAAGAGGCCTTTTAGGAGACATGTTTTAAAACACATACTGAGCTTTTGACCCACCTACCCACCTGTCTATACATATACTGAGTTGTTAACCCACCCACCTATTCACATATGAAGGTGTTGACCCACTCACCCACCTGTCTATACACATATGAAGGTGTTGACCCACCCACTTACCCATACACATACTGAAATGTTGACCATAACTTTTTATAATTACAAACACAAAGCATACAGTTAAGATAGAACAGTATGTTTTAGCCCACTGAAGGTAAATTTGCACATCTTGGGCTGTCAACTTCCCAGTAGTGACATGGCAGGTTGGAAAAAAACCATCTTAAGTGACGTTCAGCACTGCTGAAAGTCAAAAAGGAATGGAAAGTATTGATTACCGCAAAATTAAGGGAAAGTGTCCAAACTGAAAGTAAGAAATGAGTCAATTTAAAAGTAAAAAAAAGAAGGACAGTATTCTCCAAACAACTCTATAACAACATTATGTCAGAAGATCATGGCTGAGGACAAGAGAGATATTGATCCAACTATGGTGGTTGAGTGATGGTGATAATAATGGTAAATTATAAACTGATTTGTAATGCGTCTCATTATCATAGGATAGTATATTTGTTAGAGAGAGCAAATTCATTAAAGATGATTGTTAACTCAAAAGGTTCGGCCATAACAGTTATACTTTAGGTACAAGGTGAGACCCGAGGAAAGGTTACTAAGGAAACTGGTAAAGAGGTTACGTTTTTAGGAAATGAACTAAAAATGTAAAATGTACTTTTTAGTAAATGTGTTGAAAAAGATTAAGATTGTATCATATAAAATATATTATAGAATCGTCCTTTATCTTTCAACGCAAATAAGAATATAAATATGCCTGGCCATATAGATTGGGAAACAGAAATTTGTTTACTGTAAATTAACAATAGGAGATTATTCCAGACATGTGTAAGAGAATGCTTTGTGTTGAAACCGGGCTTCAGGAATTTGTATCGGCTATAGTGGGATAGTATTGGGAACTTTTTGGTTTGAAATTGGGGTTACACACAGACTTTATACAGCAAACAGTACTCAGGAAATTCATCAATAAGACACAGTTTGTAGAGATATGGGGCGAATGATTATGATGAGTATAGATGAAGTAGAGCAGTCAATGTTTCTAAATAAGGTCGACTGTTCCTCGGAAAGAGCTATTTATTATTAGCCCAATAGCAAGGGCAACTAGGGGACAGCTTTACATGGAATCTAAAACATGCGTTACATGGTCTGATTTTCAGCTAACTGATAAGCTTGTTGACACTCAGTTCTCCTCTCTGCACATCTGAAATTTGACTACTACCCAACATGGACATGACAGACTACTTGAGTATGTCCACATTGATGACAACCATTGAGCGGATGCCGAGTCAATATTAAGAGGACTGAGCAAAGAACCTATCACCCTACATCTACAATCCTACAAATTAGTCCCCAGGTAGCTGGGTTACGGCACTGCACCATTAGTGCTGACTTAGAAAAAAAGTTGTGGTTAAGTGTGTAATTACAGGGACCATGTGTGAACCATTGAACATCTATCAGTAACACTTAATAGAAGTGACTTTAAATAGACTAGATTATCACCAATATAATTTCAAGAGTCTTCTTAATAATTTTCCAAAATTTGATTAAAGAAAATTATAATAATTTTTTGTATGAAATAAAAAAAATCTTAAACTATTCTCCTTGTAGTCAAAATCAATTTACCAAATTAATTTTTGAAAAAGAAAAAATACTTCAGTTAAAAATATCAATACTTCTAAAAGTGTTGTATATCACCATAACATAAATATCTTACACAGAAAAAATTAATAGCATCCAGCTATTCATTGTCACTCTAACAGTTTTGTCAAGTATAATAAAACACTACCAACAATATTGTGATTTTTATTTTAAAAGTTTGCTTTCACGTGGTTCGGGTTGCAATAAACAACATTGTGTAAGGTATTTAGACGGATGCCGGAGACAGGTGGGCCCTATATTTAACCTGGCACAGTCTCCGCTGCCTCGCCTAGTCCACAGATCACGTTAATGCCTCAAAAATTGTCAAACTGTCTCCAATGACCACTCCCATCTACGATTGCATGGTTCTAGCATTGGCTTTGTTTGTTTGTTGTGCGGTATGTACTATTAAATTTACCGTTATGGAACGGCCGTGACTGTAAAAGCAGCACAATCTACCATGTACATTAATCATAAATTGCATTAACATAATTTAAACAAAAATAAATCGCATACTGTAAGATGAATATGAAGTGTGAAAAATAAAAATTAATTATTGACGGTATATATTTTTTGTAATGGTGGTAATATTTTTTATCTAAATTAATTTGCTTCAGATAACTCTTTTATATGTATGTTATATTTTGGCTTCCAATCTAAAACCATTTTCAAAAATAAATATCTTTAACAATGTAAACTCTCTAAAATATAAATTATATACTTCATCACATGTTATTAAAAACATTAAACAGACGATTTAATAAATGAAATTTTTTAACCATATATAATATTGTATATATTTTCATACAAATTGTTTAATCTTTTAATTATTTAAAATGTATTTAAAACTATAATTAAACTAAAAGTTCTAAATAAAATTAAGAGTAATAAAACTTGATTAAATAGTTTCCATCCAAATTTATACAGTATATAATATGATTCAAACATTTCATTCATCAAATCATCTATTTAATATTTTTAGTAACATCTAATCAACCATATAGTTTATATTTTCATTAAATGTTTATGTTGTTAACAACTATTTTTGTTTTTAAATAAATGTCTTCAGATTAGAACACGATATTAAACTAATTAAAAAAAGAATTATGTTTAGCAAATTAATTTAGCTCAAAAAGTAAAAAACTATGTGCATGATCTGTGACGCTTGTTACCTACTGCTATTATCTGAGAGGCTCAGAGGCCAGGAAAACCAAGGTACTTAGAGTTTATTCTGCGAGTCAAAACCACCCAGTGCGCATTTATAATTTTACTAACTACATTGTTGAGCTTCATTTCAAACTATTTTTCAGACCCAGTACTCAACAATGACCATCAATCAATCTGGTTACACACCCCCTCCCTTCACAACACCCCAGAACTCAGCAATGACCATCATTCAACCTGGTTACACACTCTCTCAACTTCACAACCCCCCAGGACTCAGCAAAGACCATCAATCAACCTGGTTACACACCCCCTCCCTTCACAACTCCCCAGTACTCAGCAATGACCATCATTCAACCTGGTTACACACCCCACACCCTCTTCAATAAGATTGTGAAAAACATGCTTTTTTATACATACATAAATATCCTGATCCTATCACAGTTCACTTGGTTTGGGTTGTGACAAGCGCTCTCCATCGTCTTCTTCGTACAAGAGACCAACTTCTGTTCCCATCTGCTACCCCATCTAATAATTTTTTCTTTGACACCCTACAACCATCTCTTTCTTGGTCTTCCTCTAGCTCTTTTTCCTTATTCCCTAATTTCTAATATTCTCCTTGGCAACCTACCCTCCGCTGTTCTTTTGACATGGCCATACCACCGTAAGATGTTCTGACTAATTTCTCCTTTTATAATATTTACTCCCAGTGTGTCCTTTTTATTTCCTCATTTCTTATTTTGCCCAAACAGCTTGTCAGAAATCTCATTTCCGCTGCTTGTATTTGGCTCCATTCCTTCTTATTCAAGGTCCATGTCTGCAAATCATATGTTATTATTGGGGTATAATAATATTCAAACTTAACTTTATCGTGTTTGCTTTCATTGGAATATATATTGCTTTCTAATCTGCGGGTGATGTGGTATGTTTGTGATTGTATTTGAAACCACAAACGAAATAACCAGAGGAAGGTTGAAAGTGATGCCACTACAAGAGACAATGGAAGTAAAAGGATACAGTGGGCATGTGAAGAGATTTAGAAATAATAGATTGTCGAAGATAGCTCAGGAGAAAGAGGAAGAAGACCAAGAGAAAGACCTAGAGGAAGGAGGGAGAACCAAGTTTGGAAGGATGTGGAGAGAAGAGGAATGCAGAAAAGAAAAGTAGAGGAAGAGGAAACCTGGAGGTATAGACAAAAATGGAGGAGGCTGTGTATAGGATGACTCATGAAAACGTAAATGTCAACAGATGATGGTGTTAAAGTAGAAGTAACAATGACCAACAGAGTGGACGGACACAATTCAATACAACGTCATTCTGCATATATATGATAAAATGGTCCTTCCATCCAATATATATTTTGGTATTGTGTGTACATTGGGGGGGTACTGCACGGGTTCACTGAGCAATGTATGAAGGCTATATACTAAAGTATTTACCTTATGCATAGCATGACATTCTACGATCTTTACTAAGCTAATCCATATCTAAAGCAAGATTTTGTTGCTTGTGATTTAGGTTTTATAATGAAATCCTGTTAACCAAGAATATAAAACTATAAAATTCCCATGGAAGAATATTCTTGTGGCTAAAACAGTATATACATTGTTGTAATAAGGGACTCACTTTTGTCATCTTTGCCTGCCTTGGAATCGAAGAAGCTTGTAGTGATGGCCTTCCTTTTGAGCAAGTAAGCACGCCGCTTTGGCTTCTGCACTCCCGCACCAGCCGAGACTGTCTCTGGAAAAAACACAAAGTAAAATGTTGAAAGATATGACAAAATTTCCCAAATCATATTACACTTTTGTTAAGATTTATCTTTTTGAATTTATATTGTACAAAAATACAAAAAGTGTCACTATTTTTTTATTTTATTTATTTTTTAGCAAATAGTTCAAAATTTTTTGGATTATCATTCAAATGTATAATTATAGTTCATTATTAAGACTAATATCATGTAATTAAAAAAAAAAAACCATGAGATATTTGGTTTTCCTACTATCTCACTTACAATTTATTTATATTGTTGTATTTTATATTACTAGCTAAGCCTGGCCACCCTTTTCTGTTGCTTAGTCTGATATTAACTTTTAGGGATGTAAAATACACTTATTGAATAAAAAAAAAAAGAAATGGTTGACTGTTTACTTTATTCTATCTTAAATAACATAAATTACAGTTCATTCTTCAACCTCTTTTCTTACTGGATTTATTTAATGTTATAGATAAAACAAACACTCCAGTAATTAGTTTTTAATTTTGTTAGGACTATCAGTAAAAAAGATACCATCTTTTGTTTGTGTGTCTGAAGGTGGTAACTTCGTTACCGAAAGGCCTAACAAAATTAAAAACTATTTACTAGAGTGTTTGTTTTATCTATAATTTACTCTTGATTTCATAAATAAACAGTCACAGTAATAAACTTACAGGATATGATTTGTACTATTGATATACACGATGCACACTAATCACAGTTGCACTTTTCCAGCAGTGATATTCATTTTCATTTGTGAAATGTATATAGGTCAGAAAATGCTTGAAATGGCCTGTTCCCATTTTCAATTTTAGGAACTTAATATATACAGACACTCTTGTACTTGTATATAAATGCAATGTTGTTAAAAATTGCATGTAAATCCATCCGTTCTGACACCTTAGACTACTTGGCCACCGGATCGTCCAGTTATGTAAGTGAATCTCAGGTCCTCTCACTTCTACGATTTGGTCTGTAGGAATGATTGTATCATAACAACTAAAGTGTATCGTAACAATTTGATAGGTGAATAACTGTTTTAGTGGACCATGTGTTAGTTTTTGTACAAAATGTAATATTTTGAAAATGCTTTTATAGTTGAATATGTGAAACATTACATGTAATTCTTAATGATTTTAAATGACAATACCCATAATATCAACTCAAGACGCTCCATACTGGACCTTTAATAATCATGCAATGTTCACTATAATGACAAACACAAACTGTACAGTTGAAATAGTAAACTGTGTTTTGGTTTGCTAACAGTTACATGTCTACCATAGAGCTGTCGACTTCCCAGCAGTAACTTGGCGGTTTGGGGAACGGCCCACCTTAAGTTATAATTTTAGTTTTTTTAAGCTGTATAAAATCACAGTATTAGTCTCATCTATGCAATACTAACTAAGGTGTTTATACAACTTATTGGATTCAGCCTATTTTTATTCAAGCAAACGTCAAACTTTTATCTGCGTCTTAAACAACTACCTGAAGGTATCCTAACAGCGACACCAAGGTTGAGAGCCTGCAGTCTGGCCAGTGCCACTTTCTGCAGCACTCGCCTCTCAATGTCTGACAGCTGCAACAGGGTGGTCTCCCCCAAGGTGATGGTACGTCCTGCCACATTGGTCCACTGACAGGTTCCCTGCACAATAAAGCTGAGTAAACAATCTCCTATGAATATATAATCCAAATATTATTAACTCACTCATCATGACACCACTGAATAAATTTTGATGATATTGAAGAGAAGTTAGCTTTTGTATCATAGAGACCAATAAATTCCATTCCTAAGGGGTAGAAACAACCCCTCAATCTTTACTCTTTCCATAAAGGTGACATTGGTTTTAATTTAATAATTCATTTCAAGTCGGCACTGGTGGCACAGTGCTGTAAACCCAGCTACATGGGGACAAAGTGTTTTGGAGATTGTAGGCGATAGGTTGGATGCTCGGTCCTCTTAATACCGACATAGCGTCCACTTGATGGTTACTATCGGCGTGGACACTACTAGAGAAGTCTGGGGTGTCCAGGTTGGGTGGTAATCATTGTGCGGATGTTGTGTGGGGGAGATAACTGAGTATCAGGCTTGTTAATTAGCTGAAAATCAGACCAGCACTACGTGGTTCAGATTCCACGTAAAGCTGTAGGTCCCTTAGTTGCCCTGGCTGTTGGGCTATTAATAAATTGCCCTTTCTGAGGAACAGTTGAACTCAGTTAGTAACCAGACTACACTCATCCATACTCATCCTACACTCATATAATCATTCATATTCGCCTTAAAATACCAACAACGTTGTGTCGGCGTCTCATATGTAAGAATGTAAGAATGTAACAGTTCATACGAAAAAAATGTAAATGACACATAAGCTTGGCTAGTTTGTTTTTCATTGAACAATGTATAAGATAATTTCTACTAACTCTGACATGATTGCACTACTTTTCACCCCCCTAAAGTAGACTTATAGGGGTTTCTAGATTATAAAACTTTGTTATCTAGGAGAACCAACAAGGTAAGCTTTTATATTGGTGTGATGGTTTAAAGAGAATCACGGAGGGAACGGTAAGCGAGCATAGAGAACCACCATGTAGCGAAGGGTTGTCGGCTAGTGTATAATAAATCTGTTACGTTAGAATGGTAATAGGTTTCCTTTAACTTAATTCAGCTATAATATCCTTGCTATAAGTATGCTAATTTTAGTATAAATTTGCATGCCTTTCGGTTTATTTTGTTTTATATTTTTGGTGTTTCTTGCTGTATTTGTTGGAAAAATTTTCCTATTGCGAATGGCTTTATTATTAAATACGGACAGGTAATGAGTTTTTTGCTTTATAAGAAAGTATACTGAGTATATTATAATGCAAGTAAAGTTAAGAATGTATTTTTTTTATTTTATTCAAGTATACAATTTTATAGTGAAATTAATCATGTACTTTACAGAAACTTTGAAACAAGAGGAAGATTGTTTATTACACTATTTTCACCATTTTATGCAATAAATAGCTGATTAGTTTTACAATGTTGACCACTGTTCCATCAATACATCTGTATTTATCAATTGTAATTAATTTGCTGCTGTTTCTATTCTCACAAGCAAAGACTTACAGAATGAAGAACGACCTACGATGTTAGCTTGAGTACAGAGCCAATATTAGAGTGAATGAGTTTGTAAAGAACAATTTCTGTACAAGTTGGAGGGATGGCTGTGGAGGCATTTTAGAATGGCTGACTGAATCATAAATTATCGATTTTTATTTAATTTTTTTAACCATCTATCTCATTTATTTTTTTAATATTGTTGAACGTAATCCAATGGATAGACTTAGTATTTGTTACTCATAAGTTGGTCTTCCTATGGGACTGACGATGGGTCTACAGACCTAAAATCCAAATATCTTGGGTGTGGATTGGTAAAGTAAGACATCTTAAAAATATTTATACAAGCAATTCAGGCTACAAAATGAATGATCATTAACCATCATTAGTGTACATTTTTGTTTCATCATATCCAAAATAATGTTAATTATTTTTACTATTCATTATTAAGACATCAATCAATCGTAGAGATATGGGCGCAGAGAGAGTTCTTTTCCATTAGATTATTGGAGCGGCCGTAGATAAGGGGCTAAGGCGCTGGCTTGCCACGCTGCCGGTCCGGGTTCGATTCCCGATGTGACCACTAATAGATTTTGCCCTGCCGCTCCCGTGGTTCGGAAATCACGTAAAGCCGTTGGTCCCCAGGTTAAGTGTTAGAGAGGGCTCCTTAGCCCTAACTTCGCCTGGTAAAATAAGACAAACTTTAACTTTTTATACTATACATTAAAAATTTTCCCGATACAACACCTTTTTGTCTATAAAGTTTTAAGATTGTTTTATGTCAAAAGTGGTAATACTGGCACTACAAATTTACTACATAATACGAGGAGTGGGGCAAGTAGAATATATCCCCCGTACGTGTATTTAAACTCCCTAAAGTCTCAAAAAGTGCTTTTAAACAATCTTTTCATTATATTGGACCTAAATATTTTAATCAATTACCACATGACATAAAAAGTAGTACAAATTTGAAATATTTTTCCATGAATTTGAAGAATTGGCTATTTACGAAACAAGATCTAGACTATTTGGATTTTTGTTTAATATAAATACTGACACTTCTTGCAATTAATATGGTTTCTTGTTATTTTAGTCCTGTAATGTATGTTATATAAGAAATTTTAAGTTAAGTAGCAATAAATATAGTGTAAGATGAATTTAAGATAAATTTTTAAGTGTTTCATGCGCCACAGAGAGTTTTATTTTTATAATGTAGAAGCCTGGACTCATGTTCCATGTTTATAATATGTTTTTACTAAGTTATATATTGTGTTTTTTTAGTATTTTGTAAATAATTTTGTATTGGCTACAAATACTTGTAAGTGTGGTCAGTTTTTTCCGAGCCGTATTATTGTTTTTTATATTTGTAAAAATGAATGGAAATAAAATCATTATCATTATTATTATCATTAATATGAGTGGTGAATGAATCTGATGATTGTAAGACTGTAAGAGTGTAGTCATTCCTATATACATAGCATATGGTTACTTTGTAAGCTACAATTTATTAATTTAAAATTAATTATGTAAAAGCTTTTTTTATTTGGAAAAAAGTGCAAGTCATTGGATATTAATGAAAATAATATCATATGAATATCAAGTGATCTCCTGTCAAAAACCTAAATCTAATTCATCAAGCCATTTTTAAGACCTGATTCTATTTATACTAGCTAATCCCTCCATAAATCAGCGCAGAGAGTACTCTGTAACAATGTGATCCATTATTTGGATAGACTCTCTGCAATCACATGACTGATCTAGAGTCAATCCCCATTTATGTTTCCAGTAGTTACATCTACCCACTCCAGTTCTAAACCAATTCAACAGTACCCATTTCCTACGAGGGAGGTTCATCCCACCTACAGATATTGAGAGATCGTTAATAAAGAACTTATTTTGTCCATAACAATTGTTTCACTAATAACACTCATGGCTCTATTAAGTTGGACATAGAAGGGTGATGTTGTTCCGTCCAGAGCAAATATTTAAAGCTGAACATATTCCCTGGGAAGTTCTAAATAAGCAACGAACCTGGTAGCTCGACTGTCACGGACTTGTGATCTCCCAGCTATGGCTGCTACCACAAAAAGTAGTCAGTTCTTCTAACTAATGTTGATTGTTCTCTAGAAAGAGCAATTTATTAATAGCCCAATATTCAGGACATATAAGGGACTTACAGATTTACGTGGAATCCGAACCCCTTAGTATTGGTCTGATTTTCAGCCAACTTAAAAGCATTTGGACCTTGAATACCCCCCAACATGGACATGTCAGACTTCTCTAGTAGTGTCCACACCAATGGCAAACAGTCATCGGACGCTGTGTCTGTGTTGAGAGGACCAAGTATAAAAACTATTCTATAGTATTTTCTCCAGTCAGAGAACTAATTCCCATTCCTGATTAGAAGATTTCACAACATTCCCAACACGTATTGGAGTTGAACTGTGAATAATTTAGTAGGTGAATGAAATGTAGGTAGACTCCAAGAGTTTGGATAAGGGAATGTTTTTCCTCTGTGGGAGCATAGCTGGCTGGTACACTCAGCCAAAATGAACCTGCAGAATGAGGACATCATTTATGCAGTGGACTTTGTTTTAGTAATGAGACCTGTTAATGGCAACAACTATTCTAGACGATTCTAAAATCTGAAAGGTTACTCGTCTCCTGGTCGTGATGATATCTAACAATTGTTACAAAAGACAATATTGCAGAATTGATTGAACCTTTATTGCACATTGCCATTTATAATTAGATCTGGTGAGTTCAAAAAAATATTACAAATTACCATAGCTTTTCCCATTTAAAATTATGATCAAAAGCTGTAATGAGCAATTTCAGACCAATATCCATTCTAACTCTGCATTTAAAGTATTAATTATAAATGTGATAAATGTGTTGATCACCAACTCATTATCTAAATCGGTATGAAATAAACTCAAACTTACAATATGGGTTCAGTAGGCACAAAAATATTTCAGACGCACTGTTTGATATTTCTAAATTACTTTAAAACTATTACTTGGCCCACTTGCTATTTACTATTATACAAGTGCTATTTAACTATTACTTGCTATTTAAAATTATACATGGCCCACCTATTTTGTATGTACAAAGAGGGAAATAGGCCACAAAAAATGAATAAGTCACCAGAGTGGATTATCAGTAGTCGTGTTAAGGGGTTAGGTTGGCAATCAAGAGGAGACGTGGTTCACCAAGAATCATCAAGGAATATACTCGCATGTGCCACTAAGTAAGTTACCATGGGGTGTTGGTGGCCTGCTAGGTTAGCATCAGGGGGTAGATAGATCTCCACTGTTAAAGTAAAGTTAATTGCTATTTGTTGGCATTGGATTGTTTGTGATTGGTTCTTTGTTGGAGATTTGCGATGTTTCAAGTGTATTAAAAAAACCATAACGTTTTAACTCCTATCGTCTTCATTTGTTACTAACTACCTTATCGTATATTTAAAAACCTTAAACAAATACATATTTGTAGATTATGATGGACCCTATCAAATAGTTATCTCTTCTTACAAACTATTACAAATATACACAATTATAGCAAAATATTCAATACAAAAAAACAAAATATGAAAAAGTTGTCAATCAACAATCTATTGCTACAATTTTTCTTTTCTGTAAATTCTTAATTGATAGTATTTTTCTCTTTTATTACATATTTTGTCATAGTTATGTATGTTTGTTATAGTTTGTAAGAAATTTTGACTTTGATAGAGTACATTGTAATCTACAAACTAGTGTGTTAAGGTTTGTTCTAAATTTATATGATTTGATATATTAAAATAAATATATTTTAAATTTAAATTTAAAATGAATAAAAAATAAATTTAAAATAAGGTAGTAAGTAACAACTGAGAACACAAGAATTTTTTTGTAAATGTCAAAACGAGTGTTTTTTTTCTAATGCGTTGAAAGTTATGTTATACAACATTATATGTTAAACATGTAAGCCACCATATCTCACTTACAATTTTCAAAAGGTTCATTTTTAAAATAAAATTTTAAAAGTGGTTTCTCCTCACAAAACTAAATCCAACTCAGCTAACCTCAATTGGCAAAAACAAATGCCAGCACCAGCTAGTCCTCCCAAGAAAGAAAACTCATTTTTTTAAATTTTAGTAGTACATTTTCTTGCTAAAGAAATATACTGCTGACATCCTAGCCATAAAGTCTAGTATGCTATATTTTACTAACAATATTGATTTAGTTTATCAATACAAGGGTGTTCATGAAACCAATAATTATTGCAAGGATATTATACAAGGAAATTATACAAGGATGACCTTGCAGCCTCAATAATTATTTTGAACCGGGAAGCTCAACCCAAACCCATCAAAGTCACATTAGGATTCAAGCATTGACATTTATAAAGTGAGCTAGTATATTGACTACTTTATATGGTTGATTTGTTTGTGTTCTGGATACAGGCTTAATTGGTACATGTTGGTGTAGATGTTGGAAATCATCCATGTATTAACAAATGTTTAAACATCGATGTTGGGGAACCCCTTACTGATTTTTTCGTTACTCAGTAAATGTTGTTTGGCTATGCAAAATGTTTGTTGAAGCTGATATTTACTGTGTTTCTATTTGATTTTACGATTTATTAAAAAGAACATTATTTTTTATACACTATAGAGCAATCTATTTAAACAGTATTTTAAAGGGAAGAGTAGTGCATTGCCAACAAACAGTAGAGTTACCCAAGAGACACTTACTTACTGCTATATATCTATTGCTCGAAACTTTTTTACGGTGGTCTATTGTTGAAGTAAAAACATAAACAAGGTGTTAAGAACAATGTAATAAAAGTTACCCAAGAGACACTTACTTACTGCTATATATCTATTGCTCGAAACTTTTTTACAGTGGTCTATTGTTGAAGTAAAAACATAAACAAGGTGTTAAGAACAATGTAATAAATTACAACTTAAGGTAAATTATAGCCAATTTTACTCATAGAAAAATGCTAACTGAGGACACCAAGACTTTTTTGTACATGTCAAAACGTTGTGTTTTTTTACACCAAACACACAAAATTGGATGATAAAGCAAATAAGTTAAGTTAAAGTAGTTCACCTTTAACTCATGAAAGCACACCTGTATATGCCTGTATATACAACTATCAAGAGATGTCTCTAGAGTGAGTGACTCATATTTCTTCCTTAAGATTTAAGGTCATGCAAATATGCACAAAGATTATTTACTATTGATTGACTCCTTATTACTGTACCATTCCATGTACTATTCATTGTTACAACTATACACTAGCGCTCCACAATGCACCACAAAATCAGCTGATATTTCGAGACTCAAAATTTAACATTGGATGAGAAATCTATTTGTGTATAAAATCAATGGTAATGTCCTTGATTACCTGCAATAGATAGAGTAGATGTCTCATCAAATAAGAATATTTTTGCTTGTAATTTGGTTAGTTAGTGAGGCCTGCAAGCACAGCTGGTTTAAACTGCATTACATTTACATGGTACTACACTAGCGCACCACAATGACCACAAAAACAGTAAGTCCAAAATTAATAGTAATATCTACCGTATTTTATTCTAGGTACATTAATGGCTTGTTTTTATTCTCTATACGGTCTTAAAATGATGAAGTGGTAACAAAGACACGAGTTATGAGGAGTTAGTAATATCATTATACTTACCGTCCAAAAATAAAAATGGCTGTCTACGGCCAACAAACACTCAATCATACAGCTTGTTGCATTTGTGGATCGAAATGTATAAATTTCATTTACACTTTTAGACACGACTTCAATAAAAATATTCATTGAATTCGTGGTCAAACATTCAAATTATGTATATATATATATACATATATATATATATATATATATATATATATATATACGTCTTAAAATCTCAGCTTTAGATTTAACCCTAACATGTTTGAATATACTTTGTTAATTTACAGGTTTTTTGTATTTAAATAATAATTTCAGTTTTATTTGTTTGATCATCCGAGCAATTTTTTTAAAACTTCCAAGGTCTCTAGTCTGTCTCTGCAATACTGATCAATTAATCTACATAATTAATTGGATTCAGCCTGCCCAAAATGCTTATAACAAATTAGCAAATAAAATACTAAAGTATCAAGCCTGAGTTAGATGTGGTGCAGGTCTTAATCCTAACTTTAATGACTGTTAGTTTTTATTAGTAAAATTCATCTTGTACCTACCGCTTCTTTCCCTTACCCTGCCTTATTTTATATTTCTGTTTACGAGTTATTATAACAACTAAGATAAATTAATGGAAATTAAAACTTGTTGATTTTTATTTATTTAGAGTGGTTGTACTTTCTCCCTTATGTGTTAGCATAGAGAAAGTATTGTGGTTGTACAACAAAAATTTTGTCACAGGTTGGACTAAAAATCCATTTTAGGGTCCCTTGAACGCAAAAAAGTAGTTTTTGAAAAAAAACAAAAAAATGGTTGTTGTCTTTCTGTGTGTAAGTGCAGTTCGCTAGAGACAAAACAGATGGATACGTTTTTATGAAATTTGGTATTTAGGTGTGTTTAGCTAATATCTCCAAATAAATTTTTCACTTTTTTTGAATTGTTAGTTTTTTTTTTACATTTATGGGCAAAAAAATTGAATTTTCCTAAAAATGGCCCTAATGATTTTTATTAAATATTCATAAAACATGTGAATTTCAATTTAAAATATTTTAGTAAAAACCGCATTTCTCTAACTGAACTAGTTTTTTAGATATGGCAAAAACCCTATTTGGGAATCAAACTGGTGATTTTCAAAGTTTTGAGTTTTTTAGTGTTTAATATGGGGGAAATTTTGTGCCAATTCTTCGGAACCATTTATTTACTACCATGATATTCAAATTTATTGAAATCGCGTAGTATAGCGATAAGCTGGGTATCAACTGTGAAATTACGATCTGAGTAATACACGTCAACATGTAATACTCTCTTAGGTGACACTGTTAATGTAAAGTTATTCCAGACGTAGGTGACGTGGACGGGCCAACATGAGTTGTATGTTACACATAACCTGTCGTGTGGGCTTGTGGAAGCTCTGCAGTATGTTGTGTGGGCAAGGGACATTAGAGCTGATGACTACAATAACCAACCTCACCCCCTGAGGTTCATATTTCTTGGCCGTTCCTTCTGCCAGATTCCTCTCCACATTTCCACCGTTCCCCTCCGTTCCGCACCGAACAGCAATATTTGTGGCGTTTTAATGAACATTAATCCTACTTCTACTACACGAACCAACAACATAGGCAAGCTGTGTAATAAATTGTGCAGTTACTCAGTATTTATAAACGTTACACAGAGTAAGTAATTATTATTTAGTTAATTATCTATATGTAAGAAAAACAATTATTGTCAGACATGACGACACAACTTGTGAGTAATTTAAGGCGGATATAAATGATTATATGAGTGGGATGACCTGTGTAGTCTGGTTACTAACTGAGCTCACATTATACCATTTATCAATAGCCCAACAGCTAGGGCAACTAAGGGATCTGCAGCTTTACGTGGAATCCGAACCACGTAGTATTGTTCTGATTTTTTTTATATTCAAGTCTGATACTCAGATCTCCCTTACACATTTCGTAACGCATAACCAATTATATATTGCAATATTTGGTTTCATTTATATAATGTATGTACCATCAAAGAAATAGTAGAATATTATAGAAAATTATACATGTAGCTATAATATAAAAGCAGTAAATTGTCGAATGTAAATAATTCAACTATTACAAAGATTAAAATTTGACAGCAAACAAAACCACTTTCGAATTAATTAAAATTTTAAATTAGATGTTAACCATAATTTTATTAGTTGTTTTAGATATTATTAGACTTGGATTTAGTTTTAACGTTGATTTTATGCACACCTAATCAATGGTTTTATCTTCTTAATTTATATAAAGTTAAAAAAAACTATGTACTCACTCATCGCGAAATCTCCGGAATCACTGACATGATTTTGATGAAATTTTGAGGGGATTTAGCTTTTGTATCATGGAAACCCGCTAAGAAAGTATTTTTCGTAATTCAATTCTTAGGGGTGAAGTCAACCCCTGAAATATCCTTTTTTCCATATAATAGAACTATGGAATTGTGTTTATGTGATAGTTTCAAGAGAACCATGGAGTGAAGGGTAAGCAAGTATAGAGAACCACCCGGTAACGAAGATGAGGCTGTCGGCTAGTAATTGTTGGTACACACGCAAACATATTTAATACAACATATTTTTGGAGTCGTTATTCGGGTAGGACCATGTCAAGTTTTTATGTTCACATTGGTTAATATGCCGACGTTTCGAAAATATTGCAGCACTCATCGTCAGAGCGAACAACACTAAAAATAGTTTCAACAAGACGTTTGAAGCTTCCACGCGAGGATATTTCATTCAGTGTTCAGTTTTATGATCGATAGAGGTCTTACGGCTCTAAAAAATATATAAAATATATATTAAAAACAATTAATAAAAAAATTATGGTTCGTGTTTATTATTAGCCTTTTATGTAAACCTGAAATCCCTTTCATTCATTCGATTGGTTATTCTAAAAAATAGAACATTTTGGGACTCTATCTCAGTTTTTAAAACAAAATTTCAAAACTTTAAAAAGTTCGTTACATATGGATTAAAGGGATACCACACAATTTTCATAATTTTTTCAACCTCACTTTCCTCTTCTCATGGGCATATGCGTGAACTTTGTTCAACAAATGAAGTACCGATTTCTAGCGGAAATACTGAGTATTTACAGAAAGTCGGAAAAAAATAAAAACATTTTTTCACAAACATAATTTAGACCTTTATTACATAAATCGTCTGTACAATCCCCGCTGAACAAGAATGTGAAATAAAATTATTCACTAACGAATAATAACTGAGATATTCATAAAAAAGTGAGTGGGTTACGTTAGGTTAGGTTCGTGTATGTTGACCGTTTACGTATCGCTAACCTAACCTAACTTAAACTAACCTTAACATAACCTAACCTAACCTAGCCTGTCTTGTTAAATATTTCAGTTTTTATTTGTCGTAGGAAGAAGTGGATTTCATATACGTGTTTAGGAGGGAAAACATCTAATATTAAATGTTATTTATGTACAAAGTTTTTGTTTACACATTTTTTCTATTAAAAAAAATTAATTTTATCAGTATTCCAGCCATCGGATTGTCCTTAGAATTGTCTACGGATTTTTGTTCGTCAGGTTAGTATTGACTAGTATAAATACCTTGAAAATTGGATGGAACCCCTGTATTCGATATTTACCAAAAGTTATAAGAAAACAAAAACATAAAGTACTAGATATTTCTTGAGAACTTATCGAAGAATTTTTTTAACAAGTGAGTCCTATTTTTATTAAGTATTGTGAATACAGAAAAACAAATGCACAAATAATAATCGACGTAAAATCCCCGGTTTAGTTGGATTTTATAAGTGTTAGGTCCTAAACCCGACGGCAAACCATCCACTGTCTCTGATGTTTTGATATTTATTTTCCTACTACAATGTTTGATTGTCTAAAGTAAGCATTCAAAACAAACAGTCTCCTAAAACACGTATCTGATCACCAAACAAACTGGTCTCGTACATAAATACATCGAACATAATAAATCAATCTTTACTAGTTTGTTGGGATGAAATATAGATGCTTAGCTGTACATAGATTTATCAAAGTATTAGTGCATTATTAATAATTGAATTGGTAGTCTACAATTACTATCTTAATTTCATACTAAGATAACTAAACATGTATCTACATTTTGTTGTAAAACTATGTTAGAGATATAATCAATAATTATGATAACTTTTACTCTATACTTGGGCGTACTATAATAATATAATGAATAAAATTAAACAAGGTAATTTAGTATTTTTGAAAAATTATGTGCAAAATGAATTCGATACATGAAATACATTATACATCGGCTACCTACCTCGTTTAGTACGTCGTACGTAATCTTCAGGGAAATTGTGTATGATTTTGTATTTTCAGGGACTTTTGATATTTCGAGATTTTATTTAGGCGACTTCACCCTACCTGGTTTTCATGAACATTTTTTTTATTAACTAGTCAATAATATGAATTTATGTCCCCACGTAAATACAAATTTTTCACGTCAAAATTGAAAAAAGGAAGAAAAAAATGACAAAAACTATGTACATTAAATTACATTAATATTGTGCGGTTTGTCTCCTAAACTATTCATATGACAATCAATAACCGAGTTATTAAACAAAACATGTAGGTTATTTTAGGTTAAGATAGATTAGGTTAGGTTCCTTATAGGTTACCAACTGTCGGCGCTGAAATTATGTTCACTAGAGTTTGAAGGTAATTTACTAAAAACCCAATAGGCTTATGAAAACTTCAATCAAACCATTTTTTCCTCGTTTAGTTACCGTTATGTCGTATGAATGTATATATTTTATTATAAGTTTTAATAATTTTTATCCTAGTTGGAACAAAAAAGTACCGGAATTTGTTTAACTAGTTTTCACTATAGCGTACATAACATTTACACAGTTATTATTAAAAAAATAGTAAATGTATGGCATTTATTTATATTTTAATACGTTGTTGATAGGAATTTTTGTCCATAATTTTTATACATTTTTTAGTATTAACTTAAAAAAAATAAATTCTTATCATTTCCCTGAAACATTGTTTTCTTGGCTTCTAGAGGTCGTAAAATTAATTACTTGGTCTTGTTATAATCCTTATAACATGTACAGTTACGGTAAATTACTTTCATATGTGTAAGTAAATGCAGTGGTTTTTAATGGATTTAAATAAATTAAAAATAACTTTAAATTCATAAATGTAAATGGATTTAAATCAATATAAAATCACTGAATTTACTCACACACATGAAAGTACTTTGTCTTAACTAAACATGTCATAAGGATTACAACAAGACTATGTATGGGTAGTATTATTTCACGGCCTCCGGAAACCCAAAATAACTTTTTTTCTTTAAAAGTTACAATTCTAAAATGTATAAAACTTATAGAAAACATTTCTATCAGCCACGTATTAAAATATAAATGCGATACAGTTACTGTTTTTCGAGTAATAACTGCGTAAATGTGATGTACGGTAAAAACTATTTAAAATTCCGGTACTGTTTTTTTCCAAAAGTGTAAAAAGTATTGAAGCTTATAATAAAATATAGATACGCGTATACACTTAGTTTTAACGCACAATTAGACGAGGAAAACAATGGTGTGATTGGAGTTTTCATTGGCCCTTTGGCTTTTTGAGTTATCAACCTTCAAACTCGGGTGCACATAATTCTGAGCCGACAGTACACAGTACCACAGAATATAGACATATAATGTCTATATTCTGTGACAGTACTAACCGAAATATTAGATAACCAAACTAACCTACCTAACCTAACCTAACATTACATAAACAACCTAACTTAAGCTAAACTAACCTTAACTGGCCTAACCTAACCTAACATTACACAAACAACCTAACTTAAGCTAAACTAACCTTAACTAGGCTAATCTAACCCAACAGTTGTGTTAGACATCTTAGTCATTACTTGTCGTAGGTAATAATGTATGAGCGTCCTCATATTCGCGTAAAGGAGGGGAAAATGAGCTATTTTAGTGTGAACGCCTTTTTACTTTTTTAAATTTTTTGTAAAAAAACTCGGGATTTGGAGGGATCATTAGTTTAGATTCGTGTTTGAACCATTATTATTTACTTATTTTTTTATGTTGAAAATCGGGTAGGAACTATTTATTTCATATTTACCCAACTTCCAAAATAACATTTGGTAGTTTAAACGACATTATAAGAACTTATATTTGACAAGGTTACCTATTAAAGGTACAGTATTAGAAAATTGGTTCCCTATACTAATTTTGCACGGATTTCTCGATTTAATACCTAGAACATGATTAAATACAGATCTGTTAAACACCTCCTAGAACAGGAAAACATGTGTATTTTCCTAACCAGTCCATAATAAGGCGTTTGATGAAGAGGGAGGATTTTGAATGCCTAAAATTTAAAAATTGTGCAGAAAGGAATTGTCCTAAATTCGGACAAATTTATCAGGACAATAAAACACGTTAGCTTAGATCTGTGAGCTACAGGGTCAGATTTAGGAGGATTGTTGTTTTACGGTAAAAAAATTTGTTTTACAGTTAAAATAAATTTAATAAATATTGTATTAACAATAAAAACAGTATTCGTAGTAAATTGCAATATTTCATTTAGTTGGAATAGAAGTTAAATATTTTCAAATAGTATAATCAAATTAGAAATTGAATTAGCTAAAAAAAGGTAAACATTGATGAACCTGTCAATGAATGCTGAACTTTTAAAGTTGTTCAACTATGCATAACCTATTACATTAAAAACGACATCTATGTGATTAAATTTGTTAAATATTTTTATAAACGCTCGTAAGTGCTGTCTCGGACTTCACTGACTTTATTATTACCACATCGCTAATAATACGGCGTTTTTTTTTACAAGAAAAAAATATGGAAGATTTTAAATAAGATGTAAACAATGCATGCAAAATATATTTGATGTGAAATGATAAGGAAAAACTAATGCCAGTGAATTGACGAGAGTTGACAAAACTCTTGAGAATGATACTAAGCCGAGAAAAGACATTAGAAAGAACGACCCTAGAGTATTAAGATGGGTTGCTCGTCAAAAATACAAACATATAGAGCTGGTGCAAAATTGAAATTAATAAAAAAAATAGGGATATTACGTGGTCCACTTAAGAAGTTGCAAATGTACCAGCATGACGTATATTGTACTGTTTCTTTGCAATTAAATAATTTAGATTATTAAAAACAATGCATAAACTGGCCCGTGAAGTGTTTTTTCAAAGACGATGTAGAAGGTTAAAATCCTCCATTTAAGTACTAACTGAAAAATGAAAAAATCTCACATTATAAAAACAGATTTAAAAAATAAGATACAAATAAATAAAGCCTCTTAAGAGACACTTTATTTGCTCTCAAACTAATCTGAAGTCAAGTATGTGGCTAAATAAATAAATACTCCAAAACACATAAAACATTTAAATCAATGTTTTTAAATTGCAGACATAAGCTCAAGAATGAAATTAACAATGAGATTCACTGGTCCAATAGGAAACTCCAGAGGAAATAAATAATTAATTAAAACTGCATCGATAATTAAATGGATTAAATGGCGACCACTGGTACTGACACACATAAAGTTTGTTTACAGTGGATGGAATGTAAAATGTTCGTTAGATATAATAAGCACAGCGGACCACTTTGCTATGTTCTGACAGTAATCAGAGTTTCCGAATGGTAATCAATACTGAACCTATTATGAGCACAGAGATCTACTTTCTCAATATCGTTATGATGCTGGGTTTTCAATTAAGAATAGTAATAACAATAAAACAATGGATGTTTTTATCAGCCCTGTTTATATTTATTTAATTATCATATCTACGGTATTTATGTAGTTTCTTTCCACCAAACAAATTTGGAACATTTTGCTTGAAGTGGGTCTAGAATTGGCAGTATTTTCACGAGATATGCTTTTCATTCCGCAAAAATAACAATTTTACCGAAAAATTAAAAAAAAACCCAATGTCATAACTTTTAGTATTTTTGTCATATTTCCGTTAGTTTAAATGGTATTGCAATCATCTTTTTTAATTTGATGTGTGTTTTGCGCTGAATACAAATTTGAAAACTATTTTGGTCTATTACAAGTAATTCTCTCGAGAAATAACGGAAAAACTACTATCGCGGCGCACCGCGATTAGCGGCCATTACGCGATCATTATATACAACAAGTATATAATGAGTCTAGAAGTGGTATAAGTATTGACGCTCTTAGATCACTTTACGTTGCTCTGGTCAGACCAATCCTCGAGTACGCCAGTCCAGTTTGGTCACCATTTCAACAGAACCACATTGAAAGGATAGAAAAGCTTCAATCTCGCTTCATTCGTCTGATTGGCCTGAGGATGGGATTAGAGTATTATCTTGTGCCTATGGACGAGATTGCCAGAGCTCTGAGGCTGGAACCTTTGGAGAAACGCAGGCACTTAGCTGACGTTGTATTCTTATACAAGTTGTTGAATGGCGAAATCGATTGTTCTGCGCTACTTTCAAAAATCGACCTGATGACACCTAGCTCTACTCGAAGACGGTATCTATTCAGTCGTCGTCACTGCAACACCAGTTACATGTTCAACAGTACTTTGCCACGGCTACATCGACTGGGAAACAAAATTTGTGATGAGATAGACATTTTTAACTGTAGCATTACACAATTGAAGAAACCATTTACATTACTTGATGCTTAACTTAATTTTGCATGATTGTTAATTTGTACATGAAGTTTTGTTTGTTAGCTTTGTTTTCAGATAATTATAGGGTGTAGGGTTTAAGTTTTCCCAATGCAAGATGTAAATAATTTGATGTTAAATGTTGCTCTATCTACTATTCTTGTATTAATATTTATTATCTTATGTAGAGTTTGCTCTAGCATGGTACTATTTATAAAATAAGATCTAAGTTTAGTATATCAAATAAGTTATTTGTTTGCAAATTCCTTATTATTATGTGGTAGCATAAACCATACTTTTGTTGGTTCTGCTTTAGTTTTGTTTGATGGCATGGTTTTGTTGAGTAATACTCTTAAGTTTGAATTGCAATCTTAATAAGTAGGCTAGTTTTTGCATATTGCCTTGTTGTATTTTTTCTCTGCATGATAAATGTAAAAATGGTGATTACCGTTTATAAATAAATAAATAAAATAAAAAATAAAAATAAAATAAACAACTATTAATCACAAAAACCGAATTCACTCATATTCCCGCCGGAGTGACGGCAGGCAGGCCGTCACGGAGGCCAAACACTCGAATTTAACGCAAATTACGAATTTTTGTTGGAAAATATACAATTAGGATAAGTTAAGTTATGTCAGTAAAAAATCCATTTTTCGAGCTGAAAAAATAATTTTACTTCAAAACCAGTTATATATTTGTGTTCAGCATAAAAAACACGAGAAATGAAAAAAAGTTGTCGAAACATAACGATCTTTAAAAAAATTGTTTTTTCCTACCAGATAAAAAACTAGTTTTTCGATTTTTCGGTAAAAAACGAGTTTTCCGCTGATGAAATCAAACTCCTCAAGAGATATAAACTCACATTTCACCACTTTTTCAACATAAAATCGTATTTTCAGAAGTAGCAAGAAAGTGCATAATAGCCATATCAACTACCAAAAAAGCCAATCTTTGAAAACTATCAATAAAAAGAGAAATATAATTTGACAAGCAGACACTTCTGCTCGCTTAACATGACAACTTGCTACACTCGTATGCTGACTCTTGACTACATCACAGTGCACCAGTCTGAGATCGTCATTGGGTCAACCTATTATCATTTTTTAAGGCTCGAAAAAATAAAAAGAATAATAACGGTAGGCCTACGAAGGGACTGAATTATCGAGAACAATCTGTATCTTGCCTCTTTAGAAAATAACTAAGGAACACTCCTGCACGCTTCGCGTTAGTGCTGTAGAAAATCATCTTTAGAGACCACCAAACTGTACTGTTCATCAAAATTAGTAACAAAAATGATAAGTATTGTTTTTGTTTACTATATGATATTAGTTTAGTTTCACGTTTAATTTTCAACTATTGGTGGTGTTATTATTCTGGAAGGGAAGATTTGTGTTAAGGGTTGTTTATACATTTCTGGAATGAATGTTAAAATTTGTTTTTCACCTATATGATACACAATCTAAATATCCAAAAAAAGTCAAATCTATTGACCTTATTTGGAGATCTGGTGATAAGTCACCACACACTGTATACGTAGTAAAGCTACAGTACTTTCCCACCCTCACTTGTGGCTTATATCTACGTTTATAACTTTTATGCTAATTACTTATTAAACTGTCGAGAACGTATATACTGATGTAGTGCTGTAACCCAGCTACTTAGGGACAAAGTGTTGAGGAGATTGTAGGTGATAAGTCTACGCTCGGTCCTCCTAATACCGACATGTCGTCGGTGTGGACGCTACTAGAGAAGTCTTGGGTGTCCATGTTGGGTGGTAGTCAGAGTCCGAATGTTGTGTTGGGGAGATAACTTAGTATCAGGTTTATCAATTAGCTGAAAACCAATACTACGTGGTTCAGATCCCACCAAAGCTGTAGATTGCTTAGTTGCTTTGTATATTGGGCTATTAATAACAATTCACGCAAAGTTATGTCGGCGTATCAAATCTAAGAGAATATAATTAGTTTTTATATATTTGTATTACAAATACCAGATCTTTATCTCTCAATATCGCTGAAGAGTTTTTTAGTTTTAAAGGAGTACTTTCTTCCTGTACATCTTCGGTATGGAGAGGGTAAACGCAGATTTCTGAAATCACTATAATTTAAGCCCTATTTTGCATCTATGTTATATAAAACTTTATTCAGAATTAAGAAATTATTTTGTTAAATATTTATCTCGGAAAACGAAATTGACGATGATTTGAGATAACGAATGAATCCATAAATATTATTATTGAAATATAAAATATTATTTTAATCAAGAATACGCCTCACAATTTTAATATTTATTTTTTCTGTTTGAATATTAATTTTAAGTGTACTTTGTATTATTTAGATTATATCTGCTTTTACGATTCTTAGTTTTTTTTAAGGTTTAGGTTTTTTTAGATTTATTTATTCTATCACTAACTTGATGTTTCAGGTGTCATAATAGTTTCTTTTAAATATCTATAAACCCAGATCACTCTGGATAAATTTTCTTAAACTAAGTACAAATTTAGTTGGTAGTCCTGCTGATCTGTTCTACTTTTTCGTACCGTAAAGGTTATCATATCCACATGCTTGAACGTTTCGTCTTTAATTCCATTATTACGATTTTTCTACTTCTTCATTCTACTTTTTCGTAATTTCTTTGTATTGAGATTTTTACTAATAAGTATAATTTATAGTTATAAAAGGAAAGTTCTGAGTTACTAATTCGTAACCAATGAAGGGCAACAACTTACTTAATCTAACCTTACTTAACCTAACCTTTATACTTAGATACTTAATTTTGTATGTAAGTTCATCTTGAACGTTTCAAATTGGTCGGTAGCGTAGTTGGTTCAATCCCAGCTTCATGTGCTAAAGGTTCTCTGTTCGATCCCAATCAGAGTCAATACATTTTGAGAAGGATCAGCTGATAATCACCGGCTGTTCATTTGTCATTGGGCTATTAATTAATGACACTTTCTAAGGAATAGTCGGCCTTAGTTTGTAACAATGACTACATTCGCTCATCTACACTCATCACGCTCATTCGAAATCCATATTCGCCCATATCTTGACGATCGGCGTCTTATTAATAAATAAAAAAAAATAAATAAATAGACTAAAATTGCCTTGTAGGCATACAAAGAAACAATTTTTCGAAAATCATCATTAAGGGGTTGAAAGAGCGCTGAAGTGTTTTCCATAAGAATAACAAAGGGTTTATTGTTTGTTAAAATAATAGTGACAATGTATATTATTAAAATAACGGCTGTTAAATTTGTTTTTTTTTTTTTTCTGACTCTCCCACACCCAATAAAGTGCACTCCGTTTCATGTATCGTTTACAGTAAAGTCTAGAAACAACATTATAATGATTGAGTTTTTGTGTTTTGCCTTTGATAACAACCGACTTTAAAACTTCTTCCAATGTTGGAGTGTTACGAATTGAAGTACAGTACGTTAGTAACACCTTAAATAGTAACACGGCCTAAGGCACGACAAGGAAGGTTAGTAGAAAATATGCGAAGTATTAATTTTCATTCTCCTCATGTAAGTTTGAGTGTCCTTTAGCGTGATTTTGGCTACTGAGTCTGGTAAGTTTCACGCAATTAAAGTCACTTTTCAGACTGGCTGATACATGACACACTATCATTGTCAGATTTATATCGCCTCTCGCTATGGATAATATCTGTTTATCCATAACACAATATAGAAGATCATATTTTCTAACTGGGTTATTTCAATAATCATTATAAGTGATCTTTGCTTAACACATAGTAAAAAGTATATTTGTATTCTATCTCTTTCTGTAATAATGTTAGAGGAAAACATTGACATATTCACTCATTATAGGAGTGAAAACATGAGCAAAAAACATGTTTGTCTATTTTTAAGACACCGATCATCAAGATATGGCTGAATATGGATATTTAGAATTAGTCCATATGTCGTTTAGAAAATTTAGTCAGTCAAAATCTAAGGCCATTTAATCTTTAGAAAGTTTCCTTAATTATTGTCAGATTATTCGCAGATATGAGAAGCCGACACGACTTTGTGTGTATTTTAAAACAAATACGAATGATTATATGAGTGTAGTATGATTGTGGATGAGTGTAGTCTAGTTACTGACTGAGTTTGACTTATGCTCATAGAGGGCTATATAGTTATTGATAGGGTAATAGCCCTCAATAACGGCAACTAAGGGACCGTTATGTTGGTGAGATAGTTTAACCACGGAGGCAAGGGTAAGCTAACGTAGAGAACCACCCGGACGAGAAGTAAGTCCTGTCAGCTAATTTAGTCTAAAGATTGGCAATTCAAGTACATTTTACATAAGTCGTTTACAGAGGTATGGGGATAATTTTATTTTTAAAACGTCAAAACTGACATACCATAGGATCTTAGGAAAATTCATAGTAACAGGAAATGCTTTTTTTAAAGCATAAAAGATGAATTAATATTATAATAAACTAGGTATAGGGAAAACACAATCGAATATTTTCATATGACCTAGTAATAAGCAGATATTTAATATTAACAATAATTATTCTTTGCGCTTCTTATAAGGATATAATAGTGTATATCATTTTTTAGTCCTATTTCTGTTCTAACTGGATATTGATGATAACATTTTTCTTTTATTATAATTGTTCAACGTTCAAACCGTTTAATTAGTTATGTTCTATCGTACGCAATCATTAAAAACGTATTGTTTACCAAACATTAAATATAAGTTGTTTTTTGTGTTGGTCATAAGCATTCTATCCATAGCGTTTTTTTATGGTTTTCTCATATTTGTTTGCGCCTCTTATGCTCATTGGCTCGAATACTTTTGATACGCCCAACTACATCACACACCGACTAATGACGATCTGTAACCCAACTACTTGGGAACAATGCTGTTGGAGATTGTAGGCAAAACTCTGCCCTCTTAATACAACATGGCGTCCGCTCAATGGTTGCCGTCGACGTGGACACTGCTAAAGAAGTTTGTGGTGTCCGTGTTGGGTGGTAGTCAGTATTCGTATGTTGTGCAGGAAAGAGAACTGAAGATCAAATCAATACTACGTGGTTTAGATTCCAAATTAGGTCCCTTAGCAGCCCTGGCTATTGGGCTATTAATAAATGGTCCTTTCTGAGTGAAACTCAGTTAGTAACAAGATTAAACAGGTCATCCACCCTCATCTTTTCGCCTTAAAATACGCAAAAGCCGTGTCGGCGTCTCATATATGAATAACTTTGACCCTCCTACCTATAATATTCAGTGATATTAGAACTGATGGGCCTCCCACCCATCTTACGTAGTTAAACGGCTACTGACAACTCTCCTATCTTCTAAAGTTGACATCATTATAAAAGATTTCCCTAAATTCTATGTGATGAGATTGGCATATTTACTTTATACAGTTTTTTCTGCAATATAAAGCAGGTTAATTGGATTTCTATTGACATTTTCACACTTCTCTCGTCCACGAAATATGCTCGTATTTTTCGGTTCATTAACGGAAATTCCATCATGGATCCAAATGAGTACTGAACAAAGTAAAAAGCTGTTCTATTAATATTGTTTCAATTAAAACAATGGTTGTAATATATAATTTTTAGTACAAAATAAATTGATCCGTATTTATCTTTTATCTGAAATACACTCTGTATTTAATGTATATATTATAGGAATAGAGTATCAAGTTGATATACCTAACCAATAGAGCTGGTGGCCGAGCGATCTACGGCGTCAGGAGTGAGAGATAATGCAGCTCTTGACTGTTAGTTTTTATCATAATATTGACCTTGTACTATACTTTGTTCCCTTACTCTGTCTAATAAGTTCCCCGCACAGATCAAGTCTATGGGGAATGGTTAGGATAATGTTAAAGAGGAGGTCGGTCTCTCCTTAAAATATATGATAGGCCTAGTTTTAAGATTATTATCCTCTGTACAGTTAAGGATAATATAAGCTGAGAATAACACCTCCTAAAGAGTTTTTCGTGTTAAGCTTAAAACTGTTAACAATCATGTCTGTCAATAACAGTTTTCAAAGAATTTAACCTCGTATGAAAATCGTATTCTGATGTATCAGAATTACGCCATAAACATATGTTTTCAACAATTTCAAGCGGGTTACAATACGTCTAATGACGACACGTGGACTAACCAGTGCTTCGAAAATATGTGGTCGAACAGCACTGCAATCGCAAAGGCAAACGTTCGCCAAAAAGGTATGAGAATTCCAATTTGGCACGTCTAGAGAGCGGTGGTTTTAAGCATCACGACACAGCTGTAGGCCCGACACACTTACCCAAAAGACGTTTAAAACTTTCCCCAAATGGGTTAACACGAAGCCAAATAAACTTATTTTAAAATAGTGCGAATTAATTATACTTTTTCGAAGTAAGATGTTTGTGCATTCTGGTTACTAACCGAGTTCGACTTAGCCCTGAAAGCGACATTTATTATTGCCCAATAGCCAGGGCATCTAAGGTACCTACAGCTTTACTTGGAATCCTAACCCCGTAGTATTGGTATGATTTTCACCCGGACACTGATTACCACCTATCAGACTTCTCTAGTAGTGTCCCCGCCGATAGCAACCATTGAGCGGACGATTTATAGCTAAATGCATTTAGAGAATTTTAGGCAGTTTACCCTAAGTAAATTAATACATAAAATTAATACATAAGCGCTTGTAATTAATACATAAGAATTTATTTATAATGGCTAGTGATTTTAGACATATTTATTATAAAATTAGTATTACAAATAAGTTTAACTTTATTGATTTGGATTATATTTGGGTTGTTTTAATTTAAACATATTTTAACACAAAAAAGAGCCTTGAAATGAGTTAAAAGAGAAAAAAGTCAATCGGTTATTAGTTTATCCTTATCTGTATTTATAAACAACGATTCTTTAAATTTAGTATGATAAACACCTATGGGTTAATCTTCCTTAAAACGTTCGAGATCATAAGTTTTCACTCCAGCTTTTACTAAAATATATACTAATTGGACTAAATTAGTTTCAATTGTTATAATCTTCTGCCGGTGTCAATTAAAATTTGTTACATAGAGCCTTTGGGGATAAAGCAAACCACAAATGTTATTTCCATGCGATATTTTCTTTTTGTATTTGAACACGTTTGATACTGAAAAGCATTATAAGTGAGAAGCATGGCCTATCCGTTAATGCCATGCTGAGCATAGTTAGTTCACAACACGTTCTATCCTTTGATGGAGGTTCGAACGGTTCACCCAAATAGTTAACCGCAATACACTCAACACAGAAGATTGGAGGACATTTACACTGATTGGTCACAGCACACACAAGAAGCGTTAACTTCGCAGTTACCTGTGGGGTCCAGGCGGAGGTGGCAGATGGAGTGGCTCGGGTTTGGCTTTTGGAGCGAGATTTCCAAATCTTCTTAGAGACCAGTCGACTGCCCTGGTGTACGACACTCGAGGAAGATTTGGACTTCTGCATCACCCCGGGCACTGCAGACACAGAAGAAGAGACGTTACGAGACTTCTGGTGGTGTAACAGGTTCGACAAAAATGTTTGCCCTGAAGACAATATGCCAGAGGATGATTTTGTTGGGGATACAGGGGTATGAGGGGGTGAAAACATATCTTCCACACCCGTATCTACACTGCTTCTGGAACTAGTTAGTCTGGAGCTGGACTGGTCTTCGGGAGGAGGAGATACCTCATCCGGCCTGTACTCTAGTTTGAGTTCCTTCAACGCGACTACCCAAGACTCCTCTGTTTGGATACCTTTGTCTAACCCATCGTCGTCTCCAATCTGTGTGATTTCCCCCCTAGGTTTTATATTTCTAATGTTTTTATCGTAATTAACTCTTTTAAACCTATCAGTTTTGTCGGAGTCTAAACTTTTTTTCCTCGCCATCCGCAGGTACCGTTTAATGGTATCCCCAACAGATGGAGATACATCGTCATTGTCAGTCACGCTACTTCTTCTCTGGAACGCCTTGGGCGCTCCAAGAGACCTTTGTTCGTCCTTGGCATCTTGTTCTTCTGCTTCTTGTTTCGCTATTTTTAACCTTTTCAATTCCTCTTGAATTGCAAGAAGAGTACTCTCAGGCATCGTTTCAGTCTGAGTAGCAAAACACTTTTCTTTAGGTTCGTCATATATCACTTCTATCACAGGAGGAGGTGACACAGGTTCACTGCTAACTTGTCTGGAATCGTCCACTTCATCATCAGAACCTTCCTCTTCACGTAAGTCTTGATAGCGGAACGCACTTCCAGAGCCACTCGGCCTCCAAAGCGGCCTTAACCTCGAAGCACTATAAGAACTACTAAAAGGACTGCCACCAACACTATCACCGCTTCTTCGAGCACTTTGAAACCCACGAGTTTTTCTCAGGTCAAAGTATAATTTTTCTAAAGACTTCCTATCAGTCAATAAGTCACTTATAACTTTTTCCCTGTTAGTTGATTTTCCAAAATGTCTTCTTATCGTTTCTAAAAGCATCTTTTGCATGTGATCACCTTCAAAATGCACACTGGGGGGCCTTAGAGATCTTGCCCTCTCTTCAGCAGTTACCCTTTCAATGCTATCCAGGTACTCACGTAATTTTGACAAAAGTTCTTCGTGATTAAGGGAAGACTTGGATGTACCTGGAGCTTTAGGATCAGCAGGCTTCTCCTTCAGATACATCTCCAAGGTTTCTAAGAATGCTTCACTCTCTTCTTCTGGAGAAGAAACTGATGTTTGTGGCTGAGGTTGAGATGGATTAGGAAAGCCAAGTAGAAACTCTTCTTTCAGCCTTTTAAGATCCAATCTACATACCGGTTGTGGTGTAATGTTAGCACTCAAGCCTTTTTTAATATCTTCTGCTTCATCGGCAGAACTGGTCCTATCACGACAGCTCCCACCAATCTTTTTTCTACCACCTCGTGATCTTCCCCTACTCCGAAATCCCAGAGCTCCCGGATAAGATTGTTTCCTCCACAGCAAAAATCTAGGCTCCTTATGGCATACTTCTTGAAAGTAAGCTTCTATTTTTGGCACATCTTCCGGTCGGTTTTGAAGCCCTTCAGGTATGAGCTTTCTTCCAGCGTCGGCCATATACCTCCAGGTCTTTCTGGTCAACAGCCATCTTTCTCGCTTTGGCCGTACTTTCCTCTTCTCGGGAGTCTCCTTGCCGCTACCTGGACTGACGTCTGACCGGGGCTTCCCCATGGTGTTTCGGTCCTCCTCGACGCGTGGCCTAGGGCTACCACTACTATTACTACTAGTCCTGGTGTAGTACTTGCGACGCCGGACGCGGTCCGCCATGGTCGGTCCTGCGGTGCTACATGGCCGTGCCCACGCTCGCCCGCGTCGCGACGCGCCTCAAGTCGCACTGAGCACTGAGCTCCCCACTCACTACCGTCGCGACGCGACGCTGCCAACGTTCGCGGTCCCACATCGACTATTGTTTTATGCCGGCCTATTTTTGGACCTTTATTGTTATTCTTGTTATCCCGTGTTTTGCCTGTATTTCACCTATTGCCAGACTCACGACTCTCGCCCCTCTGCTGTCTTTGCCAATTACCGGTTTGACGAACATTTAAAAGTGTTTTACAGTCTACAGATTTACAATAGAATAATTCAAGTTGTTTTTCTATAAAATACGCCCAGAATAAATATTTTATTTGTGTCAGTAATATATATGTTTAATTTTTTTGGTGTTTCGTCTTTTTTAATTGTCGATGATAAATAGGCCTAATACACTGTAAAGATGAGTAAATAATTTTTGCCCATTTTATTAAAATAGAAAAACTACTAATTCAGAAGTGGCATTCAAAGAACATGATGGATATTGATTTATAATGGCAAGTTATTCTCTAATTTAAGGATGTAAGCACTATATCAATGTTATTAAGGATAGTAACATACTTACAATGTTGTTTGTAGTGAATACACTACAAAACAATATTACATATGTATAAAAATAAATAACAATACAGCCTTCTTTAAATCTAAAATCTGCCAATATAAAGGGCATTTAAAATGCAATTAACTCATTTAATGACGAATATTAAAGTATATATGATGATATCCTTACATCAATATTAAAATCGGCAAAATATCGCCTTAGTAAAGTACTCACGCATCTTCTAAATGCCTCTTTTATATATGGATACTTAACAAACTAAACATTTATAAAATAATTCCGATACAAAAGAAATATGAAAATACAGACCCCTCAAATTATAGACACATCTCTTTATTACCAGTATTCTCAAAAATGCATGAAAAAGTTGTCCGTTACCAATTTGTGACTTATTTAGAAACAAACAAAATTATATTTAAAAATAATAATATATAAATAAAAAACAACAGTGAATGACTCAGTGATTGGTTTTGTTGATAAAGACGAATACACAATATAAATCTTTATGGACCTATCAAAGGCAAATGCCTTGTTACTATTAGGTCAAATGAGTGTTGACTATTCTTTATTAATAAATAGATAAATTAGTTTTAAATCAGTTCCTTTACCCGCTATTTTTAGTTACTATACATGTTAGATGCTCATTTTCATCGAAAAGTCTATAAATTTGATTGTGAGACAAATTTACTTAAAACTTATATCTAAAACGGTAATTTCATGGAAAACACACTTTCCACTTAGTGCTTATAATAAATGCTATACGTTCTAAATTAAGGTTCATATTGAAATCAATATTACCTTAAATCAATATTCTTATAAAAATCGTGGAAAACACGATTTTTATAAGAAAATGCAAAAAAATAATTTTTGACCTAAATATTTTTGAACAGAATTGTATTAAATGTATTTTTTAGCTGAACACAACTTTCACCACTAAAAACAATTTTCAAAAACCTAACCAAACTTAACACATCCTTTACAAAAAATTGGGATTTTCGTTAAATCCGGGTGCCTGGAATCCGAAACGACCTTCCGGCCCCGGATGTTCAGGTTTATTATGATCGCCTAATGGCCGCTAATCGTGATTCGCAGAGAAAGTAGTTTGTCATAGGTCAACATTGTTTTTAAATTCGTGTTCATTGTAAAAAAAACTCGTCAATTTAAAAAAAGGCGATTAAAAATAATTTAAAATAACGGAAATAATTGACAACATAAATACTAAAAATTGTTAAAGTTGTGTTTTATTTTTTTTGCAAAAACATCATTTCCGCATAATAAACAGCATATCTCGTAAAAATATAGCAAATGCTTGACCTATTTCAGACAGTTTTTAAATTTTAATAGGTGAGTGGAAACTGAATAAGTACCGAGCATAAAATAAAGTCGGTGAGTCACGAGAAGTCCTCTGAACTTCATGCCTCTGTGATATTGAAGGCGCTGATTTCTATTGAAATAGCACAAGTCATGTAGTGTACCTGTCGTAATTACTAATTATGATATGTACACTAAATGACTTGTGCTATTTTAATAGAAATCAGCGCCTTCAATAGCACAGTGGCATGAAGTTCAGAGGACTTCTCGTGACTCGCCGACTATACTTGCAACCAAAGTTATAAAGGAAGCTGGCTAACAGTGTATGAAGCACCGAACCAAGCGGAGGTGAGTATTGTATGGCTGTTTGACGTGTATTGTATTTACTATTCATAATTTACGTCCAGAGTGGTGTTACTGGAAGTGCGAACTATGGAAGGCGCCACCAGGGAGGGCAGTTGTCTACACAGTCTGCACCACAACCCGTTTTAACGACTTGTTATGAACATAACACGAATGGAAGTGTATTTATCTGGACGGTATAGTGGGTCTGTTTGAATCATTGACGTTGTTTAGCACAACTTATGGCTCCAGAAGTCACGTCCAGCTTACAAGTACACAAATCCATGACACCAGCTGCTTGGAGACAAAGTGTTGTGGATATTGTTGGCATTAAGTCTATGCTCGGTCCTCTTAACACGTTGAATGTGGCCTACATATTAAAGAAAGTGAATCAGTTCACAAATTTAGGTTCAGTAATATCAAGTGGTGGTAAAATGGAACAAGAAATAACTTATAGAACAGGCAAGAGAGCAAGCATTTACAAAAGTATCAATCACTTAGTATGGAACAACGACATACCAAAGAGAGCAACAGTTACCATGTGTAATTTATATTTTAGTCCAACCTACGGAACAGAAACATGGAGCATTAAGGAAAAAGAATGGAACAGAGTGCCAGTCAATGAGATGAGATTTATAAGAACAATTAAGGGAAAGACGAGGAGAGATACGTTAAGGAATGAGGAGTTGAGAAAGTGAGTTGTTGATGATAGTTTGAGAGAAAGAGGCTAAGGTGGTTTGGCAATGTAAAGAGAATGGAAGAGGATAGGCTTTGTAGGGAAATGGCGGAATTAATTTCAACTGGAAGAAGGCCAAGAGGAAGACCGAGAAGACGATGGGCTGTTGAGGTGAGAAGAGATGTAGAAAGAAGAGGAATACAGTGGCTGACAGTACTAGGAAAAAAGATTTGGAAAAATCGTCACCGTTGAAGAGGCTTAATAAACATCCAGACCCAGCAGTAGATGGAACGGAGGATATGAATGTATGGGAAGTTTGACATGGCTGGGATGAGTGAAACGGTTAGTATATTGCAGCATTTCTTCTAATTTTAAATGATCTATTTTGGTACGAGGAATGGACGTATTGGTCAGACACATTTGGCTATACAAGCCATCAATGTCTGTCGTAGATAAAAATCGCATGTAAAGTGGTAAAATCTTATTAATGTGAGTGCCTTCGACGTTGAGTGAAAAATAAATCACATACTTTCATTCTTTTGGTGGATTTTATTGTGTATTTGCTGGATCGAAATGTGTATTTAGTGGCTCATATTGTGTATTTGGTGCCTTGTATTGTGTATTTGTAGGCTCGTATTGTGTATTTTTATATTTGGTGGCTTGTATTGTGTATTTGTGCATTTTTTTCGTATTGTGTATATGGTGGCTCTTATTGTGTATTGTTTGGCTCGTATTGTGTATTTGGTGGTTCATATTGAATATTTGTTGCTGCGACACTAGTGCCGACACTACCTTTAAATGATATTGATATATGATAAAGGAATGTTTTATAAAAGGTACGACAGCCAATGAATGCAATGCTATGTTGTCAAATCAATAGATCGCCTTTTGCCTATGGTAACTTCTTTTTTGATGGCAGTTTAAAGTAAGTTCTCACGGGTGTCTAATAAAAAAAGCGTACTCCTAAAATTATTTAAAATTACATTGGCTTAGATTTTGATAACTATCGTAAATGTTGAGTGCATCACTGTCCCAAACTAACACTGAGACTTGATCTCTGTGCGACGGAAATGAGAAAGTCGGGTCGACATATTCGCATTTCAAAATATTTGTAGAAGAGTGCAACAAAGTTCCCAGCGGGTGACCCCCTTCCACTTGGCTGGTCCCCTTATAGCCCTGTCCACCGACTTCATTTGTTACCACTAACCTGTTCATTATCCCACATCTTGGTGATTAATTGTCTTCAGCTATCCAACCTATTTTCTACCGCGACTCTCGCGTTTCTGAGCAATACCCGACGGGATAAATTTACATGGCCAAAAAAAGTGTTAAGTACTAATATAACGCACTCACAAAACACGTTATAAAAGAGAGGGAGAGGGAGGGAGAGAGGGAGGGGAAGAGGGAGAGAGAGAAGAGAGAAGGAGAGAGAAGGAGCGAGAGAGAGCGAGAGAGCGAGAGCGAGAGAGAGAGAGAGAGAGAGAGAGAGAGGGGAGAGAGAGGGGGAGAGGGAGAGAGGGAGAGAGAGAAGAGAGAAGGAGAGAGAAGGAGCGAGAGAGAGCGAGAGAGCGAGAGCGAGAGAGAGAGAGAGAGAGAGAGAGAGGGGGGTAGCAAATATTTTTTTAAAGTGATCAAACAAGCTGCATAGAAAGGGAACATACCGTCATTATTATTCATTATTTATTCTTAAGACGCCGATCTAGGGATATAGATGAATATGAGGGGCGAATGAATGTGATGAATATAGATGAACGAGTGTAGTCTTTGTTACTAACCAAAGTTGACTTTAGAATAACCTGAATAACCCATGATTGAATAACTTTTTTTTCTAGGCGGTTTTCCTGAACGTAAGCATATCCAGGCCCACTAAAGAGCCTAAGAGACTACAGCTTTACGTGGAAACCGAATCACGTAGTATTGGTTTGATTTTCAGCTAACTGACAAGCCATACCTACACACCTTACTTACACAACATTCAGACTTTGACTACCACGCAACATGGACACCTCATACATCTCTAGAAGTGCCAATTGACGCTGAGTAGTGGCACTGATTGTGTAAAAAAATACTAAGTAAAAAAAAATAATGCTATGATAATTTTAGTTACTTGTACACGTTAGATTTTTTATTTGTTATTTTTAAAAAAATTACTGTATTCAATTGGTAAAATAGGTTTAAGTGAAAATCAATAAATATTGCAAATGGATACAAGGCATCAGTCATTGATGAAATTGGAAATCGAATAAAGAAGAAAATAGAAAATAAAATTCCAGACGATAAACGAACAACTTTTAAAAAAGAAAAATCCGATAAAGAACAAAAGAAGTATGTATCCTTCCATTACAATGGACCGTTTACACAAAGAGTTGGTGATAGATTTAAGAAATTCAATTTATCAGTAGCTTTTAAGACTTGTAATACTATGGCCAACATTTTACACTCGCATATTGAAAGTGAAGATAAATTCAATAATTCAGGAATGTATAGGATTAATTGTAATGATTGTAACATGTTTTACATAGGTCAGACTGTAAATGTTAGCAAAAGATATAAAAACCATGTCTCTGCTTTTAAAAACAAGAAACCTGAAAGATCTAATGTATCTAAACACCTTCTGAATTGTACCCACAGTTTGTATAATATAGATAAAAATGTAGATATCCTAAAAGTTTGTAAGAAGGTTCGTATTATAGATGCTTGAGAAGAGTTATTTATTTTTGAAGAAAAATTTAAGGATCGTGATAAATTAATGAACTAACAGGTTAATTTTGATTCCGAAATAGTTTTTAATAATGTATTTTCAATTACTAAAAGAACAGAAGTAGCAGCCAATAGGAATTAACCAATAGTTCGCAGCAGCCGCCATTTTGAATATTCCAGCCAATGGGGTCACGTGATCATAGGCCTATAAATTGAGTTGTTGAACACCATTTTCCATTCTATGGGAATCCCTCTGGTCTAAGGAAGGTGAGCGTGGTTCACAGAAATCCATCACCATAATATTTGTACATTTTGTACTTGTATTGTAATATATTTGTGCAATTTGTGCTTATATTGTAATACATTTGTGTTTTGTGACGTTCACTTGAACTGTATATATACCAACACGTATTATACTAGTTAACAAAACTATTTGCTAATTAAAATACTAAAGGCCATTTCGGAAAACCACTCGCAATTTACTGAGGGTCTAAGTGCTTATTTGCTAGCAACTCAATGAAGTATATCATACAAACTAAACGTGTATCAGCTGCATTGCGGTCACTTACAAATCCTCACACAACATTCGTTACCATGGGTAAACTATGGAAAAAGACAAATATCGGACCCTCACAAACAGTTAGGTGAACGTATATACACAGATTATTATATTTCTTATGGTATTATTATGCAGATTATTAAGGTAAATATGCCACATGAACAGTTACAATTGCATGCGGAAATCTGAGAGTGCGTGCGTTCGGTAGGAATAGGATGCTGTCCATTGGATGGCAGTTACAGTATTTGTCCCTGCAAAATTAGATCCTGTTACAATTAGGTCCTGCAAAAGTCTCATATACAGTCAACAGACATGAATCCTTCAAGGGTTGATAAAGATTGACTAAACGCTTCAATGTGTCGTTGAAGTGCGATGAAGAGGGGTTAAGTTAAAACCTCGGGCCTCAAGAGTCGGTTTGAATGCACCGCGAGTCTTGTGTACTATGTGATGAAGACCAGTGAAGGTCATTTTGTATGTACAGGACGTTGAATGAGGCCTTCATGAGACTTTTGTACGTAAGTAAGTAGAGGGGAGTGATTCCTTCAAGAGTCCTACGGACACGGTTAAGAGAAGTAGACCCTTCAAGAATTGTGTGGACGCACGGTTAAGAGGCGTATACTCTTCAAGAGTCCTGCGGACATACGGTTAAGAGGATTAGACCCTTCAAGAGTTGTGTGGACGCACGGTTTAGAGGAGTAGACCCCTTCAAGAGTTGTGTAGACGTACGGTTAAGAGGAGTAGACCCTTCAAGAATTGTGTGGACGCACGGTTAAGAGGCGTAGACTCTTCAAGAGTCCTGCGGACATACGGTTAGGAGGATTAGACCCTTCAAGAGTTGTGTGGACGCACGGTTTAGAGGAGTAGACCCCTTCAAGAGTTGTGTGGACGTACGGTTAAGAGGAGTAGACCCTTCAAGAGTTGTGTGGAGGTACGGTTAAGAGAAGTAGACCCTTCAAGAATTGTGTGGACGCACGGTTAAGAGGCGTATAATCTTCAAGAGTCCTGCGGACATACGGTTAAGAGGATTAGACCCTTCAAGAGTTGTGTGGACGCACGGTTTAGAGGAGTAGACCCCTTCAAGAGTTGTGTAGACGTACGGTTAAGAGGAGTAGACCCTTCAAGAATTGTGTGGACGCACGGTTAAGAGGCGTAGACTCTTCAAGAGTCCTGCGGACATACGGTTAAGAGGATTAGACCCTTCAAGAGTTGTGTGGACGCACGGTTTAGAGGAGTAGACCCCTTCAAGAGTTGTGTGGACGTACGGTTAAGAGGAGTAGACCCTTCAAGAGTTGTGTGGAGGTACGGTTAAGAGAAGTAGACCCTTCATGAATTGTGTGGACGCACGGTTAAGAGGCGTAGACTCTTCAAGAGTTCTGCGGACATACGGTTAAGAGGATTATACCCTTCAAGAGTTGTGTGGACGCATGGTTTAGATGAGTAGACCCCTTTAAGAGTTATGTGGACGTACGGTTAAGAGGAGTAGACCCTTCAAGAGTTGTGTGGACGCATGGTTTAGAGGAGTAGACCCCTTTAAGAGTTATGTGGACGTACGGTTAAGAGGAGTAGACCCTTCAAGAGTTGTGTGGATGCATGGTTTAGAGGAGTAGACCCCTTCAAGAGGTGTGGACGCATGGTTTAGAGGAGTAGACCCTTTAAGAGTTGTGTGGACGTACGGTTTAGAGGAGTAGACCCCTTCAAGAGTTGTGTGCACGCACGGTTTAGAGGAGTAGACCCCTTCAAGAGTTGTGTGCACGCACGGTTTAGAGGAGTAGACCCCTTCAAGAGTTGTGTGCAGGCCTGGTTTAGAGGAGTAGACCCCTTCAAGAGTTGTGTGCACGCATGGTTTAGAGGAGTAGACCCCTTCAAGAGTTGTGTGCAGGCATGGTTTAGAGGAGTAGACCCCTTCAAGAGTTGTGTGCACGCATGGTTTAGAGGAGTAGACCCCTTCAAGAGTTGTGTGCACGCACGGTTTAGAGGAGTAGACCCCTTCAAGAGTTGTGTGGACGCACGGTTTAGAGGAGTAGACCCCTTCAAGAGTTGTGTGGACGCATGGTTTAGAGGAGTAGACCCCTTCAAGAGTTGTGTGCACGCACGGTTTAGAGGAGTAGACCCCTTCAAGAGTTGTGTGGACGCACGGTTTAGAGGAGTAGACCCTTCAAGAGTTGTGTGGACGCACGGTTTATAGGAGTAGACCCTTCAAGAGTTGTGTGCACGCATGGTTTAGAGGAGTAGACCCCTTCAAGAGTTGTGTGCACGCACGGTTTAGAGGAGTAGGCCCCTTCAAGAGTTGTGGGCACGCATGGTTTAGAGGAGTAGACCCCTTCAAGAGTTGTGTGCACGCATGGTTTATAGGAGTAGACCCCTTCAAGTGTTGTGTGGACGTACGGTTTATAGGAGTAGACCCTTCAAGAGTTGTGTGGATGCATGGTTTAGAGGAGTAGACCCCTTCAAGAGTTGTGTGCACGCACGGTTTAGAGGAGTAGACCCCTTCAAGAGTTGTGTGTACGCACGGTTTATAGGAGTAGACCCCTTCAAGAGTTGTGTGGACGTACGGTTAAGAGGAGTAGACCCCTTCAAGAGTTGTGTGGACGCACGGTTTAGAGGAGTAGACCCTTTCAAGAGTTGTGTGGACGCATGGTTTAGAGGAGTAGACCCCTTCAAGAGTTGTGTGGACGCATGGTTTAGAGGAGTAGACCCCTTTAAGAGTTGTGTGCACGCATGGTTTAGAGGAGTAGACCCCTTCAAGAGTTGTGTGCACGCACGGTTTAGAGGAGTAGACCCCTTTAAGAGTTGTGTGCACGCACGGTTTAGAGGAGTAGACCCCTTCAAGAGTTGTGTGCACGCACGGTTTAGAGGAGTAGACCCCTTCAAGAGTTGTGTGGACGTACGGTTTAGAGGAGTAGACCCCTTCAAGAGTTGTGTGCACGCACGGTTTAGAGGAGTAGACCCCTTCAAGAGTTGTGTGGACGCATGGTTTAGAGGAGTAGACCCCTTCAAGAGTTGTGTGGACGCATGGTTTAGAGGAGTAGACCCCTTTAAGAGTTGTGTGCACGCATGGTTTAGAGGAGTAGACCCCTTCAAGAGTTGTGTGGACGCATGGTTTAGAGGAGTAGACCCCTTTAAGAGTTGTGTGCACGCATGGTTTAGAGGAGTAGACCCCTTCAAGAGTTGTGTGCACGCACGGTTTAGAGGAGTAGACCCCTTCAAGAGTTGTGTGGACGTACGTTTTATAGGAGTAGACCCTTCAAGAGTTGTGTGGATGCATGGTTTAGAGGAGTAGACCCCTTCAAGAGTTGTGTGGACGCACGGTTAAGAGGAGTAGACCCCTTCAAGAGTTGTGTGGACGTACGGTTTAGAGGAGTAGACCCCTTCAAGAGTTGTGTGGACGTACGGTTAAGAGGAGTAGACCCCTTCAAGAGTTGTGTGTACGCACGGTTTATAGGAGTAGACCCCTTCAAGAGTTGTGTGTACGTACGGTTAAGAGGAGTAGACACTTCAAGAGTTGTGTAGACGTACGGATAAGAGGAGTAGACATTTCAAGAGTCCTGTGGACATACGGTTAAGAGGAGTAGAGCCTTTAAGAATCGTGTGGACGTATAGTTAAGAGGAGAAGACCCTTCAAGAGTCATTTAGATGTACAGTTAATAGGAGAAGACGCTTCAAGAGTCATGTGGATGTATAGTTAATAGGAGTAGACGCTTTTAGAGTAATGTAGGATGTACAGTTAATAGGAGTAGACGCTTCAAGAGTCAAGTGGTCGTACGTTGCGTCCTCATAGTACTGGCATTGCGTCCGATCAATGATTGCAATAGACGAGGACACTACTAGCAGTCTGTGGTGTCCTTGTTGTTTGGTAGACAGGGCCCGAATATTGTGAAGGAAAAAGAACTGAGTGTGAGACTTGTTAATTAATTACCTGAAAATCAAACCAATACTACCTAGCTCGGATTCCACATGAAACAGTAGTCCCATAGTTGCCTTGGCTATTAATAATTGGGCTATAAATAAATGGACCTTTTCAAGCATATATCAAACTCATTTAGTAACCAGACTACACAGGTCATCCACACTCATCCTACACTTAAGTAATCATTCATATTCGCCTCAAAATAGCAAAAAATCGTGTCGGCGTCTTATATCTTAGAGTAGCTAAGAGTAGGCATGGCCCATATTAGATATTTCACGATATTAGTTACTTTCGTATTAGTTACAGAAAAATATTAGTTGAAAATATCTAATATTAAATAATACTAATATTTTTCTCCATACCACGCTGATTTAATAAGGTCGTCAACAGTAATATTTCTAGTGATGATGTACTTATTTCACATTTAGTGAAATAAACAGATTTTTTTTTTTTTCATTTTTTCTGTTTCATTTTCACTTGTTATATTATTAATATTTTAATATTAGTGATTTCAGTGATTCAGCATTCAGTCAAATAGGCCGAAGTCTATTGTTTATTTGTTTGGATATTAATTAATATTTATATAAAAATGAATTTCTGTTTGCATTCACACTAATATTAATACTGTATATCAGGAATACTAAGGGCTAGTAATCCTTGTGCCAAAAATGCGCTAGAACACCAGTTAGCAGTCAGCACCAGAGAATCATATAGGAGGAATACAAAAATATTAATAATAGTTTGCATCCCATATTAGTTACTCTGAGTATTAGTTACTCCGAGTATTAGTTACGTTTCTGTACCTAACACGAAAGGGCTAATACTAATATTTTCAGCTATCCCTAGCTAAGAGTCGTATATTGATTTCGATACCTAATAACATGTAATATGTATTTTTTAAACATTTTATGTTTCTTAATCTCCAATTATCTGTTCCCCTCGCGGAAGCTAAGTGCAACGCGCGGACAGACACGGGGCTGCCAACCCGTGGGTGCTCGAGGCCGAAAGCAGCGGTTTCGGCTACAGTAATTGGGCATCACCACTTCTAATCTATCTCAACCATAAAGACACACCAAAATTACTTTAAAACCATCCCAATTCATGCAGTCGTCTAACTGACGATCTTGTAGGTTTATTTTTAGTTTTGAAACAAATGGCATACAATTAATTCATTCCTTCAGACAGAGTAATATCATTTCGTGTACCCTATTAGAAACATTTCATGTTAGAATAAATCCCTCGTGCAACATTCCCTTGAGTTGATTACATCGACGAGGTCTTGGTGGTGATTCACTTTATTTATTTTGAAGTTTGTTCCACTTTAATATGCCAGTCATTTTTTTTCATTATTTTAATTTTGTGATTTTTAATGTAGATTAAATATTTCAATTCATAATATCTTTATTCAAATTTATATGTACAATTTACAGTGAATCAAGTTAAAATAAAGTAAACTCATAGTACATCAACTTAATAAAATACTCATTATAGTAAAAAATTACCTGAAAACTAGTGAAAACTACCCTTTAAAAATATCTCGTTTATTGTATATCGGGTGATTTGAATTATGTATGTGTTACGTTTTATTTGGCTCTGTATTTTAAATATTGTCTGGCTGCAATCCAAAAAATATCAGCTTGACCACGCTTGTCTTTTTCCTCGTCAGCACTAAGTGTTTGCGTCTAGTCTCCACTCTCCACCACGCCCCTTCCCCTCATTTTATATCCATGGATATGGTTCCCTGGTGATTTAATTATATACTCCGTTACATACATAACTGTTTGAAGGATGCAAAAAATGTCTAGGTGCCTACATTTTTTAATTTTTATTTGTTTGAGTCTCCACTTTTTAGCCCTAACATAAAGCGATGTGCTTTTTTTATTTTTTTATTTATTTTTTTTAATGAGTGGTATACACAAACATGACATTTTTTAAAGAGCAAACAGACCAGAATATATATTATTATTATTTGTTTTTCAGATCACCACTGCATTTGTATGGGTGGGTGGAAGGTTCATAACCACTGTACTTGTATGGGTGGGTGGGAGGATCATTACCACTGTACTTGTATGGGTGGGTGGGAGGATCACCGCCACTGTACTATTAGGGGTGGGTTGGAGGATTAATACTACTGAGCGTGTATGGGTGGATAACTACACCACGATAAATACGAATAAGAGCTTAATTTTGGAAGTAAATAAGGCGTATACCTAAAAAAAATATACATAAACAACATAAAGTGTCATACATAGTGGTAGTTTAAGATATATTGAGAAAATGATTTTGTATTACTGTACTATCTTAGATTTATTTCGTCTATTTCAACCACTTTCAGTGTTATATCAACTTTAGATCTATAGCTTCAAGGGAAATACTTGATATTCATGTTTAAATTAATGTATTTCATTGGATTCATGTAAACCTGTATCTAAAGTTAAAAACTAATTTCACTAATAAAAAATAAATATCACCATTTTTTTGATGTTGTGTTTATATTGGAGTTTAATAACTGGAGAGTTTACCTCGGTCTGGAATACAGCACTCCGATTCAAAAAAAAAAAAAAAAAGTCATAGGAAACTGTCTAATTTTAGACCAATATATCTTCTGTTTGTAGTACCACAGAATATAGACATCTGTCTATATTCTGTGGTAGTAGTCTACCTAAAATATTTGGAAAGATTCGTACACAGCTTTTTATACATGTATGTATAGGAGAGATAACAGACTCACGTATACACGTGAGTCTGTTACCTCTAGTCATCAGCGTGGCTTAATGAAAATCGTTTGACTGTTACGAATTTATCCTCGTTTCTTGCAGTCACTGGTCCTCCAGTCGAGCGTCAAGCACAGGATGACGTCATTTATTTAGAATTGCAGAGGGTGTTCGACAAGCTTACTCGCCATGTATTTTTAAAGGTGCTCCCATCCTTTGGATTTTCTCCGGACCTTATTCAGTGGCCAAAATATTTCCTCTTCGATAAAACATGTAAAGTGCAATAAAATTCCTGGACTAATGGTTGGTTATTTTAATTTTGAATAAAGTTCATTCATAGGGACTGATAAGTGAAGGCTATTACAGAAAACATTTTTTCCAAATACAAATAAACTGTTTTTAAGTGTATAAATTATTGTATATATTATTATAATAACATACAGTAAATATACAAGTCATTTACTGGTTTAGTATTTACTGAACGATTACATATAAAGCAATAGTACCTGATACATCATTACTACACCTTAAAGTCTACTTTTTGAAGGAACTGTCAGTGTTATGCCATATCAGTGAGACTGTCCACAAGGAACCAGAAGAAAATCTAGTCGAGAGCATAGATCAAAGTGTATATCGAATTGAATGTATCTATCAGGAGAACGCAACGCTGCAAATCCGACATCAATAAACCGTGGTAGACGGCTTAATATTCTTTTCTTGGCTCAAGTTGGGAGGATACATCGATGGTTGGTAGGGCTAAACTTTATAAACGCACACTGGACTTGAGAAATATTTGTTTGATACTTGTTAGTAATTCTTTACTTCCAATGGTAACCAATGGTCCATGAGGAGTTCGACAAAAATATTAAACGTATGTACAACATTTAAAGGGTGTGTCTAGAAAAGATGAATAACGCAAGTGGCTCTAAAACAGGTTGACCCAGTAACAAATAGCAGATGCTCAGACAGATGTTTCCTTACCAAAAGGTTTTACAATAAATGTTTAACCCTCGTTCATAACTAACTTCATAATGTACTTTTGTATGACGTACATAATGCAGTTTACAGTTGAAAGCGAGATTTTTCTCGATTGATTAGTGCGCTTACATTGTGGCCACTAATAAAATGTCTTACTACGACCAGGTAAAATCGTTGGTCCAGTTCACCTCCTTGGAGAACAGAAATACTTGCGGAAGGAGTTGTAGAGGGAAGTGGGCGGCGAACGTGAGAAGGTGAGCGTAGGAGTAGTGACGTCAGAACTAACCTCCAGATTGTTTATAATATTTAAATAAATTAACTGGTAGATATTCACTCAAAATGTGGAGATTGTGGTTCTACGTCCACTTAACACGGCGTCGGCTCAGACTAGAGAAGTCTGGTGTCCGTGTTGGACGGTAGTCAGTGTCCAGACATTGTCTAGGGAAGAGAACTGAAGCTGAAAATCAGTCCAATACTACGTGGTTCGGATTACGTGTGAAGCTTAAGGTCCCTTAGTTGGCCTGGCTATAAGGATATTAATTGATGACTTTATCTAAGGAAAAGTCAACCTTAATTAGTAAGAATGACAACACTCGTTCATCATCGTTACTCATCTTAAGCCCATATACCTACGATCAATGTCTTAATACTAATGAATAAGTTTTATGCTTTTTAAAGTAAAAATTAAACACCAACCGTTCTGAAAACGTTTAGCGTTTGTTCTTTTGCAAAAGAACGCTGTCTTCAACAAAACACAACGACTAATTAATTTCTCTGAAAATATGTATAATCGTTGTTCAATACGATAGTATTATAGGCTATTTACGAACTGAAAATGAAAATGTTAATACCATTGAATACGAACAATTAATTTGTTTCTCGTCATTTGATATGACCCAAGGTTTGATCATCATTGAAACTATTAGAATAGAACAGTTTGATCGTCATTGTTTAACGAATAGAAACCAACAAGTGGAACTAAATAGTGTTTACTCCTCGTAACACCAAGTAGCTGGGTTACAGCACTACGCCACTAACGCTGACAATTGTAACCTCTATACATCTATTATCTCACAACGTACGAATGGTTAGGTCGTTTTGGGGCGGGGGGGGGGGGTTCGGCACAGAAATAGTTCGGTTTAGTGCGGGCCGGTACCTTGTCAGTCAACAGGTGCCCATGCTCCCCAGAATACGCCGACCTTTCTATCTATAGCACACAATGGTGACCCCACGCATCGTCCGGGTATTCTCGAACCCGCGGAATGCCGAGTGGCGTTCCTCTCCCGATAAATCTCAGCACAGCCATTGTTCGTATGACACCAAGTGCGCAGCTGGTGTAAAGAATATGTTTGCTCGAAAAACCAAATTAAAAAATATTTAATTATCAGAACATCTTCCAACTAATGCACGAAACTGGGGATAAAGTGATGTGAAAAATGTAGGCGATTTAATTCTACGCTCGGTCCTCTCAATACCGACATGATGCCCATTCAGCGGTTGCTATCGGCGTGGGCATTGAAGTCTGGAGTGTCCAAGTTGGGTGGTAGCCAGTGTCCGGATGTTGTGTAGAGATAAGAACTGAGTATCAAGTTTGTCAATCAGCTGAAAATCAGACCAATATTAGTTGTTAGGATTCAACGTGAAATTGCAAGACTCTTAGTCCTATTGGCTCTTTATAAGTAATAGATGAACCTTAGTTGGTAACAATGACTACATTCAATCGCCCCATATATTCACTCGTAACTCTACGAGTGGTGATTTAGTTATGAATAAAAAATAGTAATACTGAGTAGTCGTCGGATTTAGGGAACATTTTATAAGTAAAATACAGAATTTCTTCAAAAATGGAATATAAAACATAATATATAAGGAATAAAGTTGCTAAGCTCAGACCCTTAGAATCTTGGTTGTTTTTTAAATTCGTGCCCATCTAACGTAAACTTTAAAAACGTTCTTCCTTCAATTATTATTCCGTCAATTATTAGTTATTGTTATTTTCAAGATAGCCGATGTGCGTAACGAGAACCCTGTAAGATATGTTGAGGTGCATTTGACACGTTTCTTTGCCACAGCTGCTCGGGTTGTTTCCCAGTTAAAACTGTTTACCGACCACAGGCCGTAAACAAGTCGACATTCCTCGCACTGGTGACGTCACACGCCGCACCCTCACCACGATACTGTCCTGACCTTGGGGTTACGGTTTACTCAATATTATTATTATTTTACAACAGCGTGCGTATTTTATTCTATTACATTAATTTACTTTGCCGATAAGGAATGTTAACCTTCAAGTACAACACCTACTTGTAGTACCTCAAATTATACCACCAGACCCCAATTGTTAATTAAAAAATAGTTTGTGGTTTTTTTTAATTTAAAATAATATGTATATTATTTATTTAGTCTCCTCTATGTTCTCTGCAGTATGCATAGTACAGCGTAGTGAAACCAGGGCTGTCGCCAATGTCGGATAGTGTTATATTTAACTATGAGAGTTTTTAAAGAGATGTCGGTCTTTTTACTAACCTTATTCTTTAGATCTGTACTGAGAAACTTACTCGCACAGAGTAAAGAAGAGATCGGAAAAGGGTCTTATCACAATTTTTCTCAATAAGTTATATTTTTGTTATCACTTTTCACGATTACTGAGAATATAGTTTGAACTTTTCTGCACTTAAGAAAGACAAACTGATTTTTCTTTGGTGCCTGAAAAGCTACTTGAAACTACCATTTATTTTTCGGAGAGAGCAGGGTTACTCTAGAAAGCCTGTTTTGGAGTAGTTTTGTACAGGGCTATTTCTTGTAGTATTAGATTATAATTTAATAATTTCTTGTAGTATTAAACATTTATAACCGTATTTATTTCTTGAAATTAATATATGAGTTATTGTTTAATGAGATATAACACATGCCATAAGATAAACTAAAAAAGTACAAACGAAATCAAAACATTAATTTAAATTGCTTGTTTGTGCAATTAATGTGATTGTTAAACCATCAATTATATCTTGAACCATCCTGTGTTCAAGAATTAGTTTAAAAGTGCATCATGGAGCGTTGAGTGTATACACAGAGAAGAAAGAAACAGCGGTCGTATCCAATAGTGCGCTGAATGAGTGTCGATTGTTATTTCTACAACTTACCATGCAGATGGCAGGTAATTACTTAGAAGTCCTTCCCCCCCCCCTCAAATCCTCAAGAATAATCGTAGTAAACACTACAGTTCTATAAAGATGTACATTAGTAGCCTAATCTATTTAGAACTGCCACTGTGGTGTTCACTGCTGCCATTAGAGAGTGACTTCTTTTTCTTTTTTCTCTGTGGTGTAACCTAATATTTGAGGGTTCTTTTAAGTCGATTCTATCTGCATGTTTCACGAAGTATTACACTATAATCAATGCACCTTGTATGCCTTTTAAATATATTTTTATGATTTTCCTTTGACATCTCAATCCATGAGTGACAGCCTATTTCAACTTACACGTGGGTAAGAGTGCATAATGGCTGCTCTCGTGTTCATGTTTGACATGTTCGTGCGTCTACACTCTACGTATGTCAGTACACTCCTGAGTGACAGCCTATTTCAACTTCCACATGGGTAAAAGTGTAGAATGGCTGCTCTCGTGTTCATGTCTGACGTGTTCGTGTGCGTACACTCTACGTATGTCAGTACACTCCTGAGTGATAGCCTATTTCAACTTCCACGTCGGTAAGAGTGCACAATGGTTGCTCTCGTGTTCATGTCTGACGTGTTCGTGTGAGTACACTTTACGTATGTCAGTACACTCCTAAGTAACAGCCTATTTCAACTCCCACGTTAGTAAGTATACACAATTACTGTTATCGTGTTCATGTTTGACGTGTTCGTGTGCGTACACTACGTATGTCAGTACACTCCTGAGTTACAGCTTATTTCAACTCCCACGTGAGTAAGTATACACATTGCCTGTTCTCGTGTTTATGGTAGACGTGTTCGTGTGCGTACACTCTACGCATGTTGTACACTCCCAACTTCCACGTGGGTAAGAGTGCACAATGGCTGCTCTCGTGTTCATGTTTGACGAGTTCGTGCGCGTACACTCTACTCATGTTGTACACTCCTGAGTGTACAACATGAGTACTTATGTACTCCTATTTCAACTTCCACGTGGGTAAGAGTGCACAATGGCTGCTCTCGTGTGCATGTTTGACGTGTTCGTGTGCGTACACTCTACGTATGTCAGTACATTCCTGAGTGACAGCCTATTTCAACTTCCACGTGGGTAAGAGTGCACAATGGCTGCTCTCGTGTTCATGTCTGACGTGTTCGTGTGCGTACACTCGACGTACGTACCTGCAGTGAGCTCACAATGGCGTTGCGTTACCGAAATGACATACTACAACTATTTCTGTCCGAATACAGTCTGAGCCAAAAACATCGCAGGTGGAACATCATTTCATTACATAAACATCTCTAGATCGACCTTGTCCTCCACCTACTGTTCAGCCAGACAAATTTAGATTCATAAGAGTTTAGCCATTATTAATCAGTTCATATTCGGCCCCACCACCGACTTAGTTAACTACGGTCACTGTGTCGGTAAATGTATCCGAAATAGGTTTCCTTCTGAACAGAATTGGGCCTATACGAATTATTGTGTATTTTGTTTGTGTAATATTTATCATAAGGCGAATTATTTACTTATTCCTTCGAACTCCCTGATATAGCTCAATAATTACGTATCCAAGAGGAGGGGCCTCGATACACAGGCGCTCAGTACAAATATAAGAGGAGTACAAGTATAAGGAGAGGGGGGAGGGGGAGAGAGAGAGGGGGGAGAGAGAGGGAGAGAGAGAGAGAGAGAGAGAGAGAGAGAGAGAGAGAGAGAGAGAGAGAGAGAGAGAGAGAGAGAGAGAGAGAGAGAGAGAGAGAGAGAGAGAGAGAGAGAGAGAGAGAGAGAGAGAGAGAGAGAGAGAGAGAGAGAGAGAGAGAGAGAGAGAGAGAGAGAGAGAGAGAGAGAGAGAGAGAGAGAGAGAGAGAGAGAGAGAGAGAGAGAGAGAGAGAGAGAGAGAGAGAGAGAGAGAGAGAGAGAGAGAGAGAGAGAGAGAGAGAGAGAGAGAGAGAGAGAGAGAGAGAGAGAGAGAGAGAGAGAGAGAGAGAGAGAGAGAGAGAGAGAGAGAGAGAGAGAGAGAGAGAGAGAGAGAGAGAGAGAGAGAGAGAGAGAGAGAGAGAGAGAGAGAGAGAGAGAGAGAGGGATTGGTTAATTTTTATACTTGATAATTACTAAAAGTCAAAATATGTTGTGTTTTTGATTGAAATATTTTTTTCAAACAGTGCCAAGTTAGACTTGAATTCAGTTCGTAATAATTCGAAAGAATCCCTATTACATGAATGTGAGATATGTATACTTCTGTAGTTTTTAATTGTGCCCACATGTTTTTAGTGTAATCGAGTGTATTAAGAGTAAACAAAAACATTGTCAACGTAACGTTAAATTTGTATTCAGACGTCTTCAAAAGTGTGAATCATACACAATGAAACAGTTCCAGACTTAACAGCTGGACACAAAAATGCCAAGCACGCGATTACAACTCAACAGCCACTAAAATGTTTACGAGAATCGACAATGAGCAAGAGTTTGGCAGTAGATGGGTACAGATGACTTTAGGATAATGTAAACGTAGGGAAGCGCGTGATCGCGGAGCAAGTCACATGGTGGTGGCTTTGCCAAGGCTCCCCTCCCCCTCAACTGTCAGCTGGTTAATGTGGCATCCGTGTAGACTACACCGTTCAGTATAATAAATTATTTATTGAACTGAAAACAGCTTACGCAGGTATAATTAAAAGATACGGTATTTATAGAATTGTTAGATACTTCTGAAAATACGATATATATATATATATATATATATATATATATATATATATATATATATATATATGTATATATTGTAAAGTATATACAAATGATTTTTTTTTAAGGTAAATAGTAGGTGTTTATAATGATCGTGTAAGGGCTGTCAATCACGATTTGCCACGAAAGTAGTTTTTCCATTGTATCTAGAGAAATAATAGTTATAGACCAAAATAGTTTTCGAATTCGTATTCAGTGAAAAACATATCAAATTAAAAAATATGTGTAAAATATCAATTAAATTAAACGAATTACGTTAAAAATATTTAAAGTTGTGACAGTATTTTATTCGAATTTTTCGGTTAAATCTGTGATTTACACAGAGTAAAAAAATAAATTTCATGAAAATATAACCAATTCTTGACATATTTCAGGAAAATTTGTCTAATTCTGTTAGGTAAAAAGAAACTGCATAGTAACCAAAGACCCTATGATTGATTCAAAAATGGAACCGGAACATAAGTTCTATATTTAAGCCTATTTAAAACATGCAGCTCCTGTTTATAAAGTGATCTCCTATCACAAAGCTTGATTTAATCCATCGAGCCATTTAAGACTTATCTCTCTGATTATATCTATCTATGCTTGCTGATCCCTCCGTAAGAGAGCGCAGGGGCAATCCGTTACTATGTGATCCATTATTTGGATAGACTCTCAGCAATCACATGACTGATGTAATGTCAATCCCCATTTATATTTTCAGTGGTAAAATCCGATCTGCGATATGGGGCGATGTTGTTCGCGTCCACAGCAAATCTTTTAAGGTGTACGTACACCCCGGGTAGTTCTAAACGAACAGCAAATCTGGTAGCTGGACTGTCAAGAATCTGTGATCTCCCAGCCATGGCAGTTGCCACACTTCGCGCATGTGACATCAAGAGAGATGCGCGTATTAACTACCGTCTTCTTTTGATTGTATTGGTTTATTTATATTACAATTTAATCGAAACTTTGTCATCACGAAAATTTGAAATTATTTAGAGTTAAAATTACTATATTGGTATAAACTTATAACAAATATTTTCTTTAACAAAACAAGCATAGCCAACATTATAAACAAACGTGTACAAACCAAATCAGTCTGACATAAGTGAAATATTTTATAAAATAACTGCTAAAATTGACTTAAAAATATAAAATTATCTAATGTATATGATCGGAACAAAAACAAGCTAACGATTTAGGTTCGTGCTATTTAAATTTAGTCAAGAATGATTTACAGTAAAGCAATGCGTACAGGTGTATTTTTATAGTTTTAATTTTTTTCAATATCATCAATTTACTAAAGATATTAACATATAATAATGCATATAAAATATGTAAAGTGCAAACATTACTTTCGCTATTAAAATATAAGACGGTTTCATAACTCATAAAATTACGTGGAGATAGATACTGTAAAAGCTGTGTTTCTTTGTTATCAAACATTTAGTTATGAATCTTCTCTTGAGAATGTGCGTACGTAAGCTCTACGCTCCATGGCACGTAACTGATTTTTAAACGTTCGATCCAACGTAAATTTGCCTTCAACTCAAGCATAAACGTATAAAATCAAGCACCCAACTTTATTAACCGATCTATAATTGATTGAAGAATACTAGGAGATATCCCTGCACTCTTTTTCTGCTAACCCCGTCACTCGAAGCGCTCGTTACACCACTCACTGTGACTTTTGACTATAAATAATAGTACTGTGTAACGTAAAATCACCATTTTAAAATTATTTACAATATCTCACTCACATTACTTGCATTGCTATACAATACTTACTATAAACGCCCAATGATATTACTTAGCCAAAGAATATTTCAAACGTTTTTATTTCGTTTGTTTTTGTTTAACAGTTAAAGATTAATTAGATACATAAAATAACTGCATTATATTTCCATTCAAGTCCAATGTATATAAAATCCAATCCATTGTGAATAAAACCATGCTTACAACCTTCCCTGGTTTAACATTATGCAAGATCTAACCTCCTCATTATTAAAAACACCATTGTTTAATGTATTGTTTACATTCCAACAGCTGTTAGAACTTTTTTGAAATCATTATTTACATTTGAACAGCTGTTACTATTCGATTCATTGAAATCTCGCTTCGAGTTATTCTTATGGGCAAAAAACGTACTTTGAGGACTTCATATCCCCTTCAGGCTGAAAATACTGAAGAATTAATACCTTATTGCACAACCACGAACAGATGTACATTTTGTGACATCTCAACCGTTTGGTCAAGAAATGAGGGAGGAGTTGCGTAGACAAAAAACTGTTTCAGGTATTTTATGTTTGTATAGGGTGTCGCTGAACTCTTTGAGGATCTTGTAAGGTATTGATTGTGAGTCAAAATCAATACATAATATCATATTTAAACATTCCAAATCAACCCCGGTACCCGTACAGCCGCCATTTTGTATATTTTACTAATTTTTTTTATTTTGAAGACTATTTAATCTATAGAGTTCAAATTTGGTATACAAATAAATAAAACCAGTTCTTACTGAAATAAAAAATCCAAAATTTTTAAAAATATATTCAAAATGGTGGCACTGTGAAATGTTTATCCTTAATAACTTTTAAAAGGTTAGGAATACAAAAGGATTACAGCAATATATTTTTATTAGAAATTTCATTTGCAATCCAAACACGTAACGTTGTATGAAATCAGATAAACAACCAAGATTTGAGTATTTTTGTATTTAATCATTTACGCGTCAATGTATAGTACAGCCATGGTGTGCAGCGCGAGTCAACCACAACAATAACATCAGGGGTCTATTCTGATTACTTTCATCCAAAACACTACAGTAAAGGGATTTGTGACATTATTGTAATGAAAATGCCCCTAGCAGGCAACGGGGAAAAAGTTGCAGATGATTTCGTTGTTATTAAATTAAAAACAGTACAAGTAAACGTCACACAACACAAATGTATTACAGTATAAACACAAAATGCACAAATATATTACAATACTAATACAAAATGCACAAATATTAGGGTGATCGATTTCGGTGAACCACGTGAAGAAGAATTCCTCTGGTCTAAGGAAGGTGAGCGTGGTTCACCGAAATCGATCACCCTAATATTTGTGCATTTTGTATTAGTATTGTAATATATTTGTGCATTTTGTATTAGTATTGTAATATATTTGTGCATTTTGTGTTTATACTGTAATACATTTGTGTTGTGTGACGTTTACTTGCACTGTATATGTACCAACACGTATTATGCTAATTAAAAAACTATTTCTAAATTAAAAATTAATTTAAGTAGTGCCCTATAAACTAGAAATTTTGTAAATTCTAGGTTGGTAGAATTGTTGAATGTGCTGGAATTATTCAAGATAAAAACGAATTTTCTGCTGTGCGTCAGTCGCCTTCCGATCGTTTTACCTTTGCAATCAAATGAGAGGACGACATTTTGAGCATCGTTTCTAATGTAAAAATAAATTTAATTGAAGTTCCAATTTATAGTCTAATGCCTTTTTAATATTACTTGTTTTATGTCAACAACCGTCTTTGCATCACAAATAAATTCTAGTTTTAATTCAAATTAATTTTTAATTTAATAACAACGAAAACCACATGCAAATTTTTACTGTTGCCTGCTAGAGGCATTTTCATTACAATATTGTCATAAATCACTTTACTGTAGTATTTGTGACGAAATAATATTTTATGGATATAAGGATTATTTCGTCTCCATTTATAAACGTAGCCTAAGATGGCATCTACAAGTATATACGTTTGTCTGCACTAATAAACGCAGATTTAGGAAAGGGGTAGAAACTAGGGATGATATTGGACTGCCAAGTACGATAGGAGAAAGGTATATAGATATGAACCGGAAGATATGTATGATTTTAGTCAATTTTGAAAAAACATTCGATATAGTAAAATGGAAAAAGACTATAGAAATTGTAAGAAGAAAGGGTATAGACTGGAAACAAAGATGATTGATCAAAGAGCTCTGCACAAAACAGAAAAAATAGTGGGGTAGAACCAACGAAATAAATTTACATGGGAGGAGGTGTCAGACAAGGGTGCAATTTATCACATACTCTTTTTAATATGTTTTTAGAATAAATAATGAAGGAAAGTTTTTGCGGAAATGGGGGGGGGGTTAATTATAAGTGGTGAGAGAAGTGGTGTTGTAACGGGAAGTGCTTATAGAAATGATAAAAAAGTTAAATCTACGATATGTGAAGAGTAGCCTACGAGATGATAATTAACATAAATGAAACGAAGACTGTGTTGATAGGAACAGAAGAAAAAAGAGTGAATACTAAACTAAAAGGAAAACCAATAGAGCAAGTACGTAGTTTTAAATAGGATAAAATGAAGAAGTACTGAGGAGAGTGGGCGAAGAGATGGAAATACTGAAAACTATAAGAAGAAAAATGATATGGTTATATAGGACATGTGATGAGAGGATAGCGCCTGTTGAGAACTCAGATAGAAGGAAAAGTTAGAGTAAAAAAAGGAAAGGGAAAAAGGAGAGATCAGATGGTGAAAATTTTAAAGATCAGAGGGACAATATTCACCTACTTGCTCGGGGTTTGGCGGAGGGCTTCAGCGGGACCTGCCTGAGGGCAGAACACCCTTGATGATGATAAGGTGGCAATATTTAAATTAGCCATATCCGGAACGCATTAGAATGTTTTTTAGTGTTTTAGATATGGGGCTGAAACGAGGTACATGAATGTGGTGCTTCAAAATAAACTAATATTATATTAATTATTGTCAACTGAAATTGGTCGAATTAAAAATACATTTTTGTTAAAACCTTTATTGATTTGTTCCAAAATTGAGTCACACTAAGCAGTCATTCAGGGCATATTAAACAGAGTTTTTTCATATCTAGCTCGTCTTCGATTTTTAATTGAAAAAAAAAAGGATATTTGTAACTGTCAAAATACAGTTAGCCACAAAATCCTCAATTCTGATTCATGTTTTAAGCCTCGGCATACCTAATATATATGAATGGGGGAAGGGGAAGGGGGCTGGATTGGTCGGCCATCTTGGATCTGTTCTTCATAAAAACATTGATAAGCTTATTACTTAGGTTTTCTTTCGGATGGAATCCTATTGATGTAAAATTTAATTTTGCAAGTATTATAATGGAGGGTGTTGTTTTTCTTACTGTATTTTATTATTTTATTTTAGTTTTTCTGTTACTTGTACGCTCTGTTCTAATTAAAAAAATTATTTGAAAGTAAATTACTAGCTTTTTAATTGAAAGTAAAATATTTAAAACAAAAAAAAAAATAAAAAAGCAATCAACATTAATCATTTATTCGAGAAATTTGTCAAAATTTAAATCAGCAAAATCTGCTAGTTAACAAACTATTTACAATAAATTTAACATTAGTCGACGGAGAACAGATTCTTGTTTTCCCTAAAGACCCATCCACCCATCTATACACGTACAGTGGTGTTGACTCACCCAAGCACCTATACACATACGGTGGTATTGACCCGTCCAGCCATACTCACACAGTGATATTGACCCACCCACCTATATTCGTAAGTGTTATTGACCCACCCACGTATTGACTTTTGAGTGGGTGGGTCGGTACAAACAGCAATATCTCGGTTTATGTATGTATACCATATACGTATGTGTGTATACATGCATACCATTAATGGAAAGAAACCCCTTTTTTACTTTCTCCCATATGCGTTAGAATAAGGAAATTATTGTGATCGTCCAAAAATTTTTTTTAATTTAGTGTAAATATCCATTTTAGTGTCCTCTGAACCTAAACAAGTTTTTTTTTCGAAAAAATTTTTATATCCATCCGTATGTGTGTCGGTCTGTGTGTATGCGCAGTTCGCTGGAGACTAAACGGCTGGATCAATTTTTATGAAATTTGGTATGTATGTGTATTTAGCCAATATCTTCAGACCATTGTTTTTCACTTTTTGGAATTTTTTTATTTTTATGGGTAAAAATCATACAACAATGGAATTTTCTCAAAAAACGACTATAACGATTTTGATTAAATTTTCGGGTAAGATGTAAATTACAATTTAAAATATTTTGTTAGAAACCACATGTGTCTAACCTGACTAGATTTTTAATTATGGCAAAAAAATTTGGGAATCAAACTGGTAATTTTCAAAGTTTTGATTTTTTTTAGTTTAATATGGGGGGAAATTTGTGCCAATTCTTTGGAACCATTTTTATGTTTGATGTAATTATTAACAAATGTTTGTTAGTTTAAATCAGTTAACTTATATTCTTCAAAGCTTTGTTCTACCATTTTAGTTAAATAAGGCAACTAATATCTCCTTACTACCCTTATAAGAGTTAAAAATTCTAGATCTAAATGCGATATAGTCGATTCTTGACTGTGCGTGTTACTACAGACACATAGACAAACAGCAAGAGCCAGTCGGATGGGTTCATTGCCACAGCTCGGGACCACTTCACTCGTCCGAGGCTAATTCTGGCCAGCCCTGGCACTGTCCCGCTCTTTAGTCAGATTCTAAGTTTATCGTTAAAACTGGGCTATGTGTTTGGGTGTTTCCGTCTTTCCCCGCGTGGCGGCACCACTTGCTGGCCGTCCGGTGTTCGGTGTAAAGGCAGAACGTTAACCCACACTGGCGCCACATTTGAATAAGGTAAACACTATATGATCCCTCCCTCTCTCCCACTCTCCATCTCTCCCTCTCTTCCTCGCCCTCTCCCTTTCACCCCCCCTCTCTCTCTCCTTCTCCCTTTCCGCCTCTCGCCCTCTCACTCTCCCCCTCCCCCTCTCTCTCTCTCTTTAAAATGTGGCATACATTAAACATGTCACATGGTAAATGGTTATTTTAATACATTTTTAACTCGTTGGTATTTAATTAAAATAAAATTAGCTTATACAAATTAGCAGTTTACAGTCCTCTCTATTCTTGGTTTACGGTTTACATTTTGTGTTACTCCCAATTAATTTATTAATTTTTAGTGAACTTATTCATTTCAGCACTTGACACTCACTTTAACAAAATAATCGTAATTTTTCATGGATAAATAATAGTTTTTCATGGAAAGCATTTACTATTTGAGCGTCAAAGCGTCAATAGATTACTTTGAATGATACGGCTACAGATAGAATGTCACAACTCTTTCACTATTTTGAAGCTCTTGAATACTTTCGCAACACTTGCGCCTAGTTATAACCCGGTAGTAAAACGCCGCAGGAGGTGGCTGTAGGCATCGAGCCAAGCCTTGGACAATGGTTTTAGTAAACAGACCCACTTTTTAGGAGGGTAGACTTGTCCTTTTAAGGGCTGCATACTGCAATGGCTGGTGATGAGGATGACCTGTGTAGTCTGGTTACTAACTGAATTCAACTTGTGCTCAGAAATGGTTATTTATCAATAGCTAACAGCCAGGACAACAACTAAGAAACCTACAGATTTTCCTGGAACGAACCACGTAGTGTTGGTCTGATTTTCAGTTCGTTGACAAACAATATACTCAGTTCTCCCCCCTACACAACATCCGGACAACGTCTCTAGTATTAAGTGTCTACACCGATAGCAACCATTAAGCGGAAGCCTTGTTGATACTAAGAGAGCCGAGCATAGAACCTATCGCCTACAATCTCTACAACAATTTTGTCCCCAAGTAGCTGGGTTACAGCACTGCACCACTAGTGTCTTACAGTTTAGTGACTAGTAGATTTATAAATTTCAAATGACAATCATTACCAGTGACTTGTACAAGTGTACGTGTTCAAGGCGGTGGAAATGTAGAGGGTAATGAGTATTAACTGATACAGTTGTAGCAGTTACTTTGGTTATTATACACTTATAACATTCTCTAAGCTATCAATTTCACTTATAAAAACATGTAAAAAACTAGAAACTATCAATTACAGAAAAAAACACCCACTCCTAACAGACTTACTGTAGTGACAATTATTACAAAATAAATTTAAAACAACTCTCAGTCTTACACATTAGTTGAAGGCAGTTCAACAAAATGTTTTGTAAATTATACATTTAAAGTATACATTTTAATTTTTTATGTTTGATCAATATCAAAAATGTAAAAGGTTTTAGTACAATTCTTATTATATGATCATCATTATCATCATACTAAAATTTAATTTCTTGATAAAACGACTTTACTTTCGTAGAGGGAAGTGGAAAATCGCAAAATAATTATTATATATAGCGCTATCACTCGCTTATCTTCAAAACCTGAATAACACAAATTTACTGATACTCACCGCTCCTCCAGAAGACTTCCATGTCCTGCAGGGGTGGGGGGTGACGGTAGGGGGTTTGCTGCCTGGATCACTCATCACTCACAACACTCAACGAGCTGTAACGCACTCCGCAATGCATTGTCGCCGGTACTGAACAAAGCTGTGACTCGTCACAGGTTGTGTTGACACCTTGCCTGGCCTGGGGCCAGCCACACCTGCTGCCAGTCACTACTATCACAAGTTAACTATGTTTCAAGTCACTGCTTCCTATGGTTAACTGCTGTATCTGGCCTTGGCCCAGCCACACCTGCTGCCAGTAACTGCTATTACAAGTTAACTATGTTTCAAGTCACTGCTTCCTTGGGTTAATTGCTATATCTGGCTTGAGTCCAGCCACACCTGCTGCCAGTAACTGCTATTACAAGTTAACTATGTTTCAAGTCACTGCTTCCTTGGGTTAATTGCTATATCTGGCTTGAGTCCAGCCACACCTGCTGCCAGTAACTGCTATTGCAAGTTAACTATGTTTCAAGTCACTGCTTCCTTGGGTTAATTGCTATATCTGGCTTGAGTCCAGCCACACCTGCTGCCAGTAACTGCTATTACAAGTTAACTATGTTTCAAGTCACTGCTTCCTTGGGTTAATTGCTATATCTGGCTTGAGTCCAGCCACACCTGCTGCCAGTAACTGCTATTACAAGTTAACTATGTTTCAAGTCACTGCTTCCTATGGTTAACTGCTGTATCTGGCCTTGGCCCAGCCACACCTGCTGCCAGTAACTGCTATTACAAGTTAACTAACTTTAAAGTCACTGCTTCCTTGGGTTAATTGCTATATCTGGCTTGAGTCCAACCATACCTGCTGCTAATCACTGCTATCACAAGTTAACTATGCTGCTAGTCTCTGCTTCCTAGGGTTAACTGCTGTATCTGGCTTAGGTACAGTCACACCTGCCAGTCACTGCTATCACAAGTTAACTATCTTGCCAGACACTTTTTCTTATGGTTAACTGCTATACACGGCTTTGGTCCAGCCACACCTGCTGCCAGTCACTGCTATCACAAGTTAACTATCTTGAAAGTCACTGCTTCCTAGGGTTAACTGCTATATTCGGCTGAAGTCTAGTCACACATACAGTTCTGCCAGACACTGCTATCACAATTTAACTAAGTTGTTAGTCTCTGATGTTATGAAACATGCGTATTTAAGGAACTTAAAAGTGGCTAAAATGAAAGATGTTAATGCGTTATTTTGGTTGCGGCTGGTTTACTTCGTCACGCTATTGGTTGTAACTTTTACAAACTCCTCATAGTTCCAGCATTTGCTTTAAGAGCGCTCTAAAGTCAAGTGACCTCCATAGACAACACACAGTAGCGCCGATAACTTTTGTGCTGATTACTCTTGATGGCAATTATAACTTTTTTGGTCACAAAGAAGTGAAAAAAAACACTTCTTAGCCCTAACTTCACCTGGTAAAATAAGACGAACAGTAAGTATAACTTTTTGTACCGATTCTCATCACTGACTACATTAAGTTATTATCAATGTTGTGTCTGGCTACAAATTACTGAAACGAACATTTATTTACCAGTTGCTTTTAAGTTAATATTAATTATTTATCCACTGATTCAGGTAGTTGGCGGCCATTATTTCTTACCGGTCTAGTTATTATATACTATGGACAGCACGAAATACTCCTATTAATTTTAATACTTATAATCCAAAAATCATGTGCTCACTCATCACGAAATTCAAAAATAATGTGATCACTCATCACGAAATCCAAAAATCATGTACTCGCTCATCACGAAATCCATAAATTATGTGCTCACTCATCACGAAATCCAAAAAGCATGTGCTCACGCATCACGAAATTCAAAAATAATGTGATCACTCATCACGAAATCCAAAAATCATGTACTCGCTCATCACGAAATCCATAAATTATGTGCTCACTCATCACGAAATCCATAAATCATGTGCTCACTCATCACGAAATCCAAAAATCATGTGCTCACGCATCACGAAATCCAAAAATCATGTGCTCACACGAAATCCAAAAATCATGTGCTCACGCATCACGAAATCCAAAAATAATGTGCTCACTCATCACGAAATCCAAAAAGCATGTGCTCACGCATCACGAAATCCAAAAATCATGTGCTCACTCATCACGAAATCTCCGAAAACACCGAACAGATTTTGATGAAATTTGGGGAGAAGTTATCTTTTATATGAAAGAGACCCGTAAAGAAAGAATTTCTTGAAATTCAATTTTTAAGGACTAAAAACAGCCCTTCAACGTTTCCTTTTTCTATAAGAAATCATTGGCACTAATTTAATTTATTAATTTATTTCAATCTGCTGACAGAGAAACCATAAAACGATACAAAATCCTGGCTAATTTGGTTGTCACCGTGAAGTGTTTAAGGTCATTTCTATTGACTCTGACATGATTGCACGACTCCCCTAAAGTAGACTTATAAACTTTGTTATCTCGTATAAGTGATGAAGATTGAGCTTTTATATCGATTTGATGGTTAAGAGAGAACCACGCACGGAAGGGTAAGCAAGCGTAAAGAGCCACCCCGTAGGCTTTAAATATACAACACAATAATGGTATATAAACCATAATTAATTATTACTAGCCACTAAATAAGATAAATATTATAATTATAAATGTAATGTGACATAAATATGTCGATAACATTGTAAAATGTATCGAAAAATTATAATTAGTGTCTATATATGTAAAAGGCAAAGCCGTGGCTGATTAACTCATCACTAATTCTCCAACTTCCCGTGTAGGTAGAGAGCTGATATTTTTGTATAATGTTTCTTTAGGTCTTAAAGAGGACAACTAAAGTATTTCATCTTGATAAAATACTCCTAAGAGGAAGAAACCACCCCTAACAATTGTTCCTTAAGGACAACATTGGATTGATTTTAGCAAATAAATAAACATGCTTATTTTGTATGTTTGACAGTATCCAATTCACGCATTAAGAGTTTAATCTTCCGCTGTGAAACAAAAACAGATGAAATGAACACGTTTGAATTAGGCTAAGTGATACCATTGGGTATTTATACTAATAAATATGTGCAACGCAAGTAGTGTGAGTGAGATACTGTACAGAAATGTAATACTGTTATTTTACGTCATACAGTTAGTCTACTATTATTAGTAGTTACAAGTCACATGCCGAGGCCGAAGGCCGAGTTGTATCGAGCACAGCGAGCGTGTCGGGGTAGACACGCGAAGCGTGCAGGGGTGACCCCTAGTTACTTATAAAGTGGCTAACAAGTGTTACGCAAAATGATAGCTGTTTGAAATCAGTTATATTCAAATGTTTCGACTAGGAAAGTATTTATTTTATTGACCAAAGAAAGTTTGTTGCAGTAAGATACGTGTGCGCCGTGCGTTTCTAAGATGCAATTTAGGGGCGTACTCGTTTTGCCTGTCAACGCCGTGGTATTGTTTTGAAATTAACGATATTGTTGAGTACAAAAATCACCAGTTGACCTTGACTTCCGAAGATGAGACCACTCATTTTCAAAATTTAATTAGTACAATTATTTTGGCATTAAAATAAATGTTTTTTCTCAAACAAAATTTACTATAATGAGGCGCATTTATAGCTGTGCGTTTTTTATTTTAGTTTCACTAACCATGATCCAAAACTAAGACAGTTTCATTGATTAAAATATATAGAATAATGAACACCGATTTTAGTGAGTGATTCGCAATTTTCATCTTAACTAAGAATAAAATGTGATAGGCTTATAACTTTTTCTAAACTGTGATCATATTTTAGTTTTAATAAATCAACTTTGTCATTGTGAAATTTGGATTTTATTAAATCATCTTTGTTTACAAAAATAAATCCAGCAGACTGTAGTTTTTTTCTTATTGACTCATTTCGATTAATTACCTCAGCTGTAATATTTTTAGGAATGCTTTATTTTAACGTGGTGTTCTCGTCTCACCATAATCCATCATGACATGATTACACGCACAGTAATACCATTGATTTGTAGATATATTTCATCAAGGGTAATACGCATCCATCTCGTATTATTATTATTGTTATTATTTATTTGATACTAGTATTTATTTACTTATTTTTTTATGATTTTCTAAAACTCAAACAGCCGTTATTCTTTGGGAGTTTAAGAGTCATGAAAATACTATTACTCTACTGATTTATTTAGTGGATTACTCCTTTGAATAGTTTCCTTCCTTTTAAGAGTGTTCATAAATAATTTCAAGATAACATGTACATGTAGATATAATATAAAGATTATCACACGTACAGCTAAATGTTTGCCTAAATAAATCCATTCATTTTTACACTAAACACAAAAGTATTTCAGTAAATAGCTTTAATATTTTTAAAATAAATTGTCATTTTAGTGAGTATGGAATTTTTAAATGTATCATTTAAAATATTTTAAAAGTAGTATAATATGTTTTCTATCCATATTTCTATCGTGGAAGATTATCAATTTTTTTAATCCCAAAAAAATTCTGTTTCCATATATATTGGACACTCATAAGAGCAGTACACATTTTAGTTATACTGTATTTTAATTGTATGTTCTGAAATTATTTGTTCAATTATTCTAAATATTTAAATCTTTATTATGATATGACATTTTGTAATTTTTATTTTCGAAAGTTCAATTCTTTGTTTTAAATTAAAATAAATCTACAAATAAAAATAGTATTAACCTTATATGAGTAGAAATATTTATTGTATTCACGAGGAAATTATTCACCATATCAATCAGCTGTTATACCATGTTCTATGTTACAATGTATTATAACTTTTTATTAATGTTATTTGTATTTTTTAAATTAATATACTTTTTTTAGTTAACATTTGTTCAAATTTATACATTTTTGTGTTTTCAAACATTTGCTTTTGAGCAAATCACTTGCTATGAGCAAAAAACACATAAACTAGAATATTTGAAGATATTTACAATTATAATTCCGTCCGGTGAGATATTTGCAAATTGTATTATTTTACGTGTTCTCTTAACAGTGCATTTAAAAAATACGAATTAGAACTAAAGGAAAAAGGGAAATAATGCTACACGAATACTATAAAGACTGGAGTATTATCTGAATCAATAATTTACGTTTTCTTCTTATTTATTTAATGTTGGCACTAGTAGCGTAGTGCTGTAACTCAGTTACTTGGGGAAAGATTGTTATAGAAATAATAGTAATAAGTTCTGTAGACAGGCCTTTATTACCGACATGACATCCGCGAATGGATGCCATCGACGTGGACACTATTAGGGAATTCTGGGGTGTCCCTGTTGTGTGATTGTCAGGGTCCAGATGTTGTGTTAGGAGGATAACTAATTATCGGGCTTGTCAGTCAGCTGAAAATAAATCCAAATCTACGTGGTTCCGATTCCACGTAAATCTGTAGATACCTTAGTTGCCCAGGCCAATGGGCAATTAATAAATGGTTCTTTCTGAGCTAAGTCGAACTAAGTTAGTAACACGACTACATAGGTCGTCCATACTCACCTGCAATCAAGTAATCATTCATAGATGCCTTAAAATACACACAAGCTTTGTCGGCATCTCAAATCTGAATATATTAGCATCAGATTTTATATTAGTATCAGTTAATCATTGAATAAAATTAATTTCCAATTATATCGAACATTTAGAAATTTTACATAAAACAAAATCTATGTATATAAATAAGTTAATTGAATTAATTTTTTTAAATTCATACCAATTTGTGCACAACCAATTTTTCTAATGATTAAGAGAGAATATAATATATTTAGTGACGTGTTCTTTAGATATGTATAAAAACTAAAAAATGTGTAGGGCCAAGGAATAAAAATCTTAAATGTAAATAAAACTCAGACAAACCTTTATAAATTTTCCTTCCCTGCTAAAAATAAATTTAATTCGTTTCTATACTGAGAGATGACAACGTCCTTTATTTAGTCACCGATGTAGTTCACCAGCAGTCCGTTAGGGAGCAGATGTGTATAGTCGCAATCCTTTGACACAATTCTACGCTTGGTTGGTAGTTACTGTACTTATTTAGACGTTTGTTTCCTCGTTTGCCTTGTTTAAATTGGTTTTTCTTGACACTAAAATTAAGAAATATACAAGGAAAATCAGAACAATCGCTCATTTTTAATTATCTAAGTCGGTAGCCTACTGTCTTTTGACTGATTAATTAGGTCTACTTATATTAAATTGCGTCAAAAAGAAAGTCCACCTGGAATACAAAATATGAAAACCATAAATTAAGAAAATAAAAATGGTAATATGTCTTAGTTTTAATTAAGTCCATTAAGTCACTAATTAAACTCATCCAGTGTAAACCGACTCTATAGTGGTTTTTTCTACATCTCTATATTTAACGTTAATGCTAATCAAATTTATCCAGAATTTTTCTCCACTGTTACTGAATTTGTGAAAATATTTTCTGCAACTTATTTTTTAGCAATTCAACTAAAAGACTTAACAATTAGGAGTCAAGTCCCAATCAGTATAGTGCGCGCTTGAAATAGTCTCACAAGAGGAATGTGGCACCCTTTTTGTATTTTATTTCAAAAATATAAATCATTCACATTGTTTTTTGTGAATAATTCGGTATTTTTATTGTCAAGCTCAGTCCAGCCATTAGTATTATTATTCATTAGTAAGATGGTGATCGCAGATATATGAGCGAATATGAGGGGCGAATGAGTATATTGAGTGTAGATCAACGAGTATAGTCATTCTTACTAGGCTCGAATATTCCCCAGAAAGAGTTATTTACTGACAACTCAATAGCCAGGGCAACTAGGGGATCCACAGCTTTACATGGAATCCGAACAACATATTGTTTTGGTATGATTTTAATCTAACTGACAAGCCTGATACTCAGGTATCTTCTCTACTGAACATCCTGGTCCTAACTACCACCCAACATGGGCAACCCAGACCTTTCTAGTAGTACCCACGTCGATAGCAATTATTGAGCGGACGCCATCTCTGTCTTAAGAGGACCGAATATATAACTTACCACCTACAATATTCACAACACTTTGTCCCCAAGTAGCTGGATTACAGCACTTCACCAATGGTGCCGACAAGGAGGTGAAAATTATCATACTTACCTCGGTATATACAAGGTAAAAAAATTTTAGTTTTCATTGTAAGTGTATTCAAGTTTTGGGGAGGGGGGACTCCAAAATGAGTAATTTCCAAATAACCAATGTTCACATAAAGAAAGATCAAGTAAGTGTTATGTTTGATCTGTGATATAACACAAATTTTTATGTTATATTTTTATTTTATGTAATAGCTGGAAATAAAAAAAATATTTTACCAAAATTTTATAATTATTTGTATAGGCCTATTGATTTTAAATATTCAAAATAAATAAATAAAAACACACACAACTGGGTTGAAACAAAATAAATCTATACTAGGTAGTTGCAAGTTGGTCGGTAGCGTAGTTGATTAGAGCCCAACTTCGTAAGCTAAAGGTTCTCGGTTCGATCCCAATCAAAGTCAAGACAAATGTTGAAAGGGATCAGCTGATAACCAATAGCTGTTTATTTGTCACGGGCTATTAATTAATTAATGACACTTTTTTAAAGAATAGTCGGCCTTAGTTTGTGACAATAATTTCTATCGCTCATCTACACTCATTCGACGTCCGTAGTAACGTATAGCTTAACGACCGGCGTCTTAAGAATAAATAATAGTAAAATAAATAATTTTAAACCATTTTGACATTTAGTGACACCGTTCTGAATTCTCCAAGAGATGTAGATGTTTCCGAGAGAGAGTTCCAATCATGGACATAGATTTAACCTTATGGAATCGTCCCTAAATTCACACTAGCTTTCAGAATAGCTCTTAAAATGCATTGAGCGTAAAATGTGCAATGTTTTCCTCAAATTCTGCAAAGGAGACATTTCTTAAAAGGCCATGCAGTTTTTTACATCAGTAAAATATAAAAGTGTTATTTATCTATTGTTCAATACAAGCTCATATTAAAGTTAACTGCTATTTCAAGTTGTCCCACAGTATAAAAATAACTTTTGCTTAACAATCTAACAAAACATATATTATTTATACTGAGGAAGATATACAGAAGGCCCACCCTAACCGTTCTCAAGGCGTATAACAATTTAATTTTTGTGTCCTTCGACTAATACATATTTTACACACTTCTAAATCAATATGAAAGTTTCATTTATTATTTAATCATATTATGTTTTTAATCATACAGATGTACAGTGTCAGTATGAAAGCCTTTTTTTATTTGTAATTAACTCTTAATTTGTTTGTGAAACGTTAAATATATACAGGTTTTTTTTACTAAACTAATATTGTTTATTGCAATACATGTTCTATGGCTACTGCAATAAAACTGATTTGATTTGACAAACGGTAATATTAAAATCAATTTATATAGTTTTGGGTAGACTATTATTTGATCAAAGAAATCATAATTGACATCGGAGACCCAAACGTGTAACCGTTTCCAATGGGTCATTGTTGCGGTGACGTCACAGTTGAAAGCTGACTGGCACGGCTTGAGCGGACTCCAGTAATAGCTACATCAGCTGCTGGCCGTTAATTCACCACTCGACCGGTCTATAGTCTACGCCGCGACTTGCCATCGGCATGCATGACCACGATCACAGCAATTCTGTCTACAGTCTCCGTCATGTCGGTGTACAAAGGGGACCCCGCGTTTAGAGGTTCCCCACGTTATTATAGACAGATGATCCCTCGCTTAGAGGTTACCTCACGTTATTGTAGACAGAGGATCCCTCGCTTATAAGTTACCTCAATTATTGTGGAGAGAACCCCTCGCTTAGAGGTCACCTCAGTTATTGTAAAGAGAAGGCCTCGTTTAGAGGTTACCTCACGTTATTTTAGACAGTAGACCCCTCGTTTAGAGGTTCCCTCACGTTATTTTAGTCAGAGAACGGCTCGTTTAGAGGTTTCTTCACGTTATTATTGACAGAGAACGGCTCGTTTAGAGGTTTCTTCACGTTATTATTGACAGAGAACGGCTCGTTTACAGGTTTCTTTGCGTTATTATTGACAGAGAACGGCTCGTTTAGAGGTTACCTCACGTTATTATTGACAGAGAACGGCTCGTTTACAGGTTTCTTTGCGTTATTATTGACAGAGAACGGCTCGTTTAGAGGTTACCTCACGTTATTATTGACAGAGAACGGCTCGTTTAGAGGTTACATCACGTTATTATTGACAGAGAACAGCTCGTTTACAGGTTTCTTTGCGTTATTATTGACAGAGAACGGCTCGTTTAGAGGTTACCTCACGTTATTATTGACAGAGAACGGCTCGTTTACAGGTTTCTTTGCGTTATTATTGACAGAGAACGGCTCGTTTAGAGGTTACCTCACGTTATTATTGACAGAGAACGGCTCGTTTAGAGGTTCTTTCGCATTATTATAGACAGAGAACCCCTCGTTTACAGGTTATATCACATAAGTGCAGGCAGAGGTCCCCCCGACTCCAGATTCCTCACGATATGATTTCATAAGGTCAACCCAGCCTGTGTGTCACTTCATGTTGCAGTCCAGTCTACTGTTTATGTCATTTTATTTTCTATCTAAAGCGTGTGTCCCGTTTCTCTAATTTATCATCCACTGAAGCCCAATCTGATCTACGTTCTCATCTACAAACTACACTTCATCTTGACCATGTTTCAAAGACCACTGCTGTCTACTTTGCAGTAATTCACATTTACTATCACTAATCATTTTCGTGTCCAAAAAATGAATAATTTACAACTCCCGTCACGTTTGCCATCTGATACCACGGTGTCACTGCAATTTAGACTTAAATAGTCTACCAGAGTAGCTGTAAGAGTTTTAAATCAAATTGAGTTTTTTTTAATTAAAACCCCCAATTTTTAGAATAGAACTAACTTTATGTTTAATAATGGTGTTTCGTTTATGAATGTCACTTATTGCCAGGACAGAATAAGTTATGTTTACTAACTGCAATTATTTACTTACAGCTAAGGGTTGAATATTAAAACTATGATCCATCTTTCTATAACCACCACAAAGTGTATTCGTGGTTTATAGTATATATATGGCAGCTAAACAACGCCAGCCTGTAATGTTCCTCTCGTCTATCCCATAAACGTTCTTGCTGCACAATATACAGGGTGGGAAAAAATATGGAAACTGTTTCACAACAACGTTATTTTTCCGTATATATAGATGTAATACGAGTATATATAGTATATATAGATGTAATGTAATACTCGTAATTTGATATTTTTAATAATCGTGTTCCATGAAATATAATTTTTGATCAGAATAATTTACTTAAAACAGTTAAATAGTGAAGTAAAAATATTTGTCAAATTTGTTACTTTGAAATTAAAATGACCGCAACCTTGGAAAGGTTAAACCTTTCGAAGTCCGGCAATTCATTTCTCTTGAATATACCTTTAATTTGATACCAAACTCGATCTAGGCTTACATTAAAGATTTTTGTTGAACTCCACGTGGGCCGTCCCCCTGAAAAGATGAAATGTCGCTAATGGTATCAAAAGGTCTGTTCTTTGATACATGATGATGTACAATATGTCACTTTTACCAGTTTAGAAGTCATATAACAGTTGTAAAAGCGTTTCCATATTTTTTCCACCTGTGTTCCACCTGTACAAAGTGTTCCAAAAGTACACTTTTGAACCATTGCACATAAAGCAATAACACTTTTAAAATAGGTATATACAATACAAAATATTTACATTTTGAAGCAAACATAATTTTTTCCATCATACTGGGGATGGTCCATAAGGAGTCAGAAGGAAATTTTAAATTTAAGCATGGGTCGATATGCACACAATTTTAAATGCATTAATTAGTAGAACATCGAGCCGTAAATTATAACTCAAAAGGATAATTTTAAACAAAATGGCGGCGCTCGAGAGATTCAATGCTGATCTTATGTAAATGTTCAAGAATGGCTTAATTTGATGGTAACCATATTGTAAGAAGCTACAAAACGTCACATGTGATTACTTTACACAAAGGCCTAATTTAAGATGTATTCTGTGCCCAGCTATTCTTCTATTGATTCACGAGGGGTCAGTAGAAAAGTGTTAATGTAAAGCATAGGTTGATATGCACATTATGTTAAAGGGCTAGTCAGCAAAGAAGAATGCCGCAAACTGCACTTCAAAAGCTTTATCCGTTACAAAATGGTGGTGGTTCAAATATTTTAGAAATGGTACAAAGTAAGAGCTTGAAACCCTAATTTTAGTCTAATTATTCTTCATGCATGTTCCGGGTTTGAAGATATTTACCTTGAGAAGTTATTAATTAATATGATAAATTAGGTAAAACACACATTCAGACAGACAGATAACCGTTTTCGGACGTGTGTTTATAGGAACTTTTGCACTACTTTTTGTGTACGCAACCATATCCTGAAGTCTTGAAGAGGTTTTTGTGAACACTCTGTATAACTAACTAAAGCCTTTATATATACTACGTCAAGCCGTTTTTTTGTCCACGCAACTCCTCCCTTATTTCTTGACCAATTTAAAAGATCGCGGTGTCACAAAAGTTTCCTCTGTCCGTAGTTGTGCAATAAAGTATTCATTCTTCAGTATTTTAACCTGAAGCGTACGGTAAGCCCTCAAATTACCTTTTCCGGCCATAATAATAGCATGTAGAAAGATTTAAATGAACGCAAATGAACAGCTGTTCCATAGCAAATAATGATTTTCAACTCGTTTTAACAGCTGTTGGAATGTAAACAGTGCTGTTTTCAATAGTGAAGTAGTTAGATATTTCATAATGATAAACCAGGAAAGGATGCAAGCATGGTTTGATTCACATTCGATTGGAGGAATCCACTCTACTGAACTTGGAGGTTTCAACTGTAATCTAATACAGTTGTTTTAGGTATTCAATCAATCTCAAGCTGTTAAAAAGTACAACAAATGAAATGAACACGTTTGAAATAGGCTAAGTAATATCATCGGGTGTTTATGCTAATGAATAGGTAGCAACGCGAGTATTGTGGGTGAGATACTATAAATAAATGTAATATTATTACTGTACATTATACAGTAAACCAACTATTATTTTTAGTGAAAATTCACAGCCCGAGGCTGGAGGCTGAGGTGTAACGAGCGCAGCGAGGGACGAAATTGGCACGCGAAGCGTGCAAGGGTTCCTCTAGTATGCATAGATTAGGGGGCCACCACTCAACCATAGGCAATCAAAAAATAATAACAACAGGCTCCAGAAAAATGTTTCTAGTCTTTATTCTGGACTTTGATGCCATCTTTTCACTGTCTAATTATATAGTTTATTTATTCTGATTTTACCATGTATAAGGCTAATTTTTTTTATATGGACGCTAATAAAGGTCTTCAATGAATTTATAAATTTTTAATACGGGTAATTAAAGAGGTAACGGGATTTAAAAAAAAACCTTGTGATGTCTTTATAATTTGAAGATTACCAACAATTAAGTTATTAAACAATATTAAGAAACTGGGGTGTCCATGTTGAGTGGTAGTCAGGGTATGACGTCATGTAGGGAAGAGAACTGAGTGTCATGCTTATCAGACCTATACTACGTTGTTCGAATTCCACGTAAAGCTGTGGTCCCTTTGTTTCCCAGGATATCGGGTTATCAATAAATGACCCTTCTTGAACACAACTGAAGCTCGGATAGTAACCAGACTACACAGGTCATCTACACGTATCCTACACTCACCATTCATATTTGCCTTAAAATACGCACAAAGTAGTGTCTGAGAGTTATCTGAAAATAAATTAAAAGCTCAAACCCAAAAACATATTTACATGATTGCGTGCAGTGAAAATTTAAAATATACCATTCCCAATAAGAATATCTCACTTTAATGACGAATGGGTATATCTCACTTGAATAAGTGGGTAAGTGGATATAGTGAAACTGTATATACAATATGTATATAGGCTACTGATCGAGAGCAAGCAATAAGATGGGAGGCTATATTAGTAGTGCTGTTCGACTCCTCGATATCTTTTGAGAAACAAGCTGTTGATAAACCAACAGCTCTTTATTTGTATAAACAAAACATGACGTTTATAAGCTGTTTAACAATCGGGTACCAAAGTAATACAGAGGGCTTCCCAGACGACTGGGTCTGAATAAGATGGCACGTTACTATAGTGATACTCTTGGTGAAGTGTATGATCTTTAGTTATTTTTTCTCTAGTTCATACATTCCTAAATTCCTTTAATTTTATTTTTTTCTGTAATTTACTATCAATAATACACCGATTATCAACACAGCGGTGAACAATATATATTATTATTCATTAGCAGGACGCCATCATAGATATATGGGCGAATATGTGGTGCAAATGAGTGTATATAACGAGTAGTTCTTGTTACCAACTAAGATAGACTGTTCCTTAGAAAGAACCCTTTATTAATAGCTAGGGCAACTAAGGGACCTATAGCTTTACGTGGAATCCGAACTACGTAATATCGGTCTGAGTTTCTGCTAAATGATTTACCTGACAGTACTTTCCCGTGAACAATATCCGGACCCTGATTACTACCCAACATGGACACCCCAGACTTCTCTAGTAGGATACACGCAAGAGAAAACATTGTAAGAGGACCGAGCAAAAATCGCCTACAATCTGCACAACACTGTCCACAAGCAGCTGGATTCAGCAATTCTCCTCTAGTGCTGACGGGTTGCGAATTGAGTGTTAATGAACGAACAAATGTAGTCTTTCTTACAAACAAAAATCGACTGATCTTTAGAAAAAGCCATTAATAATGGACCAGTATTCAGGGCAACTAAAGGACCTACAAATTATCATAGAAACAAAAGCAAAAATTATTTTTCTGAATTTTTGCTAATTGATACACTTGACACTCAGTGCTTTCCCTACACAACATCCGGACCCTTGCCACCATACAACATGGATACTCTAGAACTTTCCACAGTGTCTACGCCGACTCTAACCATGGAACGTATGCCATGGTTTAGCGAAGAGGACAGAGAAGAGCAGCCATCCCCTACATCCTCCCAACATTTAGCAGTCAGCTGGATTACAGCATTACTCCAGAATGCCGGTGAAAGTGTCTTTCTGTAAAATAGATCACTCCGTTTTTCATTTAAATCAGACATATATTACACAACATCACTAACGTTATCTGTCTTGTATGCAAGCTAAGTCAGTGGTGCGAGATATTAAAAACTACTTCAAGTATTCAGTGACTCTCAGGGGGATACTCGGGGACAAAAAAAAAAAAAAACTGGTCCCCTCTTTTAAAAGGTTCTTAATGGAAATTGTACACAAAAATAGGTCAACCTTAATAGTGATCTATTGAAAATAGTGCCATATATACTTCAAATGATAAAGTATCAGTATCATATTGAATATTTTGTTTAATTTTTACATAAATCACAGTAAAAGTATGAGACTGTATGAATCGAAAGACATTTAAAAGATATATATACATACTGGAACTGCTGGGAAACGTATAGGTATCATCCAACCACTAGAGTTATATTACAAAACCACTGATAACGTTACGCCAACACTCTCCCTACACTTTTAACCACCCACGTACGAGTTGATTACCAAATAACACCTTTCAACTGCAGAAACTCACGCTGACTGGCGCAGCGTGCGCTGTTTGAAATACTTGTAAACCAAACCCAGGCTTTCCCGACCAGACCACAGTACAGGCGCTGGTGTGTAATAAATCCAAGCTTAAACACCAGACGTGACGTCATGATTGCCAATCTGACAGACCCAAATATCCCAACAGCGCCTCGCTAACTGGAGTCTGGGAAACTTGTGAGCAACAACATCAAACGTCACTCCTCACCAATTATCAAAAGTCTTCGGTTGATGTAGAACGTTTTTGCCTCGCTGCCTCTATAAATAGACTGACTTGCCAGCTGTGCGGATCTCTGCTGAGACAGATGCTGAACGACTCCGTAAATATTTACAGTGGGACGAGATTGGCCGGTTCTGTTCTCGGTTCGAATGTCATATCACGGTAGATGGATCTTTATTGCGAAACACTCTCTATTACAATCAACCTTATTACGTTGATTGGTTATTAAAAGACGTTAATTTAATTCATTATAGAGTTGTGTTTCCCTTATACCGATTTATTTGTGATCGATGAACTATTAATGGATCATTTAAATGTTCAATATTTTTTTTAATAAACTCATCATTGAAATTAAAGGGCATTACTTAATTAGATATGTTTATGGTCTGAAGGTCCGGAAATCAAGTTAACCCGTAGGTTCCTTGTTAGGCGTTAAAGAAGACTGTGGTAAATATGGAATATATGGATCCCACCGGATTTTGATGTTTTTTTTTTTTTTTTTTTTTTTAATAGTCAATATTAACACCACGAACGTTATATGCGAGTCCATACGCATTTTTCTGTGGAAATAAAAATAATTGAAACAATGGTTTTTTTACAAGGACAAAGAAATTATTGCGAATTTTATTTTTTCATCCACTACGTGTTATTTAGCGTGATTTTTAATCATTTTATTTTAATTTGATGTAGTTTTTTTATCCTGAACACGAAATTGAAAACTATTTTTGTCTACAACGGTTATGTATCGAGATATAACCTATAGAATCCATATGAAAAATGATATTAAAAAGCTATGACTAACTACGTAAAACTAATTTGCACATATTCCCAACGGAGGGACGGCCGGGAGGCTGTTAAAAATAGGCAAGTAAAAATTATGTTTTCGGGGTGTAAAAATAGTTTTATTGCAAAAAATGATATATTCGTGTTTATCATAACTAGCCTAAACATGTAAAATTTAAAAAATTCTAAAGTAACAATTTAGAAAAAAAATTTTTACCATCAGATACAACCGATTTTGTCGATTTTTCGGTGAAAACCTAGTTTTCCACGCTTTAAATAAACCTCCTAAATATTTTTTTTAGGCGAAACTCATATTTCGCCAAATTTTCAACAGGAAGTCTTATTCTCACAAGCGTCCAGAAAGGGCAAAATTACCTTATTTTCATAGATGTTTAATTTTGATGAATGATGTGCTTTTCTTGTGTAAATATCAATTTAAGTTCGAAAGTGTGATACATGCATAGGCCTATAGTATATCACTACTGACAATAGAAATACATTTCCGTTGCATTTTTTTTCTTATTTACCCATTAGATTCACCTGTTTATTCTCTTTACATATATTTTATGAGGCTAAAAATCTTTGTATGTGTTTTAGAGGAAAATAATGTTATCTTTTTTCCCATTATATTTAATTTATTTTACTAAAAAGTAAAATGTATTGAATGTATTGCATATGGATGCTGGTTGATTTCCATCAACATTAAAAATATATCATTACTTATGTTTCACGAATAATTCAATTTTCTAGTATAATGTACAAATAAATAATGTGCTCTTTTAAGTATAATATTCCTATGAAAAAATACGTTTTAAGGAGACTTGTTTCCTTTAGAACGCACCCCTATTTACAAGTACAGAAAATGAAGGTTTAAGACAATTACAAGTTCATAGGTTGGTAGCCCTGGTTCTTCTTCTTCCTTAGCTATCAGATAATTAGCATTGTTGAATTGTTGTTCACTTTATTTAGGCTTCGTGCAATGTCATTAAGTTGTGGTTAGAAACATAGTTTTGAGCAAAGACCAGCGAGAGTTTATTGTGGAGGAATATTTTAAAATAAAATCGTTTGTTTTATGTCAAGATGCTTTCGAATAGTATTCTGAACCCATTGTATTAACTAAATGTATTGTTAAATGTATGTACAGTACTGTATTGAAATTGAACCCATTTCAAATCATGGATTGCGTTATAAAAGAAACACCCTGTATGTTCCTACAAAATTAACAATATGGGAGAATTAATAACATAACATATTCGTGTTATTCTAAAATGGTTATTGTAAAAAAAGCACTTTTCGCCAGTTATGGCATAATCAGTTAACAATTACAATAATGTTCTACAGAAAAATATAAGCCTATGCTAGATAAATTATTATATACAGAAGTATGGAAGCATAAATATTAAAAATTATACATATAAAACAATACTAAAAACATGCTTTTATATTATCTACTTTCTTTAGTAGTTCATTTGTAATTAATTGCTTTATATGTTTAGTAAAGTTTTGAGACGGTTGACAAATGACGTTGTTATTTGTCATAAACTTTCGAATATTACGAATTAAGTTAAATTTTTACAATCACTGATGATTCAAAATGAATTTTGTTTTTCAGAAATTACTTGTTCAAGAAATTATAAATTTTGTTTCTTTTAAAGTTGTAAATGTGTTTTATAATCTAATTTTAAAATTGATCTTGTTGCAATGAAATTATTTGTAAATAATTTTCCATAATAAGAATGTGTTCTATTCTTTAACCATCTCAGTTCCGCCAAGGAATCAATAAAAAACACGGAAGGTAACAATGTAACAACTAAAATTGTTGTAACACTTATTTTGTACATAAAATAAATATATACCTGCTTCAATTAGGAACATTGACGGGGGGAACTCCTGGCACGGCTCCGGCTCATCACCTAAGGGCAAACAACTAATTAGTGTCAATTATTATTCATTATTATTCATTATCATTCATTATTATTCATTATTATGCATTATCATTTGTTATCATTCATTACTATTCATTATCATTCATTATTAATCATTATTATTCATATCATTCATTATTATTCATTATCATTCATTATTATTCATTATTATTCATTATCATTCATTATTATTCATTATCATTCATTATTATTCATTATTTATTCATAAGACGCCGATCGTCAAGATATGGGCAAATATGAGGGGCGACTGAGTGATGAGTGTAGATGAACTAGATTAGTCATTGTTACTAAGTTCGACTGTTCCGCAGAAAGAGCTATTTATTAATAGCCCCATAGCCAGAGCAACTAATGGACCTACAACTTTACGTGGAATCCGAACCACGTAGTGTTAGTCTGATTTTCAGCAGCCTGACACTCAGTCTTCTTCCCTACGCAACATCTGAAACTTAACTACCCTCCAACATGGACACCCTAGACTTCTCTATAGTAGGGTCCACGTCGTTGGCAACCACTGTGTAGACGCTGTGTCGGTATTAAGAGGATCGAGCATAGAGCTTATTGCCTACAATCTCCTCAACACTTTATAATCACATACGTATCTATCTATTACATAAATGCTGTTTGATGGTTTGATTTTATTTGTGTACAGTTTTATTTCAAGGATTTTGAAGTGTCGCGCACGTGAACATTGGAACTACCGTCGGCGCAGAAATTATGTGTACCCGAATATGAAGGTCGTTTGCTATGATAAGGGTAAAACATGATGCCTGTAAAACATTTAATCACTCATTGTTTTCCTCGTTTAGTTTGAGTGTTTTTATTTTAGTTTTAATAATATTCATCAAACAGTTATAAAAAAAGTACCGAATTTTTTACTATTCTCATGCAAGTTTTTCTTGGCTTGTGGTGATCGTAAAATTAATTTATAAAATTAATTCACGTTGTAATTCTTATAGCATAAGAAAAATACATGAAATTAAAAAAAAATATTTTTTCAGAATTTTAATTCTTATGCAAGTTTTTCTTGGCTTGTGGTGATCGTAAAATTAATTGATTGTTCACGCTGTAATTCTTATTAAACTACAAAAAAATTTAAAAAGTAAAAAAGAACGCCAAACACAATAAAAAAGTTATAGATAAATATATAAAAATGTGAAATCAAAATGGGATGGCCAAGTACCTTCGGCACTCCAATGAAACAAACTAACCATGCAAACGAATTGGAAAAAAATATGGAAATTAAAATTCTTGGTGGTGGCTTTTTTCAACCTCACTTGAACGTCAAAGCCAAGAATTTTTTATTTAAATAAGTTGAAGTGAATTCCATATACTATCGCTCTATCCTTGTACAAACCAGCATCAGTTTGTAAACTTTGCGAAACACTGCCACTATGATCTCTGAGATTTTGGAACAAATAATATCAGCGTGACGTCCAGAGAGTATTTCGTCAAATTCCCAACGTGACTTTTCTGAATATAAGTACTATTTAGAAAAATAACTAACTAGAAATCTTCGTCAGTGTAATCAACGTACGGTGACAATCATTAGCAAGATTGATTGACATCGTATTTTCCTTGCCTCAGTCGATCTTACCACCCGCAGAGTCTTGGCAATCTACACACAAGTTAGAGTTACTTGGTACAATTCAACTGTTACAAACTCTATTTTTATATGTAGAACGTTATTAAATATTTAATGTATAAAGGAATAATACATCGAATAACAATTATCATTTCAATAATGTAGTTTTACTCTACTGGTTATGAGAAAATAATGGAAATCAGTTAACAGTTTATGAAAAACAGTTGGTATACAAATATTTAATAAAATGCCTCTGGAATTGAGAGAATATCCAGAGAATTTATGTAAAACTGTATCTATAAAACTAGTCTAATCAAAGGATTTACAATCATTATGATTCCTAGTACAACAATTATTAAATTTGTACATTTTTATTTATTAAAAAAAACTATTATTCATTATTCATTCATAAAACGCCAATCGTCAAGATATAGACCCACCCACCCACCAATACACGCACAGTGGTAATGACTCACCCACTCACCCATACACGCACAGTGGTATTGACCCACCCACTCACCCATACACGCACAGTGGTATTGTCTTACCCGCCCACCCATACACGCACAGTGGTATAGACCCACCCACCCACCAATACACGTACAGTGGTGATGACCCACCCGTCCACCCATACACGCACAATGGTATCGTGGGCGAATGTGAGGTGCTAGATGAACGAGTGTATTCATTGTTACTAACTAAGGATGACTGTTCCCCAGAAAGAGCTATTTATTGATAGCCGAATAGACAAGCCGACTAGGGTACCTACAGGTTTACATGGAATCCGAACCACGTAGTGTTGGTCTAATTTATAGCTAACTGACAAGCCTGACACTTAGTTCTCTTTCCTACATAACATCTGAACCTTGACTAACATCCAACAAGGACACCCCAGACTTCAATTTGAATTTATTTTCTTGCAATTAAACTTAAATAGCCCCTTTTTAAAATCCTTTCTTCAGACGAACTAAGCCCCAAAGGACGCTGTAAACACTTTTATTGTTTAGGAAATTATCCAGCTTAGCTTTGAAAATCAAGTGGTTATACACTACTTTAATAATTATAATTTTTGGGAGTTTATTAAACATAATTTTTTATAAAAAAGAGGGTGTTTCCTGAAGAAAGAAGATCAGCTGGTATTTGAGGACCACGCGAAGAACAGAGATTGAATTGATAAGTATTTTACAAATCGGTAAGTTCAAAAAGTGATGAGACAACTTTAGAAAATAAATTTACTGAGAAATGTAACAAAGATGATGCTCTCATAAGATGCTCCACTTATTTCAATTATGAAAATATATAAACTTTAAAAATATGAATGCAAATAAGGACGATTCACTTGTCCTTGAGATTTGAAATTTTTACTATAAGAAAACAAACAAAAGAATAGTACCTACAATCACTGTAGTATATTACTGCGTTAATTAGTAAATTCAATAGCTATGAACAATTAATTAATTTTTAAATAATATTCACAGATTTACTTACAAATTCACAAACACACAAACCGCACTAATCATGTTATAAATCACAATAACGACAAGATATAACAAACACTAATACCCCCACAATAGATATTCCGTTTAACAGGAATATTTTTGCCTGTAATTTGGTTAGTTAGTGAGGCCCGTAACCACAGCTGTTTTAAACTGCATTACATTTACTCGGGACTAAACTAGCGCTCCGCAGTGGACCACAAAAACAAGTGATATTTTGGGGCTCAAGATGTATCATTGGATGTATAATAAATTTGCGTATAAAATCAATGATATGAACTACTAACTATTGCAATACACATTTATTACAATTAAAAATAAAACCGTAAGTACCGAAATAAACAAATAAAATATGCAATGCAATGTTCACTGGCGAACACCTGGTACAACAACTAAAGCTAAGTTGGTTTTTATGACAACAGTAAAAAGAATAATTTTGTAACAGTCGCCAGTTTCGTTCAACCTATCAACATCGAGTACGTAATTGTTTTATGGAATCTCTGCGTGGTACCTTGCTGTATGTGGTACCTTGCTGTACGTGGTACCTTGCTGTACGTGGAACCTTGCTGTACGTGGTATCTTGCTGTACGTGGTACCTTGCTGTACGTGGTACCTTGCTGTACGTGGTACCTTGCTGTACGCGGTACTTTGCTGTATGTAGTACCTTGCTGTACGTGGTACCTTGATGTACGTGGTACCTTGCTGTACGTGGTACCTTGTTTTACGTGGTACCTTGCTGTACGTGGTACCTTGATGTACGTGGTACCTTGCTGTACGTGGTACCTTGCTGTACGTGGTACCTTGCTGTACGTGGTACCTTGATGTACGTGGTACCTTGATGTATGTAGTACCCTGCTGTACGTGGTACCTTGATGTATGTAGTACCTTGCTGTGCGTGTACCTTGCTGTACGTGGTAACTTGCTATACGTGGTACCTTTATGTACGTGGTACCTTGCTGTACGTGGTACCTTGCTGTACGTGGTACCTTGCTGAACGTGGTACCTTCTGTACGTGGTACCTTGCTGTACGTGGTACCTTGATGTACGTGGTACCTTGCTGTACGTGGTACCGTTGCGTAAAACTACAAAAAGAGTGGGAGCATGTTTTGGTAGTGCAAAATAAGTGCCTGCCGCCATTAGAATTAATTAATTAGAGAAAAGCCACAACCACATGTTAATGTAAAAGAATCCCGCCTAGTTCTACCATGTGTTTAGTATTAAGTTGTGCATCATAACAACTCATCTTACTTTGTTTGAACATTTTAATTTTAGAAATTTAGGTAATCTATTAACTTACATGTTACAGCGGATCTCGCTGATAACTTTATACAACATGTAATTTCATGTATGAATGAATAAATAAAAAAAGTTTGAGATCTAGTAGACTTTGTAAACTGTTTTTTTCGGTTTTTTTCTTTAGTTTAACTTAGTCAGGGGCATATAAATTGAATGTTGAGGCTTTTATTTATAACACTGTAAGTAAGTTGAGGGGGTGTAACAAATTCCAGAACTTTTTTAATTTGGTACGCTATAAATATTAATTGATTGTCTTCCATATATGTCAAAAATTCTGTTTGTGTTAAAAGAAAATGCATGCAATTATCATTTATGTATCTTACCACATTGATAGCAATTCTAACATTTATTGGCTAACAATACTATAAATAATTTATTGTACCTAACTAAGGTCGATTATTCCTTAGAAAGTGCCATTTAATTAAATCCAGGGCTACTAGGGGCCGGACAGCTTTATGTGGAATCCAAACTACGCAGTATTGGTCTAATTTTCGCCTAATTTACAAGTCCAATACTCAGTTCTCTTCCCTAAACAACATCCGGACACTGTCTACCACCAAATATTCTTCTCTAGTAGTGTCCACGCCGATAGCAACCATTGAGTAGACGCTGTGTTGGTATTAGGATGACCGAGTATAGAACCTGTCGCCTACATCTCCACAACACTGTGTCCCTAAGTAGCTGGGCTACAACACTGCTCCACTAGTACCGACATTTAAGGGTAAGATCTTTAAAACATTCTAGTCTGCGGGTTAAATGCCATCGGTCCTCTACAAAGATGAGTAGTATGGCTGTTGGAAACTATAGTTCAGACGTTTCTCCTAGTTAAGACGGCCAACCCCAAGTGTAGTAATTGGAATACCAAAGACGCCCCTAGCGCTGGAATGTAATCTGGCTATTTCCATCCTGTGACACAGCCCGTGAACTCTCAGATGGTTACAATCCTGGGTGAGTCAATCGGGAATAGACGAACATCTTCCTGACCAACCGCCGTCACCGACTCAGACACGCATTCCATAAAACGGCCTGGGCCGTTTGTTTCGTCATTGGCCCCATTAATACTTCCCACACGCATTGCGTAGTGATGTCTATATCCGTCCTAGACGGTTTTGAAACAACAGTTAATTTTTATATCTGTGAACTACTTAGGTTCTTAACAAGTACATAGTTTTAGTTCTTAGTGTAAAGTAGCGGGGGTACGGAGGCAACACTCACACTGTGAGCCAATGGCAGACAACTATTTACAAATGGTTTTCTTAGGCCAGGTTTGTTTTTGTAAAGAAGCGGTCAGTCCTATGTGTGGTGACCATACAAAGTTGTAAATGTAAAGGGCAATTCAAAAGTCGTTTAAAAGGAGGGCAAGCAAAAGTCACAGAGATATAAGCATTTCTCACTTGGCCGGCTTTACTGACTTTGGATGGTAAACTCAAGAAGTGTTCAACTTTAAGTAACTATGTCTTAAATTTGTCTTCATATTCATTAGTCCTCAGCCATGTCAATCTCCCATTAATCACCTTTCTTAGAAAAATCCTTCAGATCTCATAAAATTACTCTGATTTGGTGTGGTTCTCTTATGATCAAGATTTGAGAAGATGCACAACACACCAGTGACTAGTTGTGCTACCGTTTTTTATAAGTAATTTTTATCAACAAAGGTACTATTACAGTGTGTTAATTTACTCCTAAATACGAAGTGTTTCAAAACTACAGAGTACGTTGCCATTTGCAAGGCACATGCACTTGTCTGTATGCGCCTTGCAGGCCAAGATGCAATTCGGATGCGTACTCAAATTGCCTAACAACGCCGTTGCATTTTTTAACCAACTGTAAAATATCAGATGGTCAGTGTTTGTTGGTAGTGCCAAATCAAAAGGAAGAAGTCTTTCAGTATAAATACATGTTCAAGTCAGTTCTACTATAATTTATTTTTTCTCTGTTTTATTTTAAAATTTGTTAAATTGAACATAGCAATAAGTATATAAATAGGAGTTTTACAAGAACAGGAAAAGGTAACTAACAAATTCAGAAATAGTGTACTAAAAAAGTCATTGACACTCATGTAAAAAGGTCGCAGCCCATATGACTTCTGGTAGGTTCTCCATACAGATCTAAGTTCAGTATACTCGCCAAGAAATGATATACCACTAGCCCTATATCCCCGTGAATTAGCATATATCCCAGTCACCATATGTAAAATACACTCCTTCAATCTGAAGTACGTTCCTTAAATATCGGACCTAAGGTTAAAATATAAATAAAAAATTCCCATGGTCAAATCAGGTTCCTTCCACACAATTCCATAACCAGCCTACAAATAGAGATGTGTCGGTAAGGGTCTGTGACTCAGTGGTGCCCCTCGCCAACCCTTGATCACTGTTGCCAGTGACGCCGGAGTGTTTACCCACATTACTTGCTACTCAGGTTGGCAGTACACCAGGCTAGTTTTTACACCCGCAGGTCCTCTGTTACACCTGTTACCTATAAATACAGTTGTGTCGGTAAGGGTCTTCTCCTCAGTGGTGCCCCTCACCAACACTTGATCACTGTCGCCAGTAACGCCGGAGTGTTTACCCACATTACTTGCTACTCAGGTTGGCAGTACACCAAGATAGTTGTTACACCCGCAGGTCCTCTGTTACACCCGTTACCTACAAATACAGTTGTGTCGGTAAGGGTCTATGACTCAGTAGTGCTCCTCACCAACCCTTGATTACTGTTGCCAGTGACGCCGGAGTGTTTACCCACTCTACTTGCTACTCAGGTTGGCAGTACACCAAGCTAGTTGTTACACCCGCAGGTCATCTGTTACACCCTTTACCTACAAATACAGTTGTGTCGGTAAGGGTCTATGACTCAGTAGTGCTCCTCACCAACCCTTGATTACTGTTGCCAGTGACGCCGGAGTGTTTACCCACTCTACTTGCTACTCAGGTTGGCAGTACACCAAGCTAGTTGTTACACCCGCAGGTCATCTGTTACACCCTTTACCTACAAATACAGTTGTGTCGGTAAGGGTCTATGACTCAGTAGTGCTCCTCACCAACCCTTGATCACTGTTGCCAGTGACGCCGGAGTGTTTACCCACTCTACTGCTACTCAGGTTGGCAGTACACCAAGCTAGTTGTTACACCCGTAGGCCATCTGTTACACCCTTTACCTACAAATACAGTTGTGTCGGTAAGGGTCTATGACTCAGTAGTACTCCTCACCAACCTTTGATCACTGTTGCCAGTGACGCCGGAGTGTTTACCCGCTCTACTTGCTACTCAGGTTGGCAGTACACCAAGCTAGTTGTTACACCCTCAAGTCCTCTGTTACACCCGTTACCTACAAATACAGATGTGTCAGTAAGGGTCTGTGACTCAGTATTGGCCTCTCGCCACCCCTTGAACACAGTCGCCAGTTACACTGGAGTGTTTACCGTGGGAGTGCTACTATAAAATTGACTTCCATAAGGAAAGCTTACTAAAATTATCTTCCATTTATCTATATTTTACCCAGGATGGCTTTAAGTCTGGTTTTATTCTTATTCGACTCTAGGACTTCACCCAATGGTCTTGGAAGTTTTAATGGTAATTTATTTGTTCAGTTGATCATCAGCTGCCAAAAAATCTTATGAAATGAAATTTTTTTAAACAGGCTATATAAAGTTTGTTGAAATTTTAACCCTTTCATCCTGTGTAAATGTTTATTCAACAGCAAGTCCAAGGTTAGTTTTAAGAAAAACTATTTTATAATACAATTAATAACTCAGGTGTAAAGATTTTTCAAACAAGTCTAATTTTAGAATTCTTCTTTAAACATTGAGCTGAGTGTTTATTTAACGATATAAAATTAATGTACCACTACTTCGAAGCTATGTGTCTTGTAAAAATAACACGCAAAGCTTTGTTAATCATAATGGCTATGAATTCAAGGAATCTTTACTGAATGTTTCTCCTTTCAAAGTTATGCTTACTAACAATGAAAACATTTGGACTGTGTGTGGTTACAGTTGTGAGTCACATTTTCTAAAACACTACCGGTGTATTACTTATTAGACTGTTGTGTGGCTACAATTGTGAGTCACTTATTCTCAAACACCACTGGTGTAACACTTGTCAGACTATCGTTTGGCTACAGTTCTACGTCAATTACTCTCAAACACCACCGGTGTAACACTTGTTAGACTGTTATATGGAATCAGTTCTGCGTCAATTATTCTTGAACACCACCGGTGTAATACTTGTCGGACTGTTGTATGGACGCAGTTCTGCTTCAATTATTCTCAAACACCACCGGTGTAACACTTGTCAGACTGTCGTGTGGCTACAGTTCTGCGTCAATTATTCTCGAACACCACCGGTGTAATACTTGTCGGACTGTTGTATGGACGCAGTTCTGCGTCAATTAATCTCAAACACAACCAGTGTAACACTTGTTAGACTGTTGTATGGAATCAGTTCTGCGTCAATTTTCTCAAACACCACCGGTGTAATACTTTAATAAATTAAAGACTGTTGTGTGGCTACAATTGTGAGTCACTTATTCTCAAAGACCACCGATGTATTACTTATTAGACTGATTCATAATAATAATATATACTAATAATAATAATATTTGTGGCCACAGGTGTGAGTAAATTATTCTCAAACACCACCGGTGTAACACTTGTGGCCGTAAACTCGTGTTACTATCGCCTTTGGGTAAATGTTTACTTAACTCTTTGGTTCTGTAAGAGTGTTAATGTTTGCCTATGTCATAAAACCCGTACTTAAAGATCGCATTACTTGAAGGTAAACACGTTCAGAAGAATCGTTTTTACTTTCCTGGTAGTTTCGACATCTGGCCTAGTTGGTTAGTGGCCAGTCTTGTAATTAAATACGTCTGGTTTAATGATAATCGTAATAAAGAAAAATTAACTGGTCAGCTTAGTATAAAAATCAATAACAGCCTATATTTGTTTATATCCTCCGTTATGTCTTATCAGCATCAAACAAGACGTAGAAACTACAAGAGAAGTCTGGGATGTCCGTGTTGGGTAGTAGTCAGTGTCCAGATGTATGAGGGGGACTGAGTGTCAGGCTTGTCAATTATTAGCTGAAAATCAAACCAATACTACGTGCTTCGGATTCCACTTAAAGCTGTAGGTCCCTTATTTGTCCTGGGCTATTCTAACTCTTTTTCTAAGGTCGACCTTGGTTAGAAGCTATTACTACACCAATTGATTAAACTCATTCGCCAATCAATAAATAAATAATAAAATTAATGTTTCCCACACAAGGCAGTGTTCGCAAGGAAGAGTTCCAGAGAGTACAAACAGACCGTATCCAGATGTCACATATTTGGCACAAGTTATCCCATTACACCGGCCAGAATGGCCCGGTATACGATGGCTGTCAGTTTATATCATGGCGGACTGTTGCTTCTCTCGGATTGTCAGACACACTGGCTAATGAAAAATTACGAACACACTTTCAGCATCCTCTATGATTCCTACTATTTCCATCTTGGCGTTGTTAAATTTAAGCTTGCAACACTCTTATTCAAAATATACCTTCTATTTTAGATGAAAACTCAACAGACAATAGTACCAAAAAGATTTTAAATTCTTATTACTGATTAATAAATAGTATACATTTTACATAAATTCGCGGTTTTATACACTATACAAACTAAAACAAGCTATATGACAGTGTATGTCTTTCTGTAACGCTGACGCTGTATTTTCCGACGTTTCCTGAGACAACAGCCGGTGTTTATTGAGTTCGACTGTCACCAGGGAGTTTGTTGCTTGTAAATCTGCGGAAAATTGTATTGATCCAGCACAATGTGACGACACTGCGATTTCAACACCAATTACAGGCATTATTTTAGACCTGTAGTAAGTGGTAGCCTAGTATCTGGTGAAAAAATAATGCAATTCCCCTTGGCCAACATTTAGTATACTAATTAATGAAAATATAACCTACTTAGAGTAGAGTGTAGTATACATAAACGTGACATACTAAGCACAACAAACTTGTTCACAATGTATTATGTAGAGTAAAGTAAACATAAACCTGATAGAAGCCCCTACTAAGCACAGAAACTTTACTCTCAATCCATTTTTTAGAGTAAAGTGAAGATAACATTGATATACTAATTACAACAAACGTCCTCACGATCCACTATGTAAAGTATAGTGAACACAAACTTGATATACTAAGTACAGTAAACTTGCTCATAATCCATTTTGTAGAGTATAGTGAACAAAGACTTGATATACTGAGTATAAGAAACGTCCGCACGATCCACTATGTAACGTATAGTGAACACAAACTTGATATACTAAGTACAGTAAACTTGCTCATAATCCATTTTGTAGAGTATAGTGAACAAAGACTTGATATACTAAGTACAACAAACGTCCGCACGATCCACTATGTAACGTAAAGTGAATACATACTTGATATCCTAAGTACAGTAAACTTGCTCACAATCCATTTTGTAGAGTATAGTGAACAAAGACTTAATATAGTGAGTACAACAAATGTCCTCACGATCCACAATGTAACGAATAGTGAAAACAAACTTGATATCCTAAGTACAGTAAACTTGCTCACAATCCATTTTGTAGAGTATAGTGAACAAAGACTTGATATAGTGAGTACAACAAACGTCCGCACGATCCACAATGTAACGTATAGTGAACACAAACTTGATATACTAAGTACAGTAAACTTGCTCATAATCCATTTTGTAGAGTATAGTGAACAAAGACTTGATATACTAAGTACAACAAACGTCCGCACGATCCACAATGTAACGTATAGTGAACACAAACTTGATATACTAAGTACAGTAAACTTGCTCATAATCCATTTTGTAGAGTATAGTGAACAAAGACTTGATATACTAAGTACAACAAACGTCCGCACGATCCACAATGTAACGTATAGTGAACACAAACTTGATATACTAAGTACAACAAACGTCCGCACGATCCACAATGTAACGTATAGTGAACACAAACTTGATATACTAAGTACAGTAAACTTGCTCATAATCCATTTTGTAGAGTATAGTGAACAAAGACTTGATATACTAAGTACAACAAACGTCCGCACGATCCACTATGTAACGTATAGTGAACACAAACTTGATACACTAAGTACAGTAAACTTGCTCACAATCCATTTTGTAGAGTATAGTGAACAAAGACTTGATATACTGAGTACAACAAACGTCCGCACGATCCACTATGTAACGTAAAGTGAATACAAACTTGATATACTAAGTACAGTAAACTTGCTCACAATCCATTTTGTAGAGTGTATTCAACATAACATTTTTTTGTTATGTTGGGTCCATGATGGATTTACAATAAACACAACTAAACTATAAAAACGTTTATTTAATGGTAAAACAGTCAATATATCCCCTTAAGAACACCTTTATTCTTTGATCTTAATTAAATCAAGCAGTCTCTCTGTTATTCTTTGTTATGCATAAATCTGTGGTTTGCCTTTTATGAATATGGACATTAGGCGTAATATACTAATTTATGCTTAATTCCAAATCCCCTACATTAGGGTGTAGCACAATAAATTCGTCAGGCCACACTAATAAACTTACAAGATATAATTTGGGTATAACATGCAAATAAATCGGCTGGTCACAGTAGCACTTTTTCAGCACTGTAAAAAAACGTTGTATTGTTTCTTAAGTAGATGACACTAATTATCACTCGACCTTGGTTAAGGCATGTGTTGACTAGTTTTCAGGTCTGTTTACTTGAAAAATGCGACACGTGCACAAGCAACACTGGCTATTTCACGATGAACGTGGCGCGAACAGTTGTGTGCCAACAATTTTCTCTTTGAACAAAGACCAATTTGCAAATGTTATAAAATAAATTGAGGTACGGAACCAATTTGCACTTAAAGAATAGTGAGTCCAGTTTAATTTTAATGGGTGACGCTTAATTTTTCAGTATTCTGCGTTTACGATGCTAAGAAAACAAGCAAACGTCACACAACGCAAATTTAACAAAATATGATAACTAAGTATGGTAATCGACTTTGATAAACCACGTTTACTAACTCTGGCTTCACAAATAAAAACTTCAAATAAATTAAAATTTATAAACGGCGCGGTTGAAAAATCTCTAATTTGTTACCATGTTCTGTAACTGTGGTTCATTACACAGTTTCATGTTTAAAATTAGTTTCTTTATTTTAACAACACTGGCTGGATTCCAAAGCTGAACCCAATTTTAAATATACTGACTCGTGGTCGTATTTTTTCATCTTTAGAAAGTGGTAAAAACGGGCAACAAATTAAAATTCATATCTTTACTTTACAATGCAATAACATTTCAAATTACACCCCATGCACATAATTCTACTTCATAAACAATAATTGAAAAACTGAAAAACTGTAGATAAGTGTTTTCATACACGAATATTCGAATAAACGTTGTTTTCGAGCGCCTTTACGATTTTACCTTATTTGAAACGTGAATAAAGGAAATATAATAAAAAACAATAGCTGGAAAGGATCCAAGACCCAACACTCACGTGTCCATGTTTGCCCAAACCACGTGTTGAAGAACGCCGGAAACGGATATTGCGATTCTAGTATTTTCGCCCGGGTAAGGTGAGAGTGTGGAAAGCAGGTGGCCGATACTTACCGACACACAAGACACTGTTCGGCTCGCAGACGGAAATACACTCACTACTATATGCCACGCCACTGCCACACTGTAACTGTCCCGGCTACAGGCCTGTCGGCAGACGGCGCGCGAAATAACCGGTGACGTCACATCGGGAAGTGTCGGGTCGGCCATTGTTGACTGGCTGCAACCCTTTGGTCATGGCCTTTCTAAATGCATTCTCAAAAATAGAATTCAATCAGATGTGGACACGATTATTTTTGGCAAAACACTTCCGAGTGTCCGATGAAATAAATCTTATTACATAAATAAAGCTGTGAATAATCAAGGAATCTCGCAAAAATTTCCATTTTCAACGTAAATGCCTTCACGTATCCCGGGACATTTCACCGAATATACCACATTAGATGAAATTGTATTGAAAAAGTACCAATCTACCTTAATTCAAAGACGTTGCCGGATTTTACATGACAAAATGGCCTCCGATAATTTAAACCTAATTTTTTATTTATCATACAGACGCTTTAAACCTAATTTTTTATTTATCATACAGACGCTGTTATCGTGAAACAGGAGTGCGAATGAGTGTCACATTAACAATTTTAGTTGTTACTGAAATCAACTGTTCCTCATGTATAATACGATAGTTAGGCAGCCTACGTGCACACGGCTTACTGTGAAATCCGAAAGGTAAGTTATACCATTTCACTCCATGAGTAGGCATATCCGAAAAACAAGAATCAACCAGAATGAGCCCACGAGGGGCTGAAAACCCCTCTATTACTATTCATTAGTTACATTCATTACTCAACATAATTTGTTGTTGTACTTAAGGCTTTATTATTTACATTTTTCATCGATGCCAAAATTATAACAGTTTCTTTTTTTCAGTCTCAATTACACAGAATAATGCCACTTTAATCACGTTACACTGGATCGTTTATAAAGTGGCATCCTGATCATGGTAGGGTGTTTTTCGTTTTTTTTTTTCTTCTTTTTTTCATTATGTATGATATGTTATATTTCAATTGTTATTTAATGTAATCAGAATATTTATATGCCTACTTAAACATTGATATTTAAACTTAAAGATGAGGTTTTTGTAACGACTGAAGATTTTGTACAAAAACTAAGGAACTTTTTCAAGATTAGTTACCTATCAAACAAATTATCCTGTACTGGGTACACAATGTTAGTAATATTGCCTAAAAGGCATACTCGTGCAAAAATATGATAGCCTTTTTCTGAAGTAGGAAGACAGCCACTGAAATATAAGTCCAGCCAATGTGAAATAATGTTAGTATGGTATTGTAGTCGGCCACTAGTGGCGCAGTGATGTAACCCAGCTACTTAGGCACAAAGTGTAGTGGAGGTTATAAGCTATATAGGTTCTATGCTCAGTATTCTTAATAACGAAATGGCGTCCTCTCAATAGTTTCTATCGGCGTGGACATTACAGAAGATGTCTAGAGGTAATCAATGTTCGGATATTGTGTTGGGAAGACAACTGGGTATCAGGATTGTCAGTTAACTGAAAACCAGACCAATACTACGTGGTTTAGATCCCATGTAAAGCTGAAGATCCCTCATTCACCCTGGCTATTGGACTATTAATAAATGGACTTTCCTTAACATAAGTCGAACTCAGTTAGTAACAAGACTATAGTTCGAATAAAATAACTTTGGTACTGGCGGAACGGCCTCACGCCACTGGTCTGAAATGACAAAACTCTGAGCTTTAACTTGCTGTCAAACGTAAAATAAGTAAGCAATAATTTTCAAACTAATTGTATAGTGTACACCATTTTATATTCTTTAAGGAAAAATTATGCTGGAGATTTTTCTAGAGCTAATTTGCTTTTTAAAGTGATATTTGTATTTAAAAACACGTTTTTATGAGTGAAATTGCGCGTGAGTCGTCTTTAACCTGTCATTGTTGCGAGAATAATAATAATAAAATAATTTCTTGTGGATGGATGACAGTTTGATTTATTGTGATTAGTTTGGTATAAGTCTCATTTAATAATTTTAACAGGTTAATGAGAAATTAATTTTTTTGTAAACCCTTGCAAACTCTGAAACGAAAAACGCTAGACAAAATTTCTTTGAGCAAACATTAACTGTGTTATTTATGTATTACTAAAATAATACTGTGGTACTAATAAAACATGTGGAAAAATAATGAAGAGTTGATGAAGTAAACTCATAGTTCGTTTACATCGAGGCTGTGTCGGACGCGTAAGGTATACTCTGCTCAAGGGAAAGTGTAGACTGAATATTCAGCCCAAGCGTAAAACGAATTCCGGTCGACGATATTTTCAGATAAGAAATGTTTCTCCAGTAATAAATAAGGTAAGTTAGTTGACTTTTGACTTTGAGGTGTGTTCGTGTTTATTTCTTTATCGATTTAACAGTGCTTACTATAGTATAACCACTAGTTTATTTTGATTACAGTTATTTAGTTTTAGTGATATTACAATTTTTTTTATTTAGATGTGACAATAATGCTATAGGATTCAGTGAATATATAATTATCAGTGTTTATTGCAATTCTAATATTTAGGCTCTTTCAAATTTTATGTAATGTTCTATTGGTAATTGACAAGATTTGTTTGCAATGGAAGAGGCCAGAGCTGAGCCAGTGACTGTACATTGTGCGTGTGGTATCACCGCCGCCTTGTTGACAATCTAGTTTTTGAAAACTTCTGAATCTTTCTTCCTAGTTCAAGAAAATTCTATTTAATACGAGAGTAAGATTTTAGTGTCACTTAAATAACACAATTAATTTAGGTTTAAACAGATTTTGTCTAGCGTTTGTCATTACCGAGTTTGCAAAGGTTTACAAAAAAATTAATTTCTCACTAACCTGTTTGAATTATTAAATGAGACTTATACCAAACTAATCACAATGAATCAAAATGTCATCCATCCACAAGACATTATTTCATTATTATTATTCTCGCAACAGTAACAGGTTAAAGACGACTCACGCGTAATTTCACTCATAAAAACGTGTTTTTAAATACAAATATCACTTTAAAAAGCAAATTAGCTCTAGAAAAATCTCCAGCATAATTTTTCCTTAAAGAATATAAAATGGTGTACACTATACAATTAGTTTGAAAATTATTGCTTACTTATTTTAAGTTTGACAACAAATTAAAGCTCAGAGTTTTGTCATTTCAGACTAGTGGTGCGAGGCCGTTCCGCCAGTACCAAAGTTATTTTATTCGGAGTATACACAGGTCATACACACTTATCTTACACTTATGTAATCATTCATATTCACCTTAAAATACGCACAAAGTTGTGTCGGGTGTTTCTTAACTGATAATAACATATACTGTAATAATAACTCCTAAGTTATATGAGAAGGATACTATATGTACCAACAGTATCAAATCAAATCAAATATACTTTATTGCCATGAAACAAATACAATATGCAATGGCTTGCGTCATAAATTAGATCTAAAATTAAAGTTAAATTAAAATAGTCTTATTCTAACTATTTTTAATATATTCATCCACAGAATAAAAACACTTATCAACTAAAAAAGTCTTAAGTCTTTTTTTAAAAGTAATGAAGTCCGTTTCTGTTTTAAGGAATTCAGGAAGGGCGTTGAATAAGATTACGGCGTTATAGTAGGTGTGGTTTTCAAAGAAAGAAGTGGTATGGTAAGGAATGTTAAGTTTATGTTTATTTCTCAGGTTGTATTTTGACTGTGGAACAAGGGACTGAAAAAAACTATGGTTCTGTTTAAAAAAAAGTAAGGTGTGAAAAATGTATATGCTAGGAAAAGTTAAAACGTTCAAGTTCTGAAAAATATTTTTGCACGGCTCTCTTTGACGAATTCCAGCAACAATTCGCAATGCCCTCTTTTGTAAAACAAATATGCGTTTGGTTAATGATCTTTCTTACCCCCAGATTGTTACTGCATACGACAAGTACGGCAATATTAAAGCATAGTATGTAGTAAGAAGGACTGCACTGTCTGTAAACTGTGAGAGTGTACGAAGCACAAAAATTCCAGAACACACTTTCCGAGCTACATTATTTATGTGGGAATAGAAATTCAAATTTCTGTCCACAGATAAACCCAAGAACTTCACCGAGTGTTGAGAAAATACCTCAACATCACCGACCCAAACACTGAGATCATCATCCCGCTTTCCTGTGATTGAGAAGTCCAGTAAATTAGTTTTATCAGTGTTTATGACTAAACCATTTTCCTGAAACCATTGGACAATCCTATTACAGTTCACAAAAGTGTTGACCTCCAATGAGTTACGACAATGGTTATCCATTATAATTGACGTGTCGTCAGCAAATAGACATAAATGAGCATCAGGAACACAACTCCTCAGGTCATTTATATAAATTGTATATAATTGCATTATAAATTGCAAATTGATTTAATGATTTAATCGAGTAGTGTATCTTTATCAAAAGAGATTCCCTTGTGAAAAGTGAGTGATAGCGTTGTCTGTGAATAGTTGTGACCATAAACAGGACTGGTAGGTCATCTATATCGTGTACACGGAGGGTACTCATTGTAATATCGATACATTGGTCCAGTCGAATTAACTATCGATCGACTTACAATCGATCAATGAACACGATTACTTCACGTCTAAACACTCATTACGATAACGATACATTGGTCCAGACGAATCAACTAACAATCGACTTACAGCTGATCAATGAACACGATTACTTCACGTCGAAATACTTATTACGATATCGATACAATGGTCCAGTTGAATCAACTATCAGTCGACTTACAGCGATCAATGTACACGATTACTTCACAAAAAAATACACATTACGATAACGATACATTGGTCCAGACGAATCAACTAACAATCGACTTTCAACTGATCAATGAACACGATTACCTCACGTCTAAATACTTAATACGATATCGATTGGTCCAGTCGAAATAACTGTCAATCGACTTACAGCTGATAAATGAACACGATAACTTCACGACTAAATAATCATTACGATAACGATACATCGATCCAGTGGTATCAACTATCAATCAACTTACAGCTGATAAATAACACGATTACTTCACGTCTAAATACTCGATACGATATCGATACGTTGATCCGATCGAGTTAACCATCAATCGACTTACAACCGATCAATGAACACGATTTCTTCACTTCGAGAGTTCAATCGCAGCGAACACAAGCAGCCGTACGTGATCTATTTATACAACCACTAGAGTTGCTCCATGAGTGTCTGTTTGTGGACGGCAATAGAAACCTGTACATCAATAAAACTCACATTGTTTTGATTCACTGGCATTATATGAGAACTCTATGGAGTCTAGATTTAAAAAAATCCATATTCTAATTCACAGCGTGGATTTTACCTGTTTGAATATAAAATTAGTTTTTTACTTTAAACGTATTAATAAAAGAGGGAAACCAGTAAATATAGGCTGTTCTTTTAAAATAAATAATTGATTTTTTATACGTTATGTGGGTGAAACTTGATGTAATTTATCAAACTTCTATTGGTATGAGAAATTGATAACATAACATTGTAAGTTATTGTAGTAAAATCTCTGGTGTCTACATTGTCAGATTATCATCTCATTAACAATATTTTATGAAAATTGGCATATTTTTAAATGTTCACTATTAATTTTTACGCGCTTCGCATTCATTTTGAGCGTCCATTTATTTTAAGCGTATTCATTAAGGAATTAGTTTAAAAACAACCCAACGGAATAAACACGAATTGACGTTTAGGAACCAACGATGGGAGATGTAAGATTGTTAGGTGATAAATGCGAAATCACGTTTCTAAGGGTAGAAACAGCCCCTTAACTTTTCTCTTTTCCATAAGAGTACTGTTGGCATTAATTTTATTTAATCATTTATTTCAACAGCTGGTACAAAACCCATAAACATGACACAAAAGTTTGGTTGATTTGCTTTGCATTGTGAAATGTTTAAGATCATGTCTACTAACTCTGACATGATTGCACTACTTTGCATCCCCCTAAAGTAGACTAAGTCTAGAAACCTTTATGAGTCTTATAGAGATTTTTAGACAGTAAAACTTTGATATCTTGAAGAACGGCATCAGGCTGAGCGTTTATTTTATATTTGATGTTATGGTTAAGAGAGAACCGTGTAAGGAATGGTAAGCAAACGTTGAGAACCACCCAGTAACGAAGCAAGGGCTGTCGCTGGTAGAATAGGAAGAGTAGATAGTTTTCTAATCTGTTTAATAAAATGTTATGGAATTGGAAAAGAAACGAAGATATTAATCCATGAACAAGATGTATCATCAACCAATTTTATTAAATGGAGCAGAAACTTGGATGTGGACAAAAGGTGATTTAACAAGATTATAGGCAGCAGAAATGAGATTTTTAAGAGGAATAGAGAAGAAGATCGGCAGAAGAGATATAATAAGGAACTAAACAGTCAGAGAAAGGTTCAAAGTGATACTGTTACAAGAGACAATTGAAATAAGAAGGATATGGTTGATTGGGCATGTGAAGAGGATAGTAAACAATAGACTGCCGAGAATAGCCCTGGAGAAAGAGGAAATAGGGAGAAGACCAAGAGGAAGGTGGGAGGACCAAGTGTGGAAGGATGTGACGAAATGAGGTATGCAGAAAATACAAGTGGATGAAGAGGAACCCTGGAGGGACGGGCAAAAATGGAAGAGGCTATGGAGGACGACTCGTGAAGACGGAAACATCAACGGATTATGATGATGAGGCATTACGCTCTCCGACAGACACATTAAAATATTTACGTCAATAGAAAAACGTAATTTGTTGGTGGGAAGACAATTCGTCGATTGCCTTTGGAGTAATTCCCAATCCCTTACGAATCTTAGGATTATCTGTAAGGAAATAACTTACAGGCTTCACAACATATAGGCCTATAGAGGCAGAGTGTTACATAATGTCACTAATATAATTGATTGTGTTTTTTCTTTTTCAAATCGTCTACAGACCTGCAATCTTAATTTTGTAAATTCATCTTATCACAAATTGTGATATAATATAAATTGAGAGTAAATGTAGGCCTACGTTTTAAATCGTTAATGTTTATGATTTGTCCTAACCGTAATAGCTTGTGCATGATTCTTAGTAATATACCTTCTGGTCCAATACATTCAAACAAAAGTTCCCGATCCAGAACACTTTCCATATCGCGAGTGTTATTTTTAAATCAACTCTTTCCAACTAATGTGTATCAAAATATCCACACAAATTAAAAGATATTTCAAAATGTTAGTTATTTGTGTGAAAAGGCCCTATATCTCAAAATAACGAATGTGCAATACGTTTGGCTTTGAAACATTAATGCTACACACTAATTTGGCTTTAAACTCGTACTGCGTTGACATTTTTATGAATCGCTTAATCTACACTGTAGACCACCCACGAAATCATAACCTCCACACTTTACTTTCACAGTCCGTCATTTCCCCGGACGTCCATAGGCCTAATGATGGACACACAAGGTTGTTGACAGCATTCATTCGTGTATATATATCCCCGTTACTCTATGTCTAAATATAACCGTTACTCTATGTCGAGTAGTAATTGTGGTTACGGATTAATGGTGTCACCCTACCAACTATGACACGAAGGGCTGTTAGTGCTAAAAGTAACCTCTGAAAGTTGATTTACAATAGTTAATTTTAAAGTAACCTGCTTGCATTTCAAATTCCACGTTGTGGTGGATTTTTTATTTATATTACATTCCACTCCGAGATAAAATATGATCCTAAAATTAATAGACCGAGTAGACCTACTCATCTTTTTCAATAATGAGATATATTACTGTAATTATATACCTACATGATTTTCCAACTATAATTGGGCCAAACAGAAAGGGTTCTGCGTGTTATATTTAATACATAAAAGGTGTTTAAGCAGCAGAGGGGATCGTTATATCGTTCAGCTGCCGTAAATAACAGGCGAGACCAACTTCTGTCTTCAAGTGTTCAACTTCCGCAAACAGTGTTTAGTTGAAAAAAGTGTAATGAACAGTACTACTTTGTTTAATTGTTATTTATTGTTTACATCATTATGCATTGTGTTATTGTTATTATTAAATTGTATTTGAATAATAAATAATGGTGAAATATGATCGTTCTAAGCTTTATTCCTCAGTGTTAATTAAATCAATCAATGGTGCTAATGATGTAGAAGATGGGTCTTGCTATTGCGCCGCAAGCACACGGCCTACCGTCATCCTAGTTGACATGAACATTTTTTAATAGAATGACACATCGGGGAAGAGTACTTCTCTATCTCACTTCTACCACTCGTGTAACCGGCATTCAGTAGACCACTGTCTCAACGGCATATCTATAATGATGTTCCACTTAAACCTTTAACAGGAGATTCCTGAACACATTTTGAATTTTTCATAGTAATACTTTTATAGTATTACCATATTAAGCTCCCTTCCTTTGGATTCATCCCAAACCTTATTCAGTGAATAAAATCTTGGATAGGACATTTACAGTGCAATTTGGTGGTATGTATTCAGAAACCTTTGTTGCCAGTTCAGGAGTACCACAAGTTGCGACCTCACGCTGGTCAAGTTGACACTATTAGTCTAGGAGTTCCATATAACTTTCGCCCAAGAGATTCATTTGTTTAATCTTACATTGGGGTGTATGATGCAGTGGTCAGGTGTGCTAGCATTGCAAACAGGCTTCACAACCAAGATTTTTTAAAATAATAATGACTGGGTTCTAGGGATGCTGAAAGCAGCATACAATTCAAGGTTGTTTTGGACACTTGAGAGTGCAACTGGTCGGGAAAAATTTAGCTACTTTTGTCAGAGTGTGATAACTGATCATGTAAATTGCATTGCGAAACATCCATCCAGTATCTAAATGAAAGAAGTTAAACACAATTGAACAGTAAAGTGATTAGTACACCTGGTACATATTGTTATTAATATAAATACTTTATGGTTAAGAAAGTTTTGTGAACGTTCTGTTCGTCTCTGTACGTTAGCAACTACTAGCCAAATATACGTGTCAGTATCATCCATCATGAGGTACTATTGTCGTTTTGTAACAAAATGATTAGCAACCAAATGATTCCTTTGAATTATCATGCCTGATCTGACATTAGGTAAAATATGAACTGCTGGTAGGATAAATGGGTGGGGTTGCATAATGTAAACCAAATCTGGTTAGAATCGTTATTCCTTCATCCCATTAAGGGTGTTCCTCCAGGCACCTGGCTGAATACCCCAAGGAATTTAGTTCTAGGCTTTACTAACTGTCACGAAGAAGAGCAAAAGGTCTGGCTTATTAATACACAATTTTTGGTTGACAGCTGCCATAGCTAGGAGGCAGAAGTGGCAGCTACCAAAATCGTTATTCGTTTAGCTCTACCCAGGGGACAAGAACAACATCATCCACCCCACCCACAAAGACAGAAGTAACCTTCTTTCACATGAGTAATAGACTAGATAATAACAATTGTAACATCTTTTCTATGGTGTTAGGCTAAAATCACAATGAGCATCCACAGAACTTGGGAGTCAGTTTATATTGATCTCTCTGTTTTAAAACTCACCAACAGGAAATAGCAGCTAAAGTGAGAACCATAACTAACATTGTACAGCAACTTGCTTGATCATCGTGGGGAGCCAATGCACAAGTCCTGCGTACTACAGTGTTGACCCTGGTTTACTACAATGCTGAATATTGTACTCTTGTGTGGCTTAACAGTACACATATATCAGAGGTTGATTTACAGCTCAATGCACCATAAAATGATAAGCGATTCCCTCATTGCAACCCCTCTACCATGGCTTCCAGTGCTGTGCAACATAGCTCCTTCGGATATTAGAGGCAAAGAAGCACTTCTCAGAGAGTTTAAAAAGATCCCATCGACTCCGAAACACCCTAGTCTGCAAGATAGCAAGATATCCCACAATGTGCAGAGCGACTTAAATCTAGAAACCCATCTCTTCGACTAACTTTCCACTTATTCTCAAACAAATTTTTGCTAAAAACCAACTGGACCTTAACTTGGGATATGTCTGTCGAAACAAGTTTTTGGTATCAGACCATAAGACCATCATTGGTGAAATAAACATTCCTTGTAAGAAAGTGACTACGTTGAGTCACTTTCACACAGGTGTGGGAAGATGCAACTATTGGAAATATAAGTAGGCAATGGCAAATGATCAGTCATGTTATTGCAGAGTCGAAATTCAAACTATGGATCCTATAATTAATAAGTGCCCATTTCGTTCTTTTCAGCGGTGCTTAGCTGGTCTTCATTCATTCGGTGAAACAGGCGTTGAATGGTTACAAAACTTAGATTTACCTCTGTGTCGGGAGATCAGTATTCAAACACTCAGACACAATTAATTTGTAGTGTAGATGTTTTTTATTTATATTTTTTTATTGGTCCAATTTTTAATCTTTTGTTAGTTTGGTAGGTAGCCTATGAAAGCATTGCGATGTATATAATAACACACATACATTGAATTTTCCTCTCCTCTCTCCCTCCCTGTTCATGCCTGCCCCCCAAACCCCTCATTATAGTAAAATCTAGCAATGACGTTTTCCTTTATTATTAATTTACTATTTCAGCCGAAGATACTTTTACAAATGTCCACTCAAAATCTGTACAGATGCCACTTATAAAAGAATAATTCGTTATAGTTAAATAAATACACACTTTGAGTTATTTACTCTGGTTTCGTTATTACATATATTTTGCCCACTATATTTTCAAAATTTTATTAAAATATATCCCATGGTTTCTTAATGATTTATGTACATAGAAAGTCCAAATTAACCACTTTAGGTAGTGGTAACCAATACTAAAAATTGGTTTGATTTTGTCACTTAACTTGCTTTTTTACTTACTAGAAGAATAACACTAATTTTAAAAATGAAACATAATTTGTTTTAGAACTTTTACTGGTTTGAAATTTGATTTAGTAAAGCCAGTGCTGAAACAGGGAAGTAAATAGGCTAGCAAGCCCTTGTGAAGGAACTTGCTTACCCTACGTTACACAAGACAACCTACCCTGTTGATAGAATGGGACCCTCTCGCCCATCCTAAACAAGGGCAAACCTACTGATGTAATACATTGAAGGACTATAAGATTTTCAAAGCCTCCTCTTCATATTATGGTGTATCAACAAATAAAATTTCGTAATGATACAATTGTTTCATTTTTTTCATATTAATTGTTTGATTTATAATTGTTTTTAAACAATACTAGGTTTGGTTTTTTCCAATATAATATTGGTCTAGTTTCGTTATTTATATAGTTTTGAATATATCATTCAACTAATTGAGTTTAGCTTTCCCTTTCAGCTCTACTGAAGAAGTTGAGCAGAGTACAGACTCGTAAAGAGTTATTTGCAATTTCATTGCATAGCAGTTTACATTAAAATGTTTACGTCTGTGGTTTGGTTAAAAATAGAGTTGGTTCATGACTAACATGTTCTAGAGTACAGATGAGATAGGTAGAAGCTAGATTAAATAGACTGAGGCACATAGTAGTGATAAACTCAGTACAAAGTATTATTCTATACCCTGTGACCGGGATTATGATGGTCCCGGCCCAATATGAAGTAGTATTTTAAATGACAACTTCACAATAGAATATTTAAAAATATTAAATGAATTGTATAGAAGTCATTGGTAAGCCTCTTGCTAGCTTAGTTGTTAGCACTTCTGCTTCATTTGCAGAGGGTCACGGGTTCAAACCCCGTGAGGTCCACCCTGACCTAAAAAAGGAAAGAAAAGAAGGAGCACAGGGCACGATATCTAAGTTTTTGTTACTTTTGTAGCAGATTCAAATCAAGAATAACCTTGAATAATTAATTATTAATCTAAAATGTTAACAATGAGGAAATGAAACCATAGTTACCACTCGAGTTCTAGTTATTTGAAATGCATTTCTAAAATAAATACTAAATTTGTTGATAGTTTATAAATAATTAATATGAAACAATCATCGATGAAACAAGTGTTGTAGTAATTATATGTCCACATGAGTAAGTAGACGTAAATATTTATTAAAGCTCTGTACATATGTAATCATGTATCAAGGAGTCTTGAAACGGCTGAGTAAAGTATTTATGAGTGGTGTTTATGTCATAGTTTAAATTACAACACTATTTCTGGTGCAGCACTATTTCTAATAAAACACTATTTCTAGTAAAACACTATTTCTAGTACAACACTATTTCTAGTGCAACACTATTCCTAGTGCAACACTATTTCTAGTGTAACACTATTTCTAGTGCAACACTATTTCTGGTGCAACACTTTTTAGTACAACACTATTTCTAGTGCAACACTATTTCTGGTGCAACACTATTCCTAGTGCAACACTATTTCTAGTGTAACACTATTTCTAGTGCAACACTATTTCTAGTAAAACACTATTTCTAGTGCAACACTATTCCTAGTGCAACACTATTTCTAGTGTAACACTATTTCTAGTGCAACACTATTTCTGGTGCAACACTATTTTTAGTACAACACTATTTCTGGTGCAACACTATTTCTGGTGCAACACTATTTCTAGTAGAACACTATTTCTAGTGCAACAATATTTCTGGTGCAACACTATTTCTAGTGCAAAACTATTTCTAGTGTAACACTATTTCTAGTAAAACACTTTCCAAACATTTAGAAAGCAGTATATTTTATAGTACTTATTAATTTATTACATTTAATCAATAGAATAGCCCAGCCTAAAGAAGCTTGTGACTTTAAGGAGAGGTTAGTAGAAGCGGGACAGGGTGGGTGTACTTTTCTAAAAACGTTATATTGATCAGGTGATTGAGAACAAGAAAATGTTAGATACCAGTGTAATAATCAAGTTGCATCAGTTCTATTTGTAAATATAACCTGGCGCTTGGAAGTAGAGTGGTGTGACTAAAACTGAATTAATTATGAGCATTGATCTCCAAAGTTAAGCTCAATTTAAATTCTAGTTGAAAGGAACTTTAATATGATTGATGAAAACATATTCCACATATATTTAAATTACTTCCAGAACAAAAAAATCATTGATTAGTAATATTTAGCTAAACTACAATTTTTTTTCTAGACTATGCATGAACTCATACCCTTTTGCTTCTATATTAAAAACTTACACCTGTTTTTGAAAGAAATTTATGAAAAATGTTATTTTTGTGAAATCTGTGTGATAGTAACATAATATTATTAGATAGTAAATAATGTCGGCACTGGTGGCGCAGTGCTGTAACCCAGCTACATGGGGACAAAGTGTTTGGGAGATTGTAGGTGATAGGTTGGATGCTCGGTCCTCTTAATACCGACATGGCGTCCGCTTGATGGTTGCTATCGGCGTGGACACTACTAGAGAAGTCTGGGGTGTCCATGTTGGGTGGTAATCATTGTGCGGATGTTGTGTGGGGGAGATAACTGAGTATCAGGCTTGTCAATTAGCTGAAAATCAGACCAGCACTACGTGGTTCGGATTCCACGTAAAGCTGTAGGTCCCTTAGTTGCCCTGGCTGTTGGGCTATTAATAAATTGCCCTTTCTGAGGAACAGTTGAACTCAGTTAGTAACCAGACTACACTCATCCACACTCATCCTACACTCATATAACTATTCATATTCGCCTTAAAATACTAACAACGTTGTGTCGGCGTCTCATATGTAAGAATTAAACTTTAATATTTATTTAGGGATATGTATAATACTTGTTAGTCTTTAGTCGCAAAAATGAAATAGTTCTACGTCGTGAGAAAGGTTAGTAAAGTCGAGAACACAAGCACGGTTAAGCTGGGAAAATGTAAATTGCTGTATAATAAAAAATTTTACTTCTTGTAGGATTATCCTATAACTGCTGCTCCCATTCATTTTTGTTTTTGGGCATGAATAACCATGAGTTTGGGACTTTGGCCCCTAGTACGAGGAAAATATTCACTGGACATACTTGAGTACTCTGAGACTGGGATGTTTTGGCCCACAGTATAAGGAATATTTTCACTGAACAGACCTGAGTACACCGAGAATACTTCAGCTCCCAGTACGAAAAAAAATCTCCACTGGCGAGACCTGAGTACACCGAGACATTGGAATGCTTTGGCCCAACGTACGAGGAAAATCTCCACTGGACAAACCTAAGTACTCCCAAGAATTTGATACAGATCTCTACTGGACATACCTGAGTACTCCAAGACTTTGGGATGTTTTGGTCCTCAGTACTTGGCAGATCTCCACTGGACAAACCTGAGTGCACTGAGAGTTTGGTATGCTTTGGCCTGCAGTACGAGGAATATCTCCACTACACAGACTTGATTACTGCCGAGAATCAGGAGTGATTTGGCCCCTAGTACGTTAAAAATCTCCACTGGACAGACCTAAGTACTCCTGAGAATTTGTTATGCTTTGGTCCCCAGTAAGAGGAAAATCTTCACTGGACATTCCTGAGTGCTCTGATAATTTGGTATGCTTTGGCCCCCAGTACAAGGCAGATCTCCACTGGACATACCAGAGTGCTCTGAGACTTTGGAATTCTTTGGCCCCTAGTTGGGGAAGACCTATACTGGACATACCTGAGTACTCTTGACTTTGTTATGCTTTGGCCCCCAGTATGAGGAAAATCTCCACTAGGCATTCCTGAGTACTCACGAGAATTTGGTATGTTTTGGCCCCCAGTATGAAGCAGATCTCCACTGGACAGACCTGAATATACAAAATAAATGGACATTTACTACTACATCACTTATTTATTCTAAAGTAAATAAATATGATTATAAAAGGAATATACTGTATATAAATGTATTTTGTTCAATTTATAATTGACACTATTCACTTAAGAGCCCAATCAGACCAAGCAATGTTGAAGGTTTGGATTTTATTTTTCCTTTATTTCTTTATTTTAGGATATCTTCTCTTTTTCCCCTAATTATTTTATGGGCAATCAATGGCTATATTCAAATGAGTTATCAAATTATCTTATTGACATAAATGTTTTCCTTGATACGAAAGTTTTATAGTTTATAAAAATCAGTACATCTAATGCTTTTTTACTGGTGCTGACCATTAACATTGTAAGTTTCAAAAAGTATATTTTACAGTAATTTATTTGTTACACTAGTTGACAGCCATTGCTTTGCTGAAGGGTGGTTCTCTATGGTTGCTTATCCTTCCCTCCGTGGTTCTCTCTAAACCATCACATTAATATAAAAGCTCAGCCTACTGCCATTCTCCTAGATAACAAAGTTTTATAATCTAGAAAACCCTATAAGTATTCTTGAGGGGTGCAATCATCAGAGTTAATAGAAAATAACTTAAAACATTTCAAAATTAGAACCAAATTAACCAAGCTTTTGAGTTATGTTTCTTGTATCGACTGTTTGAAATAAGTTATTAAACTAATGGCAGTATCACACTTATAGAAAAAAGGAAACGTGAAGATTTTTCTACCCCATAATAATGAAAATTAAAAAATAGTGTCTTAGTGGGTCTCTATGATAGAAAAAGATGACTTCCCTTCAAATTCCATCAAAATTTGTTCAGTGGTTCTGGCTATTTCGTTTTAAGTAAGTACATCTTTTTTTGATTTTTTGAACAGTGTTACAATTAATAAATGTCTGTTGCAGATTTATTATCAAATACGTAGAAATAAGTTTAAACTAGGTAGAAGTTGCAGTTTTACAATTGCATCAATGCAAACATCAACACAGGACAGACCAAACAAGTTGTTTAAATGATATTTAGATAAGTAAAAGTGTCACAAAGTAATAAACTTTAAATTACTAAATACTAATTTAGTAAATTGCAATATTAAACTGGATATTCTATGAATAGGTGCATTAAACGATTTCCTCCCACATTAAAAAGCAGAAATAGTTTTAATTAACTTAAAATGTTCTGTTTTACCACTGTCATGTCCGAGAACTATCTTTCCAAGTAACAGCTCTCTTCTTTCTTGAAAAACTATTTTGAGAAGATTCTGCAGAAACTCATTGCAATAAAACTGATCAGATTTGGTGATGGCGGGTGAGTTATAAATATCAACTAACCCTCGACTAGAAATAAAAATAAAGGATTCTAGTGATGGATTAGTTCACTGTAACGTTTTTCAGAAAATAAGAAAATATACTGTATTTGGCTGAAAAGAGTGTATATTTTGTTATAAAAAAGACTTTGTTATAAGAAGACTTCCCTTGGAATAAGACTCATATCGGAATAAACTCATGAGGGCCTAATGACATTCACAAAACATAATTCTGATAAATTTGTTATTTTTAATGATATTTCAACTTTCAATGCAAATTCACGAGTCAAAATCTCAGGAGGTTTAACAAAATTTGCTAAGAACCAAATGGTTTTGGACTATTGTCCCTGCCATTTGGTGTTTCATCAAAAATTAAGTTTGACACATTTTTCAATAAAAGGTTAGTTTTCCTATTAGTAATAAATGTGATGAGGGAAAAATTAAAAAGTTTTTTGAGATATGGCTAACATAACCCTTCGCGAGCGTATGCCGATTATATATGCAAACATTTTTCTCCGAGTGAGTGGTGTGCGTATATACTATAAACACACTGTTTTTAGCTCAACGAGCATTTGCCGGGAATACCCGACATATGAAATTTGAGTTTGTTTGATCCCCACCCTGCCTCCCAAGGTCACACGCAATTTGTTATTAGTCACACTACACCCTCCTCCCAGTACTATTGCTGACTCCCCCTTTCCCTACTCTCTCCGACCCTCCTCTCTCTCTAAAACTTGTGTCGTTGTTAGTCCACTGCTTCGTCTGCTGCATTCCGCGCCTCACACTTTGTTTGCTTAGACACAAGTTACTTCGGTTTATTAATTTGATTTGTTTATTTTATTTATGTAGTTTAGTTCTGTTTATTTTTGCAAAACCTGTCAGGAAAAGCCTTAATTGCATCCAGAAATCTGCTTTGAGGCATATCATACTAAGATTAAATATGCTTGAATACACTTGTAATATCATGTTTAGTCATTATATTATACAATCAAATGAAATTAACAACTAATTAGTATTTTATTGTAAACTTACCTAACAACTGATTTTAGTAGAACAAGCTAATGACGGGCATAAATGTACACAACAATTTCCCTTAGAGCTAATGACGTGTATGTACGCAAGTATTACTTAAGGAAAAAAAGTAAAAAAAAAATGAATTTCGGCCAAATAGTTCATTTTGCATATAATAGTTAATTTTGAAGCATAATATTGTTAAACATTTAGTAGTGACCCAACCAAGTTTCATATATGCTTACATTAAGAATATAAATTAACTCATGAAGGGTTAAGTGGCTTATTTGGCCCTTTAACTGGTTACAATACTCATTAAGAACCGTGTGATATATTTTATTAATATTTTGCGAATATTAACCTAGTGTAGTTTTAAACATTTTTTTTTTAAGTTTAACCGATTATTGAAGTTATACTTCTTTGCGCCCGTTAGACACTTTGGGATGGGATGTTGGTCGAGAAACCGCGTCACGCTGAAAAGTAAGAACAAATTTTTAAGAACTATCGATTAATCGATTGTTAATCGAAGAAATTTAATCGAAGAAATTACTGATAATGATAATATAGGTGTATAATATAATAATGAAGTCACGTATAATATATTGAATAATATTGAAAAATGTCTTATATTTCATTTATATATCCTGTCTGTTTGTGTGCGTGAGTGGGTGTATGAGAATGGCCAAAGAAGTATAACTTCCACCGTGTGGTCCGACGCACACCCAATTTTATTTTTTTTTATAATTGACATCTGTACAAATTTCAAGCTGACATTATAACAGCCCATAATAACCCACCCGCCCACCCATATACGGACAGTGGTATTGACCCACCCGCCCACCCATACACGTACAGTGGTATTGACCCACCCATACACGGACAGTGGTATTGACCCATCTGCCCACCTATACACGGACAGTGATATTGACCCATCTGCCCACCCATACATGGACAGTGGTATTGACCCATCTGCCCACCCATACACGGACAGTGGTATTGACCCTCCTGCCCACCTATACACGTACAGTGGTATTGACCCACCCGCTGACCCATATACGGACAGTGGTATTGACCCACTTGCCCACGTATACACGTACAGTGGTATTGACCCACCGCCCACCCATATACGGACAGTGGTATTGACCCACCCTGCCCACCCATATACGGACAGTGGTATTGACCCACCCGCCCACCCATACACGTACAGTGGTATTGACCTTGACATCTTAAGCTGAAAGAGAAGATTAATAATATATAAAAACTTAACTGCTAAGAGTCTACTGTAAATGAGGAATTAATCTACTTTTGTACAATTTGCAAGACAGGACAGTTGGGTTAGTGAGGGAGAGAGAGCGGATGGGAACACACGTGTGTGTGTGTGTGTTTTAGTAAAGCAGACTCTTTGCTACTTCTAGCGACAGTTGCGAGAAAATCTAGAACTAAATCCCTTAGAGTGCTCAACTAGGCACCAGGGTGAACACCCTTAACAGCATTGAATATCTAATTTAAAATACCGCTGGCATAAAATATTAATAATTAATTTTTTAAATTCTCATATTTCTAAGGTAGCCCATAACCATATATAATATAAAAATTACACTGTACGGATATTTGTATGCTTGGCTGTTGTTAAGTAGAAAATCTACGACTGATATTGCGTAAAATAAATTTAGAATTATTTTGTTTAAAGAGTAACATCATCTAACAAGTTAGTTACAGAACGGAAGACCAAGAATGGGATTTTGCATGACGACCCACAATAGGGGGTGTTCACTAAGCCAAATACCAGAGTGGCCACAACAAAAGCAAATACATTACTATAAAAACCTACATCCTCCCTTAATAGTATTCTCCAGTGAATAATTTTGTCGTTCTCGAGCCTCCCACCCTGTACTGGGAGTTAACTCTGGAACTACTTTTAACTCTGTCGACTATCAAAAGACCGGTTGTCATCTTTTGATAGTTGTGTAATTTGAGCAGTAGACTCTCCTTCCCTGCTTGACTACCAAGCAGCCCACGTTTCGCAGTTGAACTTTACTTCAACATGGAAACGTTTCATGGATACATTTTTTAACTTTTATTTCAAATTTTAGCATGTTTTATGACAGTTTGTACTAAAATGTGTACCCTGAGATAATTTTTTCCATCTTTTTTGGTTTATTAAAAATATTAGTTTTCATCACTAGGAGGAAAAGTGATACTTCTTGTTTAAAACCATTAAAGCACCAAATTTTTTTCGAGTAATGAACGTTTCTTATCATACAGAATAATTATTACCCATTCATACTTAAAAGTTTTTACCATAAAGTTTTTTTAGGTTAAATAAAACAACATAATTTACAATGATTACACGTCTGTTATTTACAAACAATATGTTTCTAATAACAAGTGATGAGCAACGCTCTAATCCAGTTCAAATAAAATTAGTGATTTTTTGTGTGTTTATTTTAGTTAAAATGATGAAAACAAAGACAATAGTTCAATGAATCATATGCCATCTAAATATAGATTTTACATGTGGAAGTCGCTATCTAATTGAATTAAAGTAAACATAACTGAATGGAACAATAACAATGTTTGAGGTTAGCGGACCAAAAAGTAAAACAGCTGATTTTTTAGTACTATTACTAAAAAGTGAGGTGTTACGGTCTGTTTAGGAAACAAAAAAACAGCTAATTAATAACCTTAATAAAGTCTTACTAACCTAGTGTACAAGTGTGCCAAGCAGTGTCACATGTTAAACACGTGAAACTAGTTCTGCTGGAGATCGGAAACTGTTCCATTACAATGAGTTTTTTATAGCTCTACAATTTCAGATACGACTTTAAGCAGCTAAGTCTGATATAAAATCTGCTTCATCCAGACAACTTTGTCACTTCCTCTGTTCAGTTAAACTTTACTTAAAGATAAATAAAGCAATAATTTCACTTCTACTAAGTGCTATTAAATAACATTGTTTCTCCAAAATTACACTGTTTATTTGTTTTCAGATGTTGAATCAGTACACATTAAATTAATTTTTCATTAGAAATGGAACAGATCATTCAATAATTATTAAATAATGATAGAAATATAATGGTTAAATACAGCAAACTTAACCAAGAAGACAAGTCCAATAACACCTTGCAGTAGTGTAAAAAAAGAAAAATCACAACACAAATTGCCATTGCCACTGGCTTTTACATTTTTAGGAAAACTCTCTCTACTCACCTGAGGAAAGTGCCAGGCAGTAGAAATTTTATCATGTGATTTGTCTTTTTTGTTCACTACTTCAAGGCGTTAGTTGACTTGGTCTTTGTAGTCAAGTTTTCTCTGATGCCTTATCTCTCCTAATACAATAATTCTTGGTCTAGTCCCCTTTAACCTTATCCGAAAAATGCTTAAATACGATAACTCATTTAAGAACACAAAATCAGTTCTATCCCAATTTACTTGGGTAATTTGGGACAGGAAAATCCAACTAAGTTAAAGAAATAACTTTATAAGGAGAGCAAAAATCGTACCAACACAGGTAACTGTCTACCCAGATAACTCATACCATCCCAAACAGTGTTAACAAATTTTTCGTAGTATGTGAACTGACCAATTTAAGGCGCGTCCAGCAGCTGTGAAGTGGGCGGCGTTGCCAGATTGAACTCAGTCACACGCCTTGTTCAGTTCACCTAGTTAGAAGAGAGGGAGGCAGTTTAATGCAGCAACATTGCCTCCTAAAATCATGGTCGTGTATCATTGCCATCATTGTAATCATCATGCGTGTTGCCTACAAACTCCTTAAACAGCATGAACGCTTACTGTGAGCTATCTAGGTAAAGTTAGTTATCTGTAGTACAATTTCTTTATCCTTAATAATAACAAAGTAATTGTTTTATCTTATGAGAAGTGACCTTTAGCTTTACATGAAAATAATGTTGGTGGTTCGGAAGTCGTTGGGTTTCCAGGCTGTGTTAAAAAGGGCTGCTTAGCCTTAACTTCACCTGTTAAAATAAGACCTTTTTTCTCATCCTTGAAGAAGTCATGACACGTACAGACTATTTCCTCACATCATGAAATTTCCAATACATTCCAGAGATAAATATACCTTGAGCACATGAAAAAAATATGGCTGATTATTGTTATAAAATGGCAAGGCTTTAATAATAAGCTATTAGTTTTTTTTTTTTTGCATTTTAAAAATAAATTGATTTCTACTTATTTGTACAAGCATTTTTAAACTGTATTCCTTCTTCCTTTATTTTATAATATTGGAATGAAGACTATATAATAATAGGGCCAGATAGTAAGCCACCTGCATGTTATATTTAGAGCATGTTCCTAACTCCTGTTCCAGCAGCAGAGGGAAATGGTTCAACTTTTGAGCTGCCTTACTGCATGGGCGTGACTAACTTCTCCCTTCAAGTGCTCAACTGCGTTTAGTTGAAAAAATAACTGTAATGAAATCTTGCAAATTTGTTTAATTGCTATTTATGATGTATAATACTGTATAATGAAATTTATTTTCCAACATTTTCAAATAAATCTTACTTTTGTAAATTTAAAGCCATCATTACCAGTAGCGATGGCTTGTTACAAATAAATAGCTAAACATGCTACCTAGCAAAAACAAAGAACATAACGTCGCGGGCGCCCTGTAGCGTAAGACAAAGATAACATGCTTCACTGATCATTCTCCTTATTATCTGCAGTGCTTATCTGGTTGTACTGCATAATGTCCATCTACTGACCACTGATCCTTGTGGGAACTCACAAAACTAGCTCACTTCTACCTTAGAGAAAACGAATATCTATTTTGGCTACAAATCATCAAACGGAGACATGAGTAATTATTGTTTATTATTACTCATTCTGTTATTGCTATTATTAGTTGAATACTAAAAAAACTATTTAAACATTCTAAGCTTGATTCGTTGGTGTTAATCAAACCAATCAATGGTAACTACTGCTGATGACGTAAGAGACGGAGTTTGCTATTGTGCTGCCAGCACGTAGCCTTCTATCATCTAGTTTCCATCATAATGTTTAAATAGAATTACACAGTGGGGGAAGAGTAGTTCACACTCATTTCCACCACTCAGTCCACTTCACTCACACCGTGCGTTCAGTAGGTCGTTTCCTAAGCGTCCTATCAATAGTAAAACAATGAGCTGGCATTGTGGCTTAATGGTTAAGGCTTCAGACTGCGGAGTGCAAGGTTTAAGGTTAGAGTCCCCAACCGAAATAACGGTCATCACTCATTGTATGAAGTTCATGAACAGGCCTGCAAGCCCAAACCCCGTTTTAAAAAACCCCCAAGTATGTAGTTATACATTAAGCCACAATTTCATCAAAAACATTTCAGAACGTAAAGTAAATATGGAAAAACACACGGGAATTGCTCTGAAGAAAATTTTTTGACATGCTCAGGGAGAAATGGAATTGCTACTTTACAAAGATATGAGGAACAGAGGTCAAAAAGCAAACTTTAATAAGGCATTGATTTTGGAACGTAACAAATCGTATTCTTCTACTAATATAAAAATGAATGTATATATGCCTGTCCTTTATGCATTACTAAACCACTCATCGGATGTTTCTGAAACTTCTCAAAGTTGTAGAGTTCACTCCCGGGAAGGTTCCTGGAATGGTTTCATTTACTTTTGATCCAAGTGCTCCACCCCAGTGGCCTTTAAAGTTGTAGAGTTCACTGCCGGGAAGGTTCCTGGAATGGTTTCATTTACTTTTGACCCAAGTGCTCCACCCCAGTGGCCTTTAAAGTTGTAGAGTTCACTCCCGGGAAGGTTCCTGGAATGGTTTCATTTACTTTTGACCCAAGTGCTCCACCCCAGTGGCCTTTAAAGTTGTAGAGTTCACTCCCGGGAAGGTTCCTGGAATGGTTTCATTTACTTTTGACCCAAGTGCTCCACCCCAGTGGCCTTTAAAGTTGTAGAGTTCACTCCCGGGAAGGTTCCTGGAATGGTTTCATTTACTTTTGACCCAAGTGCTCCACCCCAGTGGCCTTTAAAGTTGTAGAGTTCACTCCCGGGAAGTTTCCTGGAATGGTTTCATTTACTTTTGACCCAAGTGCTCCACCCCAGTGGCCTTTAAAGTTGTAGAGTTCACTCCCGGGAAGGTTCCTGGAATGGTTTCATTTACTTTTGACCCAAGTGCTCCACCCCAGTGGCCTTTAAAGTTGTAGAGTTCACTCCCGGGAAGGTTCCTGGAATGGTTTCATTTACTTTTGACCCAAGTGCTCCACCCCAGTGGCCTTTAAAGTTGTAGAGTTCACTCCCGGGTAGGTTCCTGGAATGGTTTCATTTACTTTTGACCCAAGTGCTCCACCCCAGTGGCCTTTAAAGTTGTAGAGTTCACTCCCGGGAAGGTTCCTGGAATGGTTTCATTTACTTTTGACCCAAGTGCTCCACCCCAGTGGCCTTTAAAGTTGTAGAGTTCACTCCCGGGAAGGTTCCTGGAATGGTTTCATGTACTTTTGATCCAAGTGCTCCACCCCAGTGGCCTTTAAAGTTTCAATGTTATTCTTAAGGAGTTATTTAATTTATCATCAGCTATTCAAAAACACAAATAAAAGAAAATTCTGATGAGGCTGCAAGCTGAGATCCAAAATGGGGCTGTACAGCGTCTTGATGGGCCATAGGCTGAGCTTCTCAATGAGGCCGCTGGCCAAGTAGGGCCTATAACAAAGTGTGCTGGTGAAGCCGTGTTGCAGGGGATAAAGGCAGAGTTCCCAGGCCGAAAGCCCAGCTTCCCTCACGAGCGTAGCGAGTGTCGGATTTGGCACGCGAAGCTACCTTAAATAAACTAAAACAACTGTTTATGTGTTAATCCTGTAGCAAGGCACGGGTAAACAGCTGATTTATTTATAATTGTTGATCATATTATCTCTGGTTGTTTTTTATATACCTTCCAGATACAAATGTATTTGAATGTGTAAATTATTACAATGAATTATATCTAATATAATGATACTAAAATTCTAATATAATGTCCAAATAATATCAACCCGTTCACAATCTACAGAAAAGGTCAATATGAAAACTCAAATTAACAGCTGCACTTTTTAATAAGATAGATTCATTTATTTACAAACCATACCTTGTACATTAAATCTACTAAAATTAACTGTCAGAAATAAAAACTGTTTTTTAAAAAAACTTTCAGTAGACAGTACCATTAAAAGAAAAACATTATTACTGGATTGGTGGTTACGTTAATCCATAAGTGCAAACTAAACATGAGTCACAATTTCTATAATGCAAACTATGATAAAAATGCTGTTTTATAAAATAGTAAAAAAAGTAGCAAATAAGTTTACTAATAAAAGAAATGCGTTGACTTTTTTATGCAATGATGCAGGTACAATGTATTTGTTTATGTAAAGAAATGATTGTAAAACGAAAGATGAATAATAATTATAATACAGCTCAATTCCAAAATCCAAACCACCGGGATCATGATTATAGGTTATTACGAAAACTCGGCCAAAGGATAAGTTGCTCTATTTAATATAAGATGGATTAATTTATTTACAAACCATACCATTTAGATTAAATTTACTGTCAGGAATCACATCCTCTTTTAAAATAAAATGTTTAAAATATACTATTAAGTTTTAGAAGTATAAAGTGTTTACTGGACAATTTGTGGCAATTTAACCCTAAGAGTGCAAACCAAGCCATCTACTCAATTACTCTATTGTAAGATAAATAATATTTCATTTTACAGTAATAAAAATAAAAAAATAGTAAATGGTCAATGATAATAAAATTATTTTAAGTCTTTTCCTGAAATTTGAAATTTTATTATTTAATTTTTACAAACTATGTTGCATTCACTTTAATTTAATGTTAGATATTTGTTTATAATATGCAAAAATAAATATTTTCGCATTTGCTTATCTTAAAAATAATAGTTATAAAAAGGAACTGAAATGTTCATTTTTCTTCACACCATTCATTTTCCTTGCGGACTTGTTCTTCCTCACTGGCAGAAAAGTCATTTTTTATATTAAATGTTTTACGGATCTCATCTGGAGTTTTTCCTTTTATCATGTTGGCAACAGTCTTGCATGTAACATCTAAGAGGCCTTTGATGTCCAAATAGTTGGCAGCCTGTAAAAAAAGACTTTCATTAATAATAAAAAAAGGTATAGTATTATTTAGCCTCCATCTGTTGCACCAGCACCCCTAGAAGTTTCACCTTTTTTGGAGGTAGCGTCCACAATCACTATTCAAACAAATGAGTCGCCATCTTCACTGTAAGACTTCAGAAATGTCAATGATGCAGCCTATTCACTGATTCTTGTGGTTTACCACTAAAATTGTTGGTTCCGCTTTTAACATAAAATGTACAACATTCAAGTTCTTAAATGACAATTTCATGTAATAAAAACTGCTAGAAATTTTTTTTATTTTATTTATTTATACAGCATCTGGCACGCCTTAACATGCAAACAAGTGCAAAGGCAGAAGATTTGTCATTAAAAACTAATTTAAAACATTACATACATAGTCATAATATGACAAATGAGCAATCAGTTATCACAATGCCTGCTCACATGTTATTAGGTAGTAAAACTACTAGTTTATAAGAAAAAGAAAATAACAATTATGTGGTCACAACTATAATTAAAAAAAAGAAATTGACATATAAATTATGTTTAAGTGACTGAACTATCCAATCTTGTGGGAGGTGACAAAAATTCGTAAACACTGTAGGAGTGTTCTAAAAGAAACTCAAAAGCCAATCTCTTTGATTTACTTAAGAATATTGGGAATTTTTTATAAATTTTGAGATGGAGTTGCTTAAAAAAAAGAGGTTCTGTGTATTGGAAACTGTATAATGGTAGAATTCCTGGTAAAATGATTTTGCTGATGGTTTTTACTAAAAATCTACTGCGGTTTGTTTACAAAAAGTTAAAGCTTTGAAAAATGAAGTAAGAGGGTAAAGGGAGAATACCCAATCTTTGAAAGTGGGGTTTGCACGGTTCTCTTGAGCCTGCACCTGCCCGTTTCTGAGATAAAAACACCCGGGATGATTCGCACGAGTTACTCCAGAATATTAACCCATAGGAAATAGGTGAATGGAAGTATGCAAAGTACACTTGGCTAAGGATCTTCGAATTAACAGACTGTGATAAAGCTAATAATGCATAAAAAGCCTTGCTTAATTTAGGCAGAATGAACATGTCGGCACCAGGTCAAAGCAGAATCTATTTCTAGACCAAGGAATCTAGATTCTGGTCTATAATTTAAGAAAATTTAGTGAGTTTCATTGTTGTGAATTGGTGAAATCCTTCATTAATTTAAATCTAATGTACCTTGGCATACTTCAACTTCAGCGATATTTCTATAAACTTCACACAATTGCTGATAAATTTCAATTGGTTTAGGATTTTTAGCAAGCAGAAACTGTGTTACAAATCACAACTTACAATTCGCTGCATTCTCAACTAGGCTAATAATTTTAAACTTTGCAGTAACTAATAACGATACAGACCTCATACTAACACAACTGGATACTGACTTATTGGTAGAACTAGTACTGATGGGTTCAATAGCTTTCATTGTGCGTTGCGTCAACTTTACATTTTTATTACTCAAATATTCATTATTGTATTGCGTTAAGATTTTATGATATATGGTTGCTATAAACACTACGTGTTTCGGATTCCACATAAAGCTGTAGGTCGCTTTGTTGCTCTAGCTATTGGGCTATTAATAAATAGTCCTTTCTAAATTAAATCAAACTCAGATAGTAACAATAACTACACTCGTTCATCTACACTCATTCACCTTTCATATTCGCCCATATCTCTACGATCAGCATCTTAGAAATGAATAACGAATAAATGTTTTATATAAATGATAAACATTTAAAAATTTCGACTTGGCAAGAAAAAAAGTTCTTATCAATTTCCTGAATTCTTATCAAATTCCTGGCTTGAACCGTTTGAAGCTTGAAGCAATCGTTTATTAATACAAGCAATACAAGCACGGCTTTTTATGTAATGATAATTTAAAGTTTATGCAGAAAACTAGTAAAAGTGTCAGTACAAAAGTTCTAACTAGGATAACAATACAACAAGTACAACAGTGTAAGTGGATGTCTCTTAGTAAACACCCTTCTAACACGGGTAAATATAATTTCTGCACTGACAGTAGAATTGATGTTATCGACTGGAAAATAGTGAGATTTGTAGGGCACCTGAATAATGGAGTAATTTTGATGCCGAAACAAGTACTGTCATAAAAATAAAGCAACTTTTTTATTTTTATTGTCATTTTTTTATTATTTCACTTGAACCAAAAGACATACATCTTTTGGTTCAAGTATTTCTATGTAATTAATTATGCTTGGATTGTAAAACATAAGCGTCTGTAAAACCACTTTAAGACCGATGAATTTAGATATGTAGCTAATTAATAACCCAGACAACTTTGAAACCCAACGATGTTTGAAAGTCAAAAGAAAAACTAACCAATATGAGTTCAAAGAGTGTTCCTTGGTCAACTTTGAGGAAGTCTGCGTCCCAGCTAGAAATATCATCAGTCCTCTTCTCTTTGTTCTCATCATCTTCTGGTGGTGGAGGGTCATCCTTGTGGTATGTTGCCCACTGAATCACCTTCTTCAAGATTGCGGAATTCACATTCGGCAGAGGCACTACTTCTTCCTCGTCATCATCCATTCCTGTAAAAAATTTTAAAAATACTAATACTAGAGTATGTTAGTTATAAATCAATGGTACACGGTCAGAGTGCATTATCCCCTCTGAGCTTAACATCAGTTCTTACGAATAGAGTAAACACATCACAAAAATACACATAACACTGTTTAATTTCATAACAATTGGTCTAAAAATAAGTAAGTTGTCGAAATGTTACTAATATGTTTATTATATTTAATTGTACATAATAATTAAATATTAGCCTAGATTTACTATTTTAATTTTCATAGGAAACATAAATTAACCATTTAAACTTATTATTCGTAATTACACTAGAACCCCGCTAATCCAAACCTCGTTAGTCCGAATTTCCGGATAATCCGAACCGGCGGCCTGCGCCGATTTTTTTTTTTTTTTAGTGCAAGTTAGAGTGAAGGATGAGCAATTAACAGTACTGTACATGTTTCTGCAACGAAAACGGTTTATTTAGGTTTTAAGTGCAGTATATAAATGTATATCAAGTAAAGTAGAGTACAGTAGGTACATTACAAATTTTAAGAAAGTTTAGTCATGTCAGTTAACTTCAATTGTTTTAAAGAAGAAAACCTGTTTGAAGAAGCAGTGCTGCGCCATCGTCGCAGAAACAATAGGTCAGTAGGTGTAGACACGGGGCTTTGCTCTGCGTATCTTAGGGCAAGATCAAATGCGGCTGCTGCGTCGGAGTGCAATACTAGCTCACTGCCGCCGGTGCCGCTTCCCTCGTTATCGTCATCGCTGCTCTCGGGCTCAGGTTCTCGACGACTCACCGCAGCTACGATGTCCTCATCTGAGAGATTCTCGTGGGTGTCGGGATCTCCTGCCACCCATTCATCCATGTCAGCATTGTTTGCGTCTTCACAACCGGGAATTTCTCTCACCAGTTGAAGCAGGGGTCCTTGATCACAACAGTCATCTGGAGAATCGACGAAATTAAGGAAAGTCCAGAGCTTTCTCCACGACTTTCGAATTGCCTGTTCAGTGACGCAATCCCATGCCTCAGCAGACCAGTACGCAACGTCTTTTATCGTTACTCTTTTGATTTTCTCCATTAAAGTTAGTGTAGCATCTTCTTCTATAAGAGTGCGGAGAAACTTTTTGCGATAGGCAAGCTTCATTGCTTGGAGAACTCCTTGGTCCATTGGTTGCAACAATGCTGTAACGTTGGGTGGCAGAAACATAGTCTTGATTTCGCCACTTTCAAGTTCAGTGACGTCTGGGTGAGATGGAGCGTTATCAACAAATAGGATTGCCTTATTTGGCAAGTCATTATCTTTGTTGAAGCGTTTGACTGCCGGCACAAATTGGTTGTGAAACCAAGTCTTAAATAGAGCCATGTCCATCCACGCTCGCTTTTGATTAGTGTAGTAAACCGGTAGGGACTTCATGTTTACATTCTTAAACGCCCTCGGATTTTTTGCTTTCCCAATCATCATTAATGGTAATTTATGGTTACCAGTGGCATTGCTACAGGCCATCAATGTTACCCTCTCTTTGTTCATTTTATATCCAGGGGCACGGTTTTCTTGCTGCGAAGTTAAACTTTTGTTCGGCAACGCTTTAAAGTTTAGGCCGGTTTCGTCAGCATTGTATATTTGCTGAGGAGAATAGCCTCCTTCACTTATAACATCAGAAAACTCGTCCAAATAAGCTTGTGCCGCCGCATTATCTGAAGAGAGCTGCTCTCCAGTAATCATCAACTGGCGGATACCATGACGCATCTTCCAAAATGCCATAGAAATTGTTACTACTGTACAGACTTTTTTTCCAAATTTGATAATGGAGGAGTCATAAGTCATAACAGAGAGACGAGTAGATTAAAAAAATCACATACAAGATTGTAATAACAGTAATAAAAACTGTTGTTCGGACAAGGTGGTTGAGGTATTATAATGCCATTAATATAAAAAAAAAAAGAACTTCAGAGAGCAGTAGGGATGCTTTGCTGGACAGGGTTGCCTCCATGCAAGAAGCACTGCACTTACCGCAGATAGAGAGGAATGGAAAAGTCTTGTTACCTCTGATGGAAGAGGATTGGATTAATTTATTAACCCTAGAATGGTCGCGCTGGGTCTGTGAGACACAGACTGGTACTTTTTGTTGTTTATTTATTACGTACAGTTGTTCGTTTGGGCTACGAAGTCCTATATCTTCCTAAAACAACCCATAGAATACGCTAGTGTCTCAATACCGGTTTCACTGCTGTCAGTTGATGAATAGTCTTTGTCGAAATGTCACATCATGGGTCTGTGAGGCTCAGCCCAACTATTTGTGGAAGTTTTTTACCATTTTCTTTTGGGTCGGCACTGGTGGCGCAGTGCTGTAACTCAGCTACTTGGGAACAAAGTGTTTGGGAGATTGTAGGCGATAGGTTCCATGCTCGGTTCTCTTAATACCGGCACGGCGTCCGCTCAATGGCTGTCATCAGCGTGGACAATACTAGAGAAGTCTGGAGTGTCCGTGTTGAATGGTAGTCATGGTTCGGATGTTGTGTAGGGGGGGGAGAGAACTGAGTGTCAGACTTGTCAGTTAGCTGAAAATCAGACCAACACTATGTGGTTCGGATTCCACGTAAAGCTGTACGTCCCATAGTTGCCCTGGCTATTGGGCTATTAATAAATAGTCCTTTCTGAGCTAAGCCGAACTCAGATAGTAACAATAACTACACTCATTCATCTACACTTATCACACTCATTCACTCCTCATATTCGCCCATATCTCTACAATCGGCGTCTTAGAGATGAATAATGACTATATTTCTTATTAGTAGTTAAGTTTTCAAGCTTATAAACAATTTTACGTATTTCTAATATATAAACTTGCATTCTGATTTTAATTATGGATCGTAATATGGTTTCTACAAGTGAAATTCATAGAATTTTGGATCATGAAGACAGGAAGTGTGATGATTCTGATACAAATCCGGACTTTCAGGTATCCAAGAAGAAACAGCTGCTGATCCAGAACTGGGGAATATGGAAGATGTTTCAAATGTAAAGACAATAAAACAAAAATGTTTTTATTTTCAGTGTAAGTCGTGGTTTTGTCTTGGACATGCAAAAATGATATGTGATAACTCAAAAATGACTAAATGTAAACTTTTATAAAAAGTGTGCTTTGTAAGGTACGATTTCAACTATTATTTTAAATTACATTTTCATATGTAGTTTTCATAATTTCATTGAATATTAGGTAAACAATTTTGATAACCCTTTTTAATTATAACTTTTATTAACGTTACATAACAGGGACAATAATCATATTAAGTTAACTTTTTTATTTTAATTCTTAAAATAAGTTTTGGTAGATGGGGAAGTCAAAGGTTGTTGGATATTTGCCATCATTACGTGAAAATTACCAATCATTGGGCACCCACACACCCACCCATAAAAGTGCAGTGGTATTGACCTACTCACCCATAAACGTGCAGTGGTATTGACCCACCCACCCATAAAAGTGCAGTGGTATTGATTGGTACTTGTGATTGGTAATTTTCACGTAACGATGGCAAATGTCCAACAACCTTTGTCTCCCCATCTGATACTCCCATCATTAACAAATTTCAAAAACAAAGTTTTGGTAGTTATATACATTTTTATTTTGTATTTAACACATCTTATACATAGCTGCTTTGGGATCACTCACTGACATAAATGTTGAGGTACTTCTCGGCGTCCTAACCCCATAAAGTGTATATTTGAATTGAAGCTCTCTGTCTTAAACCTCCAGAAAAATGTTTTACTCATAAACAAGATGGCGGCTTTCCCCCCCCCCCAAAACTGCTCCAATGTATTTCTTATGGGAGAATCGCAAAATAGTATATTTCATAACAAGAGTATAAAGTGGGGTTTTGCATGTTCGAGACCATATGTTTGAAGTGCGAGACTTGTCGAGCACTTCAAATGGTCGAGAACATACAAAACACTTTCACTCGAGTTTTGAACGATACTTTTCACTACACTACGGAATAAAAACAGGTGTTGTTGACTGTGGAAAATTTTCGGTTGTAAACAATGATTCTTTCGGTAGTAAACAATAGACAGCTGTTGAAAATATGATGTTTCGCAGGTTGTAAACACATAACGAAAACAGCTAAACTCATAGTAGTGTAGTGAAAAGATGTTTTTATGACCTAACTTGAGAAAAAGCTTGATTAAAATGTTCAAACCTTCAGTTCTACACACGTATAAAACGTGCACCTTATATATGAATTTCAGCTTAATAACTCATAAATTTGGGGTATCGGAGGTCTAAAAACCACAATTTTTAAAAATGTAAAATTTTTTAATACTGATAATATCTACTCAAGTGGGGTATCAATTTAAATCTATTTTGACCCTGAATCCAAATATACCATAAGATTTTGAGAAGGGCAAATAATAAGGGGTATGCTCCCAAAAGTAGCAAAAAAAAAACAATCTCCAAAAACCAAAAAAAAGAGTAGTACTAAAATAAAACACTAAAGTAGGGTATCAAACTATAGGTATTTATCTCTTAAATCACATTATACCAATACATTTTAGAAGAGACAACATTTAAGGGCCCCCCAAACTCCCAACCAAAATATATGCTCCAAAACCCAAAATTGGGTAATGTTAAACTAATACAACTAAGCGGGGTATCAAATAAAAGGTATTCTTCCATTAATTACTAATATAACATCAGATTTTAGAGAAGACTTTTATGGGCTCCACAGCCCCAAAAACCAAAATTCATGGTCGTACTGCTTAAAAATCCTAGTGAGGCCGTAAGACTATCTTCCTTACAAAGCGATATGAGAGATCCACTAATGGAACTGTAGCAGGGTGCCTTGGTGAGGCCGTAGGCTAAACTTTTTACCCGCAATGCCGTAGGCCAAGTTTCTCAAAGGAGCCTGCAGCAGAGCGTCTTGGCAAGGCCACAGGCCAAGTTCCACAAATAGCATAATAGTAGAGAGTTCTCAGGTGAGGCCACAGGCCGAGCTTACCTCACATGCATAGTGAGTGACAAGGTTGGAACGCGAAGCATGCAGTGGTGTCCTCTAGTCTTATATATGGCTGCTTTGGGATTACTTACATAAATGTTGAGGCACTCCATAAATGGCTTAAGGTATAGTTCCCAGGCGAGGCCACAGGCAGATTTCCTCACGTGCATAGCGGGTGACGGGGTTGGTACACATAGCGTGCAGGGGAGTCCCCTAGTCAGGCAATTATAAGACTGAATATTTGTGTAAATGAATATTTGTGTAAATAAATAAGTTATAAAATGTTCAATGTTTTTTTTATTTGGGTCCCACAGAGCCAGCCCGACCGTTTAGGTAACTTTTTGCACCCGACCTCTCTAGGGTTAAGTATACAATGCTAGTACATCAAATCATTGACTATGAAATAATCTATACTGTCCTCTCATAAAGGCCTCGTGAAGCAAGTTTGCCTGTCCTATGCATTTAGTTCTTGTAATTCTTTTGTTCTAGAAGAGCCAGCGTCTCTCCCTCTCTCTCTCTCTCTTCAGCACATGCTGAACATAGTGGTGACGAAATTTTTATTTTAAATAGAATAAAATTATAAATACATGAAAGAATTACACTATTATAGATAAGATTATAGTGAATTACTTAAAATACTGATTAAATGCTTTACCTAAATCTTCCAACATAGTCTTGATTGTAACTGAACATTTTGCTATGTCAACATCTACGGTGCAGATGTCCCCATCTGAGCTTTGTAATTTTATGTTGGGCATCTGAAATAAAATGAGAAACTTATAATATTTTTAAAGGCGAGCATAGGCCTGAAAGACAAAACTGATACAATTTATTTGTTATCAATTTAACCTCTTGATTAGAGAATTCTTTTCTTATCTGCAGGGCCCAAAGGATGAGTTTTTTAAGACAAATAATTTCTTTAATATTTTATTCTTTACTTATCATCGTGTTGGATTTAAAAAAACTAACTATATTTATACGTACAGTACATATATATACTATCTGGCTTTAGAAATAACTTGTGAATCTCATTCACTGTCAACTTTTTGCAATATGTTCTTTTATAGAATGAAAATAAATTATAAAACTATGTAAAATACACTAATAACCATCAACTAATACTAAAAGTAGAAATAAACAATTATTTGACATCAAAACAAACAAACACTGGTTACTAGATGACATAAGATGACATCCACTGAGATCGACTATGGAACAGTGAACCGATAGTCGAAATTACAAGTGTTCTCATTGCTCCTGAAACCTAGTGGACGCTTTTGAAACTACAAACAGTCTAGGACGACATAAGAACCAATTTAGAATAATGGTCAAGTGGGTCGTTACACCTGCAGCGATACTATTTTGGTTGCACACAACGGCAGCCCTGTAACAGGTGCAGCCACTCTAATCAAGAGGTTAATAACATAAAGCATTAATTATTTTATATATATATTAAATTAAAACTTTGATTTTGGGTATTAGTGATTGATTATATAATTTTATGAAAACACTTTTTTTAGTAAAAAAAAAAACAAACTAACAATCACATACCTAAACACCTACTGAACACATTCTTTTTCAATATTCAAACTCAAACTTTTTTTAGAATAATAGTTACACTTTTGAAGACATTAATCAATATGTTTAATATTGAAGCCAGTCAGGCTATAAGTTTATCTGATTGTTAGTTTCAATGTCAAGTTGAAACTAGAAAATACAGTTTTCTGTTTATAAACTTACAACTAGTTAGTACCTAGAAACATATGCCGAGGTTAAAATAAAAAATAAAATCTTTTCTACAAGAAAAACAAAACGGAATGCTGACAAATTATGGGTTAGCAATAAAAAAAATGTATATAGTAAAAAGTTATGTTCTATATAAGTTAAGTTCTTCATAAACAAACATTGCAAGATTTTGAACACCTTCTTACAGACCAGAAAGTAGGCCTAAAAAACCATCTGGAAAAAAATTACAAACATAAATGAACAACTTGTGACATATTCTAAGCATATTTTCAAAACATAAAATCAAACAGATTACAAGCATTATCCTAATGCAATTATCTAATCAGACACCTATGAGGAAAATAACCTAATCACAATAATTTAACAATGCTCAATAATGCTGAAAGAAAAAAATACTAAAATAAAATAATATTTTGCAAAACTCACTTAACTTAAAACTAGACTACATAAATCAATCTTTTCTTAATTGCACTAATAGGCTAAAATTTAACACTAGTAGCCTAAAATCATACTTGATGTCCAAATAGGAGAGCTTTATCAAAATAAAGTTAATATTGTAATCAAGTCTAAATTAGGCAATCTAAAGTTATTTGCTGTTTTAATCTAATAACAGAACAAAGCTTGAATTGCTCCTGCGATAGATTCAATTCTGCTAAAAACCCTTTAATTAGTACAGTAATGTAGTTTCAAACTTTTTGATTACTTAATTCCAAACACTTTATTGTTAGTTTTTGTTGCTATATTGAAATATATTTGTAACCAGATGGGAAGTAGTTAACAAGCATGATATAATGTTTGGTCGATAGCAACAATCAGTGCTGTTTATTAAAACAAGTCTGAGGATGTTGGTCGTAGTACTATCTCGACACAAATACACTCTGACAAAGGTCAGGAACAAATATAACCTATAGACTTACTTGTTGACAGTATAAATTAATTTCATTACATTCTTAATAATTACAATTCATTAGTTACAAACTTAATAGTTGTAATAAAAATAGTTCACATAGGATAATACATTGAAAATAATTATTAATTGAATGTTCATAGAGATAATGAGTCAACACATTTTTATCACCCAGACTCAAGTACCTATAAACTTTTCTCCTTATAGAAATTACAAAATAGGCCTAGCTAATTTCGGTAATTTACATCCTATCTGTGAGAGCTTGTGGCCGAGCAGTCTAAGGCGTCAGGACTTGGAACCCAAATTAGAGAGAGCGCAGGTTGTAACCCTGGCTTTGACTACAAGTTTTTATCAGTTCTGCTCACTCTGTCCTGTGCTGGTTCTCCTTCCCTTAATTTGTCGGCACTTGTGGCGCAATGCTGTAACCCAGCTACTTGGGGACAAAGTGTTGAGGAGAGTGTAGGCGATAGGCTCTGTGCTCGGTCCTCTTACTACCGACACGGCATCCGCTCAATGGTTGACATGGACACTAATAAGAGTTCTGGGGTGTCCATGTTGGATGGCAGTTAATGTTAAGATGTTGTATAGGGAAAAGAACTAAGTGTCAGGCTTGTCAGTTAGCTGAAAATCAGACCAACACTACATGGTTCGGATTCCACGTAAAGCTGTAAAATTGTGTCCACACAAATTTTGTCACAATTTTCCCTGACTTTCCCTGACCATATCGGATAACTTTCCCTGACCCTCACAATTTTTCAAAAATGCATTATAGTCTAAATGTGTTGTATTTTAAGCATTACATAAAAATTATTATTCTGGAGATATTAATCTTGCTATTAAACAGTTAAATAAACATTATATAAGAAAGAAACAAGAAAACCCAGCCTCCTCCATACCAATAGCTGGCCTAGTTCTCTATCCCTTTCTTTTTTCCACTTTTTTATACTAACATTTTATTGAAAATACAAATACATTTCTACAAAGCTACATTGATAATATTTTCATTATGAACACTTACAAAAAGGATATATATATATATATATATATATATACAGTAGAACTTCGATTAACCGTCACTCGTTTATCCGTCAGTCTCTGTTAACCGTCAGGGGTAAAATTTAAAATAGCGATTTTAAATACTGTGCCGCGAAGCAACTGCGCGAATACACAATGGACCACAAAAACAGCTAATGTTTTGAGTCTCAACATCTTGACGATCGGCGTCTTATGAATAAATAAAAAAAATAAAATAAATTTAACATTGGATGGTAATTTATTTGTGTATAAAATCGATGATAGAGAACATTGCACCATTGACCACCGATTTAATTTATTGTAAAAATAACTAGAAAAAATGCAACGTTAGTTGAGGTTAAGGCCGACTAGAGCATAAAACAATCCCCTCAAATCCATTACTGGGGCAGTTTTCCCTGACTTTCCAGAATTTTTGTTCATTTCTCTAACTCTCCCTGACCAAATTTTTTCCCCCGACTATCCCTGATTTTCCAGAATGTAGACACCCTGTGTAAGTTGCCCTTGCTATGGGGCTATTAATAAATAGCTCTTTTTGAGGAACAGTCGACCTTAGTTATTAACAATGACTACACTCATTCGCCACTCATATTCGCCCATGTCTTGACGATTGGCATCTTATGAATGTCTAAAAAGTTAACCGCACATATCAAAAGTTCTATTAAGAATGGGCAACAGTAAAAAAAATGCTGAGCAACAAAATATGCAAACAGATATTATCATTGATTATATAAACCTATAATACAGATAAGTTTTGTGTATAAAATCAATGATATTATCTATAGCTATGCAAACTGCCAAGAAATTATTGTCAATGATCTAGGTGAGCTCTTTGAGTACGTTAAGTTAATGCTACAAGTATTGTATGTGCAGATGACACTACCTTCTTTAATATTGGTGACAGTTTAGATTCTCTAAAAAACTTATCTGAAAATACAATGAAAGAAGCTTCACTGTGGTTTAAATAAAACAATTTTCTCCTGAATGAGTCATAAACACAAAATATAATACTTGGCTTAAAATTTGATTACAACAATAAATTTGATCATAACTCAGTAGTTTCTATAAAGTTTTTAGGGGTATATTTTGATCATCATTTAACTTGGGGACCACACATTGATTACATTTCAACCAAACTATTTAGAGTCATTTGACCTTTTACAACGGCTATCCCTTTCCATTCCTGAAAACGATGTACGTACCACTTATTTTGCATATTTTCAGTCACTACTGAGATATGTATGGCCTGATCTTATGGGGAAACTGCAGTAAAATAAAAAGTATTTTAGTGTTACACAAAATAAAGCTGTCAGAGTAATCTCAAAAACTGCTATCCGAGATCATTGTAAACCTCTGTTTGTTAACAAGAAAATTTAAACTGTAATTAATCTTTATAAATATGATCCACTTTATATGTAATGAAAAACCCACATTTATTGAATTATACTAGTAGTGTTTACAGATATAACTAGTATCTGAACAACTATAGTAGTGAGAAGACAAAACAACCATTATTTTCATGGTATTAGTAAATCCATGAAAATCACATAGTTATTTCATTAAAGATTTACAATAAGCTTGAACCATTATTTTCATGGTATTAGTAAATCCATGAAATCACATAGTTATTTCATTAAAGATTTACAATAAGCTTGAACATATTATTCAGAGAAACTATTCAAACTGAAATTTTACAGTTCGCTCCTCGAATCTCCATTTTATTCACTACAAGAATTTGTTTATTCAAATTGTAGGATTTAAATTGTTACATTTAGTTATTTTGTCTTAACTCAATTTTATTATGTTTAAATTTTATTAATTGTTAAGTTTGAAATTTACTAAAATTGTTAAGTCTGTATTTTGTTGATTATTAAAATTTTGTTTTTAATTAGGTGTTTAAGTTTGTTATGATTTTATTGGCTTATTGATTGTTGCATTTTTTTTACTATTAATATTAACTTCTTACATCAAATAGGCCTAAACTATCCTGTTTTGTGGGTTTCAGGTTTTAGCTACCAGTATATGATCAATTTTACTAGTTCCATGGGCCAAACCTCCTCAGACTTATTTTAATCTGTTTTTTATTGTTAATTAATGTTTTTCTGATTGTTATTTTTATATTTATTTTATGTCTTAGTTTTATATATTTAAACGCTTGTACTTTTGACTCGGCCTTCTGGCAGCAATCTGACATTGTCAATACTTGTAAAAGTTTTACGGCAATAAACATGATTTGATTTGTTCCTTGAGTTATCAAGGGCAAGGTTTGCCTGAAGTCTCCAGCCAGCATAACTGCCCCTCTGAACTAGACGTTTGCAATTTCTGATCTCTTGGAGTGTCCAGAGTCTCTATACCTCCTTTGTGGGCCATTGCAGCTTGTTACAAACTATTAATACTGTTTCTTTGAGTACCTGACCCATATCGCTTTGTCATGATATGTTGCTTATAGGTGTATCTGAGTGGTTCAGGTTTATAAGTAACTTGTAAGCAGAATGAGCTGTCTTTCCACCATCAACCAATGTTGTAGTAATGCCAAATGATGCAATTGAACTGTGATGGCAATCTTTTTCTCACTCCTTATTTTGGCTAATAACAAATTTACTAAAAATTTTTTTTCTGTACCACCACGAGCGTCTAGGAAAAATAGTTGCCCAGATTTTGAAACAATGTTGCTTGTGATTTCTCTGTAAACATTACGTTTTCGACTGCGTATTCTTGTGCCGGTTAATTGCAGTTTCAAGTTGTGTAGAGCAGATGCAAGCTCTAAACTTGTGTAAAAGTGATCAGTAAATACACAAAAGATTTGTACACTGTCACAATCTTTTAATTTATTTTTCAATTACATTACTATTCTGCTTGATACAAGCAAATCTGGCCTAATTAGTAGTTTATTAATTAGCATAATACATGTTGGTATATATACAGTACAAATAAATGTCACACAACACAAATTTATTATAATATAAGCACAAAAATATTACAATACAAGTACAAAATGCACAAATATTACGGTGATCGATTTCAGTGAACCACGCTCACCTTCCTCAGACCAGAGGGATTCACAAAAGAATCTTTTGTGTTGTATTGTGTGTCCAGAGGGATTCATTTGTGAATTCCTCTGGTCTGAAGAAGGTCGGTGGTGTTTCACCGAAATCGATCACCGTAATATTTGTTCATTTTTTACTTGTATTGGTAATATATTTGTGCATTTTGTGCTTATTTCATTAATTTTTAGAATTGCTGTTAATTTCATTTCAGATTTCGTTATTTAAATAACCTATTATAAACAGTTGAAAAGTTCTGTTTGAGGAGTTAGGCCTTAAAGTGTTTAAAGCCACTTTTTAATACAAATCTAAACTTGTCAAACCCCACATCAATGTCAGTCCACTTACTCAAATCTCCATAATCAATTTTGCCTTCATTTTCTTTTTTATTCCTGTCTTCTTCTATTTCTTATCCATCTAGATTATTATTATCTGCATCCTGTCAATTGGGGTATCCAGTAAAATATGGTTTATTATATCTAATTCAATTCTTCTTAATTCTTCAAATTGTTCTTCAATGTTAGAATCAACATCGCTTTCATGAATATGTTTACTATCAGAAATAAGTTAGTTCATCAAGTATTTGTCTAAGATCATCAGAGTTATTTACATAAATATTAACTTCAGTCATTTTGATATCAATTATTCAACAACTTTTGTTAACAAAATCCAACTATGAAAACAAGATAGTTAGACTACAGGCTTCATGAGATGTCTATAGTAAAATAGAACAATTTAAAAATATCCTACATTTTTTAAATGTAAAAAATAAGTACAGAGTGGGAAAAAATATGGGAACGCTTTCACACTTTTTTATGACTTCAATGGTAACAGTGAAATCCTACATATCATCATTGTTACAAAGAACACACTTTTTGACGCCATTAGCAATATTTCATCTTTTCAGGGGGACAGCCCACTTGGAGTTAAACAAAAATCTTTATTGTAAGCCTAGGTTGAGTTTGGTATCAAACTAAAGGTCTATTCAATAGAAATTAATTGCCGCAAACCAGACTTCGAAAGGTCTATCCTTTCCAGAATAGCGGTCATTTGGATTTCAAAGTTTGATTTTAAATCAAAGTTTTAACTTTTAGGTTGGATTTTAAAGTAAATTGTTCTAACAAAAACTATACTTTATGGAACACAATAACTAAAAAAAATTAAATTATCAAATTATCTAGATGGAAAAAATAAAGTTGTGAAAGCATAGAAAATATAGAAATCTTAAACTTTTCAATAGTTGTTTTCATTTCACTGAAGGACACATTAAGTCCATCGAATTGCTCCCTCCATGTTATTAGCCATATCTTTCTGCAGAGTTTTAAACATTTCCATAACAGTACAGGTTTGGTAGTCTCCGCATCCGAACGGTTTTGGTGGAGGTGGTTTTTCTTTGACATGCCACACATCGCCACTTGCGAGACCCTGAGCGCAGTAGCTTCCTCACAGCATCGTTGTACTGGCCACATGTGAGATGATATAAATCGCTGCACTCTGTACACTTTGCCACATTTTTGCCAATTATTCTTAGAAAAATTAGTAGGTGTATATAGAGGTGTCCAACATTACCAATGCGGAAACCAGCAGCAACTGCGACAGTGCCAGCCGTGAGACAGTACCGCAAGACAGTTCCAGTTCCAAACAGTTCCACGACTCATGAGACACACTCTGTGGTACTTTTAGCTTTAATGGTGTCAGTTCTACAGTTAGAGGTGTGCCAAACAGTACCAATGCGGAAACCAGCAGCAACTGCTACGGTGCCGGCCGTGAGACAGTACCGCGAGACAGTTCCAGTTCCAAACAGTTCCACGACTCATGAGACACACTATGTGGTACTTTTAGCTTTGATGGTGTCAGTTCTACAGTACCATAAAGGGTGTGGATTTTTAATCATAATTTCAGTTCCAGCTTAGTACTTATGTAACGTTCATACTCCCATAATATACAATTTATCTATTATATTTTATAGTTTATATTAATATTTTAGTTTTTATAATTGCATATTTTTTATATAATATAACTCAGTTATAAAGTTAGAGCTGTAGAGGTCATGAAGTAGGTCAGAGAATGCTGAGGCAGCAGCGTCAGCATTCCTGGAGTGATGGTCAAGGAAGAGGGGCAGTTGAGTCTAAGCTGAGGTATGTGTTGGGTGAATAGAGAAGTGTTCTAACAGTGCGGGAGTATTTGCTATGTAATATGTTTTGTTGTATTTGGCTTTCAAGTTGTTTGAGTTAAATGGATCATGATGAGTGTTGTTGTTTAGTAATATTTAATTATTTGGATTCATGAATACTTATAAGATAAACATATACTCTGTTAAACACATGTTTGATTTCAATACAACATAAATGTAAATATTCATCTATAACGTTCATTTTTATGGATATATCGATTAAATGCTTACGATAATGCATATTAAAAAAGAGTTAATCTCAGGAATAATAAGATTTTAAAAAAAAAGGATAGTATGATTTATTTTACAAAATATGCAGATAACATTTTTAGGCCTATATATGAACAAAATATTAAATATAGCCCACTTTTTGACAAAATTATAGTTCATATTTAAATAGACGAGTTCCCTAACTTTTGTAGTTTTCAACTGAGTTCGTCTTTCATTTATATTTAAACCTGTTTTCGAAAAAATACGTTCACAATAGAATAGACGTGGTAATGAAACATAGGTATTGTTTAGCCAGAGTACTTAGTATTGAGTATAGTAAATTAGTACTAATATAAGATAACAATAATACTATAAAGGCCGAATAATACGATTAGCGATAGCATACACCTAACTGTTTGGTTTTGGCTATTAAATTATTTAAAGAGTCTACAGAAGTAAAGGTCGAGAATTGTTTCATTTCTAAGAAATGCATAGTCCGTGAGAATGGGTACTGTTGACGTTGCCGGTACTGTATCACTGGCTCTATGGAGTTGGAACTGGGAGTTCCAAATGTTGTAGTGGAACTGTCGCGGTTACGAGCGTAAAACAGTACCAAAGAGACAATTCCAGTTACTTTGACCCACCTCTAGGTGTATACAGTATATTTTTTTTAAGGCTACAACTTTCTACAGCCTTGATTATCGATAGTACTAGGCCTATAGGTAGTTTTTGCCTATTGATTGCATGAGCAACAATCAATAGTTTAGACAAGACTTAACGGAGCAACAGTAGTCCCGGAAAACTTTCCTCCGTTCCCAGCCTTAAACATCTATTCTATAAGTAATCAGCGTGTATCCTGTGTAGTGTGTGAGTCAGTCAATGTTAGACAGGCCTCAGTTTAAGGTATAAAATATAAATATCGAGGTTTTCTGAATTCGAGGAATTTCTGTAAATATAAATGTAAAATGGGTTGAATTTGGCCAGTAGGCCTATGAGATAGATCATGGTATTTATGCAGTTTCTTGCCACCAAACAAATTTGGAACATTTTGCTTGAAATGGGTCTAGAATTGCCTGTATTTTCACAAGATATGCTTTTTATTCCGCGGAAATAACATATTTTACTGAAAAATTCTAAAAAACCAATGTCACAACTTTTAGTATTTGTATCAGATTTCCGTTAATTTAACCCTTTCAGGAGTAAAAACGTCATATGACGTCCTAATTTTCGTGACTGAAAGAAGTATTAGTTTTGAAAAAAAACAAGTTGTAGAGGAGTAAAAAAATTAAATGTCAAAAAATGTTTCAAACTTGTTTATTACATTACATAATTAATTATTATATTTCTTATCATTTAAAATTCCATTGATTTAGTAATTTTTTTTTAGTGTGGAAAACCTCAAAGCAGGGGTATATGCATAGTGGGATTCGGCATTGAGAGCATTCATGGGAAGTGTCCTTGCGTCTTTTTTGCTGGGTTTTGTGTTGTTGCACATGTAACACTTCCTGCAGACTCAATAAATGTACTGTGTGTAGCTGTGTAGCTGACGGACAACTGAGAGAATGTAAGTGAAAAGCGCGCCAATGGAGTGAAATGTGCGCCAAACGTTATATCAGCTGCACGCCAGCTGATGACATCGGGCGGGAACCAAATCAGTTTAGAGAGAGAGGACAAATGAATGTTACCACTGACACGAAGAGTGCCAAAAAAATGTGCACATCTGAAATTTGAGTTTGCCTGTGGCAGATAGTAATAGTGTAATGTGTTAAGAATATGCACAATTAATTTAATAAATTAAATAATTTACCATTACACAAGACGTCACATGACGCCCTTACTCATTTAGGCCAATTTATAAAAAGACGTCATATGACGTCTTTACTCAATTTAGCTAAATTAACGCACTCTTGAAAGGGTTAAATAGTATTTTAATTATCTTTTTTTAATTTTGATGTTTTTTTGCGCTGAATACAAATTTGAAAACTATTTTGGTCTAGGCCTATTACAAATATTTCTCAAGAAATAACGGAAAAACTACTATCGCGGCGGATCGTGATTAGCGGCCATTACGCGATAATTATATACAACAACTATTAATCACAAAAACCGAATCCACCTATATTCCCGCCGGAGTGACGGCCGGCAGGCCGTCACGAAGGCCAAACACTCAAATTTAACGCAAATTACGAATTTTTGGTGAGAAAATAGACAATTAGGATAAGTTAGGTTATGTTAATAAAAATTGCATTTTTCGAGCTCAAAAAATAATTTTACTACAAAACCAGTTATATATTTGTGTTCAGCATAAAAAAACACGAGAAATGGAAAAAAATTGTCAAAAAATAAAGATTTTTTTAAAAGTTGGTTTTTCATTATTAGATAAAAAACTAGTTTTTCGATTTTTCAGTAAAAAACGAGTTTTCTGCGGATGAAATCAAACTCCTCAAGAGATATAAACTCATATTTCACCACTTTTTAAACATGAAATCGTATTTTCAGAGGTGGCAAGAAAGTGCAAAACTACCGAGATCACTTGATAGTAGAAAAAAATGGTGTGACAAGTTCTCACAACCCGCTTAACTTGCATATATCTGTGTGTAGTAGCCTACTTGTATTTCTGCAATTGAAGTTTTAATATAAATAAGATTTTTTTATAAATGAAAAATCAGTTTATATATGATTTAGTTAGGGATAGATATGCGACATAGAAAATGACCTACTGAATTCACTGGTGTGCGAGCGAAATGCACCGAGAAGTGGAAGTGAAACAAAATTGTGAAAATGGCTAACTTTAACCATGTTCCAGTTCCAGGATTAAAATATTGTGTTACAGTTACAATTTGAGTGATTGTCTATCGATTGTTGATGACCAATAGTATCAGGACTATCGATTGTACTCTACTATCTACAATCGGCCTTTCCTACTATCTACACCTTAAACCAGGCAATTATAACCGAATTCAGAAAATATTCTAGGATTTTATTAAGTGACAAGACAGTCAACCCAAATCACTAGACCTAGACCTATGCAGTATGAATTCTTTACAGATGGTAAAACTTGTAGTCTTCAAGCTTGGATTAGGGCAAATAAAAGAATTTGTAAACCTAAGAAATTATAAAGTTAGTTACATCATGAAAAAACTATAGAGAACTAAGTTATGTGTAAACATTACAGTGAACATGATGAACAATAAGTTCAGTTACGAATGCCAAGAAAATCCAAAACTAAGATTGCCTCTGGGCTGACTAGCTAAACACAGAATTAAAGCTTTAATTTATAAGCTAAATGAAAATTAAGAACTACAAAAGTACCTTTCTTTTAATTTCAATAAAAATCCTGCTTCCTGAACTAAAATTCCAAATACGGCAATGAAATTGGAATTGGTAATGGAGAGGAGACGAGATGATACAGGTAAGTAACGGAATTTTTTTCACAGGCAAGGCAAGCAACTGAGCAAGGCGATTCAATTCAGCAACTGGCTTGAGTGGCTGGACACTGGACTACAGTAAACCCAAACCGCATGAAAATGTTTAGTTCAGTCTGCCTGAAAGTCCCCTGCCGTAACTGATGACAGTTTGCTAATCCCCGAACCACGTAACTTGTCCTTCATTTCATTTATTGACCAACGGCAATACCTTTTTATATAAATGCATTTAAAATATAAAAAGCAATATATTATAAGAACTAAAACTAAATTGCCCTAGGTTAATTAAGATGCACGTAAATTTGGTTGCTCAAAGAGACAAATAAACTAAATATAGCCTAGATAATAGTGAAATAATAATTGGTGATCTGATAGACCTGGAATTGATAGTTGTGAAGAACAATCAATAATTAGTAGTATAGTGAATCAGTACAAAAAATAAACAGTACAAACAATGACACTTATTAACAATAACAACAGAATAATAACACTACTAACAATAATTAACAAAATATAACACTAAAAGATCATCAAAACAATTAAATTATAGTACGTGAGATAACAGGAAATATAATTTGCAATAAACCGAAAACGAACAAAAACAGAATAAATATTTAAACATAGCCAAGCAGACAAAGAACAGTAACAAAAATGTATGTTTTGATAAAAGAGTAGGTTTGTTAAGAGATTTAATCTTGCCCTTAAAAATATTAATATTATCAAGACTAAAATCAATCAAACCAGAAATAGCATTTGGATGCCAACACGCATCAAACGAGGCAAAGGACTGTTCTTTGTGTAATTAATGCTGTAACAGTTATTCTTCGTACGGTTATTTTGTTTGTACAGTACTCAGAATAAAACGATCTTTAATTCTTCGGTCCAGTTTGTTACGGCTTGTCCCACTGCTGTTACGACTTTATCGATAAAAAATCTAATCGTTAAACGCCGCATGTGTCTCTGCGTTAGAAAGTTTGACTATTCATTTTGTTACGATATAATTCTACTATCTATTGTTACGCTTTGCAAATCTCTTATACATCTTACATCGACTTTCTTCATCGCAGTCACAATGACCGGAGAATCGTCAGTTTGTGACAAGGTGTAGGTTTGTGTTACGTTTATGTACACATGTGTATGTAGTGTAGCAGTGAGACTTATAAGATTACAGATATTGCCCAATAAAGTGATTATGATCTTCATAGAAGTCTTTAAGTCTGTAGTATGTTTTATTAAGACGATACTTTTTAGCAAGTGTCCTGGTAGGATATTATGCAGTTTTACGCATATAATGGAAGGGGGTTTGCTGGTTTTATATGACTTATTTTGGATTAGGCTTCTGTTTTGGGATAGATTTCTCACTAGGCACAATAGTAAGGTTACTATGTGTCTTATTTTTCTCGGACATGTTCTCTTTTTGTGTTTTGCGAAAACGTCCGGGCGGATGTTTGAGAAACCTTCTGTTTAATAATTTGTCTGTGGGTTTCACGAGCAGTGAATGAATATTGGTAGTTACTCTTTATATAAATTCATAATTGAAATATAAGTTGATATTTAAGTCTTCAGAGTTGTTTATTATGCAGCCGTCACTTTATTGGCTAAACGAAACGTCATATTTATTAGAAAAGACGACTTTTATTTCTAACTCTATGATATCAGTTGGTATTCAACCTTGTGGTTGGTTGGTTTTTATAGTTTTCCCCCCTTTTATTTACAATTTTTTCATACAACTTGAAAAATTAGTAAATCTCATAAATAAGGGTAATTATCCTGAGTCAGAAACAACCCTTGCTCACATACATTTTAGAACAAGGTTGTCCTGACTTACAATGTTCTAAAATAAGAAAGAATCAAAGAAAAAAAAGTCAGTGAGTCTTTTAAACGCTAAAACAGTGAAAGTTGAATGTTGAAACGCACGAAAATCCAAGGTTGGTGGATCTCCATGCACTGTCCTGTGCACTGTGAAAAACTGCTACTTCTGACTCATTTCGGGCATGCCTTGATGCATGCGTCCTTTGCGCTAAGGCATGCGCTAACGCACGACGACAGGCATGCGCTTAGCGCAAGCAAAAGCGCACGAGTATGGACATACCTATTGGAATATTTCCTTTCTGGTTTATGGCAATGTTGTTAACGTAATCAGACATCCACGATAGTAAAACAAGCACACTGTATTTATTTGTAAACGCAGTAGGCTTTTGGAGTTTTTTTACAAATTGGACTTTCACCTCTACGATTGTGTTATTTGTCTTGCAATATAAAGTTTGAAAATATATTTTCAATTTAGTGCTATGCTGCTTAGTGAATATGAAAGTATATACAGTATATATATATTTTAATGGTGCGTGGGTTATGGAGAAAATGTTAAATCATAACACATTATTATTCAATGATACTTTTCCTGGCAGGAACCCTATTCCTAAATCCATAGAGAGAAATAAATATAAATAACATCACTGACATTACATAATGTATATATTTATATTGCAATGTATTCTAGCTGCCAAGGATTCTGATGGTTATTTTGTAACTAATTTTTCGTTCGTTTTTCGTTGTAAAAAAGTCGTTCATATCATTATTATAAAATTTAATGATATGCCTCATAACATTAGACACCTTCTTGAACTAGATAAACCAATCAATCAAACATTTCTTTATTACCTTTAGACTTAGAGTAAGCATTGGCATGAGTTAAATACAAATAATGAAATTATAAATAGATAACAACCATTTAAATTTATTGAAGTTATACTTCTTTGCGCCCGTTAGACACTTTGGGATGGGATGTTGGTCGAGAAACCGCGTCACGCTGAAAAGTAAGAACAAATTTTTAAGAACTATCGATTAATCGATTGTTAATCGAAGAAATTTAATAGAAGAAATTACTGATAATGATAATATAGGTGTATAATATAGTAATAAAGTCACGTATAATATATTGAAGATAAATATATTGAATAATATTGAAAAATGTCTTATATTTCATTTATATATCCTGTCTGTTTGTGTGCGTGAGTGGGTGTATGAGAATGGCCAAAGAAGTATAACTTCCACCGTGTGGTCCGACGCACACCCAATTTTTTTTTTTTTTTTTTATTTATATATGAGACGCCGACACAACGATGTTGGTATTTTAAGGGGGTTCGGTACTCCCTATCCCGCCCATGTTAAATTTAACAACTTTGTTGTTCCTTTTCTAGAAATCTACTTAAGATATTGGAGTTAAATTTTTCAGGCTTGTTTTTACACCCTTTCTACACACTTTAACGACGAGAATTGTAAAAAAAAAACACACAGAAAAAAATGAAAATCTTTTTAGAAAATCTTTAAAAAAATTCTTTTTTTATGGTCATAATATATTTTTTTTTATTATTCAAAGAAAGTCATTGGAAAAAGCTCTTCGTCAAAGTGTGTACATGCATGTAATAAATAAGAGACAAAAATTTGGTTGGCCTATGTCAAATAGTTCCTGAGAAAAGGTACATTTTATAATAAAAAATATAGTTTTCGGAAAAACGGCTTTAAAAGTTTTATTTACCTTCTAATACATGCCAGCAGCATAAGAGGGACCTGCTACACAATCATCCTCCTCCATATCATCCTCCAGCTTCCTTTTCAAGAGTCTCTTGCTTTGTCTAGCTTTCTTCTGGATTTCAGCAGCTTCTCGATCACCTTTTTGAATGCGAGCGATGTCCAGATCTTTCATCACCGACGCACAGTTTAGTCCTGGTTCAATTCCCAAACTCTTCAACACTTGACACTTGGCAATATTACCTTCATTGAAGGATGCTACAGCATCATATACACCTAAACAAAGGGTATTGAGGCCAACAAAATTTATTTTTGGCAGACGACCCCAGATTACGCTGTTTAGCGACTCGTTCGGGTTCTGCGTTTTACCGTGCAAACATTTTCTCAACAAGTCAGGGTTGGCTAGGTCCCTAAAAGTAGGCTTAATTTGTTTCATTATAATTTCTGGCAAATGAAAATGCTTGGTGTGGTCATAAGTAAGGTTTTCAGCCATTGCCCTTTGGTACTTACACCAACTTGTCTCACCCTTAGGGCAGAGACCGTGCTGCGGGTTTTCATTGCTCGAGCAAATGTGAAAATATTCAGCCCAAACTTCTTTTTTCATAGACTCTAAGTTAGAGGTATTGCGCCTAATTGCTACACCATAATAGTTTTGAATTTTTTGTATGGCTGCATCACTTAGCCTACCTTTTCCGAACATAGACTTTTCATCTGCTAACTTCTTTCCCTTGCTTTTCTGCTTCAATGCCCTCAACCGTGATCCCATTCTTTTTTGAATATGGCCGATACATTCTAACTTTTTAATTACAAAGTCTTCACCATATATTTTCCTGTCTTCTACATTCTTGAATGCTTTGGAGTCACCATCCCCCAAGTAGTAAGCATACCGAACATTTTTTTCAAGTGATCGTTGAAAGATTTCCATCACACCTTCTATTTCCATTCCACCACTCACTCCCTGATAATTGGCAATACAAGTAGGCAAATGAATGCCCTCATCTTTTTGTTCACATCTACAAAATTTAGATTTGATGGACACATCTACGACCTTGCCTGTGTCGAAACTTGTAGCTGAGACCACGCCATTCAGCGAGGTGTGGCCTCGCTTTTGCCAAGTACCATCCAGGGCAATACTTATGTCTCTGGAGTCCTCATTTATTTTCACAGCTTCTTCTAGAGCTGATGACATTGACTGTGAACATACATCTTTTACATATTTTCCAATAATTTTGTTGTATTTTATAAACCGTGTAGGGGGTGAAGGTAAGTTCATTACTGCAGCCAGAATCTTGCCACCAGTTTGTCCTTTCCCGATACAACGCATGCCGTACACATACCTTACATTTACATCATAGACTTCACATTTTTTCCCATCTTCTTTCACTAGGCTTACTTTAGATGAAGTAAAATACTTATTTCTTCTATCACAACCCTCACATTCAAACATTATTTCTGCTGCTAGGCCTACATGTTTACCTACGCGGAGGGAAAGATCGGAACCGCAGTCCCGACACACGGCAACTTCAGATAGTATTTTTTTAAGTACATTACTGCTTATAATAAGATTTGTACAATCAGACCTTGAAAAGGAATCATATTTGTCTAAATTTGGTATGAGCTTTATATGTGATGAGCTTTTGATGTCAATAGTGGACCCAGGCAAAAGGGGTTGATCTTGGTCTGGTGTCAGCATAGGCCTATGAGTAGGTTCACTTGCAATAGGACTATTTGTTCCTTCTGATTTAGGTTTACCAATGTTTTTGCGTTTTTTAAAAACTCTAGGAATACTTGATCTAGGCATTTTTGAAAATAACTAATATTAGCACTGTTTACACTCAAATGTTCTTCAAAACACAATGAACTAACACTTTTCACAGAAACTGTAAGTAAGTAAACAAACAATATAAAAGGCATAACCTCAACTGAGAATGACAGCTGTCAACAACACAGAGAACAGTAGAAATATAAACAGTGTTACCAAGGCAACAAAATGTAAAAACATTAGTTTATGAGTCTTATATGCTATACGATGATCTATTCTAGCAGGTAGCTAGAAAAGTATGGTTTTTAGTGGGTGCCAAAGGACGTTTCAACATTTTTTTAAATATGTTCCCAATACCGTACATACATTTTTTATATACCAAAATGTTCAGAAAGAAACAGAGAGTTAAAAACAGTTAAAAACCAAAAATGCATTTTTTTAAAGTTTTTCTGTACCGAACCCCCTTAAGGCGAATATGAATGGTTAGATGAGTGTAGGATGAGTGTGGATGAGTGTAGTCTTGTTACTATCTGAGTTCGACTGTTCCTCAGAAAGGGCAATTTATTAATAGCCCAACAGCCAGGGCTTTTTTCCAATTCAATTCAAATATTCTTCATTTGAAGTTTGCATAGTATACCAAGAATGGTGTCATATGTTATTATGATAATATAAATTTTACCTTGAAAACTATTAAACCTTATTAAACTATATTATTAAACTATTAAACCTTAGAACTAGAATATGTTCTTCTAAAGGTCTACAATTTTGTAATACTGTATAACAATGTTATGTTTTTCAAAATTACAACATTATTAATATCCACAATTATACTATTATTTAGCAGTCTCAAATCAAAATCAAAATTCATTATTGTTCTGAACATTTACAAAAATGCATGAACATTGTCAATAAATCCTATAAATACATACGTACAAGCCACAAAAAGTCTTAAGATATAATATAAACTATAATATATACAATAATTTGAGCATTAAACACATATTACAATATATCTAATTATTGAAACAACATCTAAATGATAATCTTAAGAAACTAACCAGTTAACCTATTTACATTACTACTTATTATTTATGAAACTATGGACACTGCATTAGTCTTTACTTGTCAAGTATGCTTTCACAGCCCTTTTAAATTTACTTACTGACTTTACTTCCTTGAGGTGACTAGGTAAGGCATTAAACAACTCTAGACAGGAGTAGTGAACGTATTTCAGGTAAAATGCTGTATTATGTTTAGTAATAGTGAGTTTTGTACGACATCGAAAACTATAGGCTGCTGGTTTTAGAAACTCAAAGTAACACTTATTTCTTATGTAAAACATCAAGGACTTTAAAAATAAAGATGGATGGAAATGTTAAGGAAGGTATCCACACAAGATTCCAGCTTTCCAAGGCCAAACATTGTGCGGATAACTAAGGCAAATAAATGTATTTAAAACTTGGTTCTATAAGCACTCGTTTTGCAGCGTTTATGGAGTTACCTGGATTTTATTTCTAAGGAATGAAAGGTCGGTTGTCACCCGTACAGCGTACTTTGGTATATTAGCTATTTTTAATAAGTTTGAAGAGATTGAATGAATACTAACTTTTAAAGTGCCTTTATGTGATATTAGTGTCATGGTTTTGTCTAGAATTGCATGATTGATTTAAAGATAACATAAATGAAATTATTTGATTGCAATGTTAAATTACATACATTAAAACTTTGCAGTCATTTTAAAGATATATAATGATTTAAGTTATTTGAGATAAAATTATCGTATTATTTTTCGGTTGGTTTTTAAGTTTATTTCGGACAATAAATAAATAAATTTTATATGTTTGGTTTACACTCAATATAACAGAACTGTTACTCACTGCAATAATTTTATTACTACATAAATAAAATAATCATCTAAGGGAATAATATGGTTGAACACCACACTAGAAACTGTACCGCCATCTTGTTTTGATTTAGATCAAGGAGTTCGTCAGTGATGTTGTGTGTTGTTGAATAGAATGTTTGCAAACACCGACAAGATTATTGTATTTGTTAAATTGTTGAGTACATTCAGTACTTTAAACTAATTGGAACGATTTTTATAAAATTTTAGGTTCGTATTCTATTTATTTTCAATTTTAGTTTAAAATTACAAATAAGGGAATAACATGGAAGCTTTTTCTACATGCAACCTAAATAGGCGCCAAACCGAGTTTTGTCATTATTAAACCTTAAGGAGAGATCTAATTACAAAAAGTGATTGTTTAACTTATATTATTTATTGTATTCAGTTTATACACCCTTCACATTTTAAGATCAATCTAAGTCTGAATAGCTTAAAACATCAATTTATAAGAATTGGGTGGCACTATGTTGGATGCTAATTTATCATTACCATATAACAGTTTTTGACTCTAGGCCTAACAGTATTGGGATCCGATTTATAATATTTTGTAGGTGGTAGATATGATAATGATAGTTAAAAAGATTATCTCACTGTCAGGCTAACTCAATGTCCAGCATTCATGCATGTCCTAGGCTTGTATTTACCATTTACAAACTACAAATCCTTTATTCTCAACTATGGAGAATGGCTGATAGGATAACAAACAAATGCATCAATAAATTATCCAGATTTTTTTCTGTCCCTCACTAATTTTATTTTGAACTGGCAAAAAGGCTGTGATACTGGATTGATTTTTCTGATCAGGAATAGCCTATCTGTATGTGGTTCTGAATTGTTGCACGATATATATAGAGTTTGAGTCAGATACATTGCATACTAGGCCCTATAGTAGAAGTGGGTAGTAGGCTACACGTCATGCTTTACAAATAGTTGAAGTCTGAGTCTTACAGATAAATTTTATCATTTGATATCACCCCTTACGATGTTTTCGTACATGTTTAACGGTAGTTTTTAAGTTTCTTGGCCATTTGGCATACATACATTGCATTTGGCAAGTACTCAAAACACTAGTGGTACTAGGCCTAGTCAATTCTAGCCTTTTTATTCATAGTTTTAATTTAGGCTATTCAAAACATTAAGAAAACTAATATATAGGCTATATAGGCTACTTTAAGAAAACTAAAAAAAACGACATTAACAAAAAAGAAATTAAATAATAGCCTATACATGAAACAATGAACTAAATATTAATAAAACAAACGGTAACAATGCACTTTCCTGCCATCTCTGAAAATACGATTTCTTGTTACAAAAAAGTGGTGAAATATGGGTTTATATATCTGGAGGAGGTTCATTTGAACTGCGGAAAACTATTTTTTTTGTTTTACTGAAAAATAGAAAGAAAAAAAATCAACCAGTAAACAATTAATTTTGAACTTTAGCTTCTTAGATTTTATTGATTTTTGGCATATTAATAGTACCTAGTAAAAATATTAAAAATCCAAAATTTTAGATTTGTTGAGAATTTAGTTTATTAGTTATCAAGGGTTAAAAACGCTAAAAAGTACTGATTTTGTTCAGTTACTTCAATTTTATCTTTCAATATAGCTAGTTTAAGCTAGATTGAAAGAGTGACTGTACAGCTAGTTATTTAATATCTTAATGAAACAACTCTGTAGGGCCTATGTTTATGTAACTAATTTGTATTCAGTTATTTGTGTGTGCTTGTGTTTGTATACAACAAATTAAAACAATGCATTTATTATAATCCAATATTTAAAGTTTTTTTTCTAAATTAAACTCACGTTATATCCATCAAATATAATATTAGCAGTAGGGTCTATATAATATTCCCAATCAATGGCTATTTATTTATAGGGGTCTAGTCCCCTCTCCCCCAATTAAAGTTTATTCCTATTTAAAATGCCAACTAGATGTCTTCCCAAGCCACACTGCACCCTTTTATTATTTACTTTAAATGACAAGGGGAAATGAAGACTTGCAGTATGTGATTGTTTCTGATTGTTTGGAACACAACACAATACCAAAGGATATGTATTTTGATCTCACGCTTGTACTTAAAATGGACATTAAATCAGGCAACAATGCTCCTAGAAAGTCGAAATTGGTATTATTCTCTTTAAAATTTAAAGGCGTTTAATTTGACATTCAGCATGCTAATATTACTCTAAGGATGTCAATATTACAACTTGCCATATGTATTTTCAAAGGAGCTTTATATGTATTTCAAAGGAAATTGATTGAAATTTTGAAAGAGACTGCCATTTGATTTTAAGAAAACTATATATTTTTCAAATGGAAGCGCAGTTCAATATAAGAACAGGAAAATTTTTCTAAATTTGTGTTCATAAATATTATTTTCAAGTAGAGGTTAAATGGCACTTCTTTGCCACATTTCATGATAAAAGTGCATGCGATGGATTGGGAGGCATAATGTACAGAAACTAGCTGCAAGAGCTAGTTTACAAAGACCTTACAACGATCAAATTTTAACTCCTAAGGATCTCTTTAAGTTTGCGAGTGATAACATTTAAAACATAAATTTTGAATATTGTGATGTGAAAGACTACGAAGAAGCTGAAAGAAAACTTATGTCTCGGTTTGCTGGAGCAAAATCCACGATGGGGACTCTTGAAAATGCATACTTACATTCCTATGTCAGAAAATAAGCTTACCACTTTGAAGCCTGGGCCCCTAGTACTCCGTTTGGCATGGAATCCTGGGGGTTTTATATTCACATTAAAAAAATTGTAAATGCCTTATAAATTTCATAAAAAGGTTATATTATATATCTTTGTAAAGGGGAGAAAATTCTCTTTTCAATGATGGGCAAAACTTTAGGTGTTGTACAATTTTTTATTTTTTACAGAAGCTACAACATGTATTTACATATGTACACAACAATATTTACAAAGAAACTGAACTGAAAACATGATAATAAAATATAAATACTGTACTTGAATTATAAACACAGAATATTCACTTCTATAACGAACGTGTTGTTTACGACTCAAAGCACCGTGGGTCACTGACCGGCTGACATAAACAATACCGCTCGGCGCACTCTCATTCCAAGTCTCACGTCAGCTGTTACGATAATTATTTATCCAAGACCAGATGTAGATAAAAAAAATTAATAGACCGATAAAATATAATAACAGATAACTAAAAGACATATTCAGATGACCTAAACCCGACTATATGCCGATAATAAAGATATAATGAATTAAATATGGGCGCCCGAGCTATTCTCGGGCGTCGGCGAGTACGCCAGTTTGCGTCGCCCGATCTATCTTCGGGCTTAGGCTTCAAAGTGTTAACACTAAACATTTCTCTTCAAGTAAGGATAAACAAACTTAACTTGTAACAGCTTTTGACTTAATTACACAAACTGATCTGGAAGGAATTGTTACAGTTACTGTATATGATATGGCCTGGTGGCTTGCCTGCATTCTGGAAAGGATTGGGGATGAATTTTAAGTAAGTTTTCTGTATCCTTGTGGGCTGGGCAATTCTTTTTTTTCAGCCTGAAGCCAAATGATTTACTACAGTAGTTGTTCCTGGCAGTACCTTCTTTTAAAAATTTGATCCAACCACTACGACTGGCAGAGTATATGTATTGAATAAATAAGAACTAAACCTGTCTTCGGACGAAACTAAACTTGCTTTGGAAAGATATTTAAAATTATGGAAATAAACATATATGTGACAGTGACCAATGTAAAGACTATACATCCAATTATTTTGCAAATGATTACCAGTTGTTATCAAATTGTTTTAAGAAAACTAATAACTTATGTGATAAAATATTTTGAGTGTCTGAGAAAAGATTCAGTTAAATATATTATTTTATAGTTAATAACATGTATCAATTTTATGTCATAATAATCTTATAAGCATAATTAATATTTTATTTTTCAAGCGAAGAGTTTGTAGGTTGATATAAATGTAATCGTAATATTCAGAAAATGCAATTACTACTATTATTAAACAGGGAGTTCTATTAACCAGTTGGGTATTTTATTATTTCTTTTAATATGATTCCATTGATTTAAAGAGCTGTTGATTGTAAATATCACGTAGACCCTATTACTAATACTATATTTGTTGGATATAGCTTGCATTTAATTTAGGAAAAAAACTTAATTGGGTTATAATAAATGCACTATTCTAATTTATTGTAAAAAAAATATTGTAACTGAATAGTATAAATTAGTTAAATGTACATAGATAGGCCCTACTCGGTTGTTTCATTGAGAAATATTAAATAACTAGCTGTACAGTTATTCTTTCAATCTAGCTTAAACGCACTAGTGAAAGCATGGTGATCTATTAAATAATAATATTTTTTAAATTATGATCCCAATGCTGTCCTGTGATAAAATTTTACAAACAGGTGTACAAATAGTGCGCCCATAACATGCTTTTTTTTAGAAACAAAATCGAAAGGGACCTTTTTGATATAAAAAAAAAAAATTTTTTTCGGGAATATGAAAATTAACTAATCTAATATTGGCATGTTGTATGTCAAATGAAAGGCCAAATTCTAAAGAGAATGATACAATTTCGACTTCTAGAAGCATTGTTACCTGATTTCATGCCTATTTTAAATACAAGTGTGAGGTCAAAATCAGTACTTTTTAGCATTTTCGACCCTTGATAACTAATAAACTAACAGCTCAAAAAATCTAAAATTTTGGATTTTTAAAAGTCTTACCCAGGTAGTATTACAAAAATCATCAAAATCCAAGAGGCCAAGGTCTAGACCATTGTTTGACTTGATACGGAATGACCCTAATCAAAAAAATAGTTTTTTATCTGCTAGTGAAAGAACTAACTTTTTAAAGAACTGTCATTTTTCAACAAATTTATTTTCATTTAGGCCTAACATGTTTTTTATGCTGAACAAGAATATGTTATTGGTTTTTCAGTAACATTACTTTTTCAGCCCAAACTGACCTAAATAAAATAGGCAAACTTATCCTAATTGTCTAGGCCTATTTATTAAAAAAATTTCTTAATTTGCGTGTGTGACCTGCTGGCTGTCACTCTGGTGGGGATAAAGGTGAATTCGGTTTTTATGATTAATAGTTGTATAGGCTATAATGACCGTGTAATGCTGCTAATCGTGATTAGCTGTTGTTGTGTATAATGACCGTGTAATGCTGCTAATCGTGATTGGCTGCGAAAGAAGTTTTTCCGTTATATCTCAAGAAAATTGTTGTAGGCCAAAATATTTTTCAAATTCATATTCAGCTTAAAAAAAACATCAAAATAATGAACAGTTGATTAAAATACCAGAAGAATAATGAGAATAATGATTTATTCCGTAATAATACAAAAGTAAAAACAACAAAATAACAACTCAGAATTACACTGCCACGATTACCAGTATTGTGACAGCGCAACTACATATATATGAAATATAAAAAACAGAGTCCAGTCAATCACTTTAACTGCCGTCTTCTGTGTCCCCTTAACTAAATATAATGCCACAATTTAACATTAACAATTAATAAAAAATACTATTTATAAAAAAGAACAAAAAGGCTTTCTTTTTAATACTAATTATTGTGGAAAAATATATGATGTGACGCAAGACAAACAAACAAACAAATATTTTTTTTTAAAGAATTAAGCTATTTATAGGATTAAAACAACAAGTTACTAAGACAAAATACTGTTTAGGAAATTAGTATCCTCTAACGAGAATAACCATACTTTTAAAGATTTATTAAAACTATTAAATGAGTTACATAATTTGATTTCAAGAGGCAATTTGTTAAAGTACTTTGGACCAAGATAACTAAAAGACTGTCTACCATTTAAATTAAGGGTCAAATAAGTAAGTCAAAAATACTGGAAGTTGTGACATTGGTTGTTTATTCAAATTTTTCGGTAAAATATGTGATTTCCATGGAATAAAAAGCATATCTTGTGAAAATACAGCCAATTCTTGATCCATTTCATGCAAAATTTGCCAATTTTGTTAGATAGCAAGAAACTGCAATTTAAAAACAGCAAACTATTCTATAAAATACCTAGGTCCTAATAAATTCTAATTTTTTGTACCTACGCATTTGGTAAACCACACAATGAGTAAGGTAACTAAATGAAATATAATTCGCTTAATGGCTAATATGACTATATTTTCATGTTTTGATAGCTTTTCTTGCTTCCCCCTCGCAATACTCAGTTGACAACCGCTTATCAATTTCAGGGAACGAGAGCAGAATCATTTTTACTCTACTATTTGTTCCATTCAGAGCGTTCAGTCACTACATTGAGGACAGCTTGAATTAAAAACAAAGTACATATTTACATGCAGCATTGTCACTGGTACACTGCATGCTCAGTCATAGGGACCTTCGATAATCCAATTCTTATTTATTTATTTATTCATATGACGCCGATCTTCAAGATATGGGCGAATATGGATTTCGAATGAGTGTGATGAGTGTAGTTGAGCGAATATAGTCATTGTTACAAACTAAGGCCGACTATTCCTTAGAAAGTGTCATTAATTAATAGCCCAATGACAAATGAACAGCCGGTGATTATCAGCTGATCCTTCTCAAAATGTATTGACTCTGATTGGCATCGAACTGAGAATCTTTACCACATGAAGCTGGATTGAACCAACTACGCTACCGACCAACTTATCATTAAGTGGCTGAAACTTTGTAGACAAATAATTGTACCAGAAGATGGTTTTCTGATAAGTGTAAAAATACACTTGAAAATTGTAAGAAAATGACATAAAATTAATATAATAGGCCAAAATATAGCTTGAAGAAGAACAACTTTTATTTAAACGATTAGTGTCATATCCGTGTTAACACATGCAAACATGCTTTTTTGGTCAATCTTTAACACGTTTTTAAACAGCTGCAGGGCTATGGTTCTGCAACCTTATCTTGCTCTAAACTGATAAAGTTACAACTCAATTAGTATTTCTTAAAAATATCATCTCGACAATGCTGTTTGATTGCTTGGTTGTTATTTATGTCTGGGAGAGCTATATTTCATCTTTACATTCATCGTGCTGACAATGTTTACTTAGATTTTCTACGGTGTGTTTTATCAGTGACGTTATCGATGCCATGTTAACATACTCGCAGCTAATAGCAAACAACCAATTTTAATCTAATGCCTATTTCACAGCATCTCCAAAGCGTTGTGACCATTTTATTCTCTCAGTTATTTAATCATGTACAATAAGGTAATATCGTGACATGGCTGTTATCGTCAACTGTCTTGTGTTATTTATGTATGTGCTCTGTCCTATCTTTAGTCAACTCAACTCAATTTTGTGAAGATAATATCCTTACTTTTCTATCATGAACAGTGTGTTGCATGGACAAAGTTATTGTGATTTGTACAAGCACTACAGTTTCGCTTGACAGGATGTCTCATTTCATTGTTGAAAGTCAGATCAACTTGCCCAAACGCCTAGACTGTTTAGTGCACATATCACCCTCCAGGAGTTCTTCAATTTACAAACAACCTTACTACATTTGAAGCCTGGCCAATAACACTACATTACTGAGACTGACGATGTTTCTTCTAGAACAGTGGTTGTCTGGTGCTGTGCTTATTTATCAGAGAATTTACCATCATCCACCAGCATTGGCAGTCTGAAATTATTCGTGGCCCTGGGCAAATTTGACGATCTATAGGCCCACACTCAATGTCAAAAAGTGCATATATTTTTGACAATCTGTCAATCAATTGACCAATGCTACTGTGTTTAAATGATATAACAAATAGTTGTTGTCTTTTTTCCTGATTCATTCCAGTTGTGTATGATATTAGCACATATTTATGTTTTCAATATTTAATTTCATTTTGGCAACATTGATTGTGCATGCTATTGATTGTCAGCCAAAGCCATGAAAAAAAAAAAACAACAGCCATGCGGTCAACTGCCAGTGTTAATGTTAAAGCCAACATTATTCTGTGCATCTGTTGTTGCTTGTAGTACAGTAAATTTACACTGAATTGATTGTTTTTATTACCAGGAAAAATGATAATCTTAACTTTTTTGATGTTGTTATCCCCTCTTTTAAGTTAGTTTAAACATGTCAATGTTTCTTTCAGGTGACGATATAAACCAGTGAACATGTTTTATGCTCATTTTGTGTTGGCCAAAAAAGGCCCCTTGGCCCGAATTTGGTTGGCTGCTCACTGGGACAAGAAACTGACTAAAGCCCATGTGTTTGAAACAAACATAGAAAAATCTGTTGATGGAATACTTCAACCTAAGGTAAATCTTCTTTTAATTAAACTCTACATTTTATATAGTTAATAATAAGCCTTAATTATGATTGGGACGGGTTGAAAGCACTCTACATGGTATATTTAGGACATATCGGAGTTCCAGCAGCAGAGGTGAAATGTTCCACCATTCTGTCTCTAGCTGGCGTGAGAGGCAGTGTTTAGAATGGGGGCATTGGACAAAATCAGCTGGTGAAGTTGTGGTGGGTTACGATGCGCGTTCAGTGTTCGTTGCTTCTACTTCATCTCTTTCGCTTCCTTTGTTTGTAGGTTATGTTAAAGGTAGTAGAGAAAACTGCTCGAATTATAAAAGTCGATATAATATAGCCATAATCTTGTATATTGTCATTTTAGTAGTTATATAAATCATGTTGAAATTGAATATTACGTTCTTGCTCGATCTATCACGACTACAGTAAGCAAAGCATGTTCTTTTAAAATTGCATACGAAGTAACATACAAATAAAACATTAATGAAAGTAGTAATAAATATTATTTCTTTTTGAAGGCAGGTAACTGAACATTACAATCATATAATAAGCATTTCAAATAAAATATATAATCAAAACACAATATCGCTAATTAAATTATTTTATAACCTCAATATAAATTGGTAATGACAGAAAAAACGACTACACCAGCTGGTTTCGCACTCCTATCTTGGTCCTTTTCTCCTTATGCCATGTTCCAGCTGTACTAGATTCCAGTTCCCTCCATGTTCCTTGACCTCCAATGGTCACCTAGCACGATAACGTAATAGGCGGAGCTTCCCACTGCGTATCAATGACGACGAAATGTAAAAATGGTACATTGGTTCAGTGGTGGGAAAAGACTAATTTTCTTTCTCACTTCAATGAATAGCTTTGTCACTCTCACACATGTTCTCTAATTAGGTTGCAATCAAAGCGGCCGAACTATAGTTTAATTATAATTAGGGTTCTGGGTAAAAATAAATGGCGTACAGCACAAATAAATTCTTAACTGACTACTTAAGAGTTTTAACTTGATTATTTTAGCTTTTCATAATACAAATTTACAATTATTAAAGAGATAATTTTAGTAGCCTAGGCTATATTGAATGTTACTTGTTTGCTTTGAATTGTCGAATGTTAGTTTTAGGAAATTCCCATTGATAATAGTATTGAAAATTCTCCCACAAATTGACAATTCAGAACTGAAAGTTTTAAATTACTATACAAAATAAACTCAGGGCTCAGAAGCTAATATAGCTCAGTTCGTTTTCAGATTTCACAAATTTGGTAATAACATTATTACCACAGTATATAATCTAATAAAATATTAAATCTATTATCTCTGATAAATTTGACTGTTCTGTAGAAATAAATAAAAAGAATCATATTTTATTATGTAATTTACAGTAAAACCCCTCAAATATATATCCAAGAAATCCTAATTCCAGCAAATATGCTTCTAAAAATATATAACGTAACCTTTTTTGTTTCAACATTTTTTTGTACATTGCTAATTTTACAGATATCACATTTTAAAGGTCCTTATATTCCAATTGATGATGCAAAATGTTTGTGCAGGTGAAGATGGCTCTCCGTACATCAGGTCACTTGCTGCTAGGAGTGGTGCGCATCTACTCACGTAAAGCCAAGTATTTGCTAGCCGACTGCAATGAGGCTTTCGTCAAAATAAAAATGGCCTTTCGGCCTGGTATGGTGGACTTGCCAGAGGAGCATAGAGAGGCTGCTGTTAATGCCATCACTCTGCCTGAAGTTTTCCACGACTTTGACACAGCCATGCCTGAACTCAAGTAAATAACATTTAAACATTTCCTAGGTTAATAGATAACTGGTATTTAATAATATTTCATTTTTTTAACAAGTAGAACGAACAAAAGTGATGAAGTATTAGACTGTGGTACAAATTATAAGAAGCAAGTTGTTATACGGGTGTAAATAAAGTCCCGCACGGGTTTAATATGTTCTGAACGATAACAGATAAATCAATAAGATTTGGTACATCAACATTACACCTAAAAATCTACTTATTTACGGAACTATCAGTTTTCTGTCATATCATGGGGACGTCCCGCAAGGAGTCAGAAGGAAATCTTAAATAGGAGCATAGGTCAATATGCACATCACTTTAAAGGGCTTATCTAGCAGAGTGTAATGCCGCAAACCGCAAACAAAAAGGTTGATCCACTACAAAATGGCGACTGTTCAAATGTTTATTGGAAAAAGATGTTTACTTACCAAATGTTTTCAGAGTAAATGCTCGAATTGTTCACCTCCGGTTATTTTACAGTTTTTGAAGACGCACATAAAAACTATTAACAGCATTTTGCAGGGCAACTTGAGTAATCGCCTGATATTCTTGACGTATTCTTTGTCTCAGTTCATTTAAATTTTGAGGCTTTGTTTTGTAGACATTGTCCTTAAGGTAACCCCAAACAATAAAGTCTAATGGAGAAAGATCTGGTGAACGCGCTGGCCATTCCTTAGTCCCCCGCCTTCCGATCCACCGTTGCCGAAAAACAGTGTTTAAATAGGCTCTTACGTCGATACCGTAGTGTGGGGTCGATACCGTCTTGTTGAAACCAGATATTCTGAAAATGTTCTCCAAACATCTGTCGAAGTACTGGTGTAATTTCATTTTCCAGCAAGTGTGTGTGCCTCCCGCATCCAGTGAGGATTTTTGCTACTCCAGTAACGGCAATTGTGCCTGTTTACGCTTCCATTCAGCATAAATGAACACTCGTCCGTAAACACAATATTGTTTACATCAATTTCGTTGCGATCTATTTTGGCCATCATATTTTCGCAAAATTCTATACGTCGTTCGAAATCATCTTCGTTGAGTTCGTGCACCAAATGAACTTTATACGGCTTAAAATTAGACCCTTTCAGAATTTTTTTTACAGTCGTAAAAGAGATGTCATGAGTTTGTGCTGCTGAGCGTAGGGTCTCGTGCTGGTTCTCAATAAATGACTGCAAGACTTCTAAAGATTTGTCTTCGTTTGTCGCAGTAGCGGGTCTTCCTGACCTACGAAAATTAAAGGAAACCTTTGAGGAACGACAGGGAGAAAGAACAAACACTAAAAGCATATGAATGTGAAATACAACGTCTTAAACAAAACATTGAAGCAATGGAAAAAATCACCCTCTGCAGTTGATGAAGTCAAGGAAGAGGAAATTGTGTTCAAACAAAATACCATTGAGGTGCCGACACCTCACCTTGATACTGCCCACAGTTAATTTCTTCTTTCAGAGATTACCAACATAAAAATCAAACAAGAGCAAATGGAAACTCTCATCCAAATTTTAAAAAATCAAATGAACACGGAGTACACTAACAAAATCCTCTACCCTTGAAAGCTTCAAAAACCACTTCAACACCACTAATAACGAAGAATAACAGGAGTCAATGTAGTGGAAGGAAAAGAAATCTATTTAGTGTATCTCTTCAAAACGCAAAGTACAAAACACTAATTAGATCTACCACAGACTGCTTTAAAAGAGACAGCAATACGACGGGGAGAGTCAGACAAACTCTGACGGAAAAACTGCCAACTGAACCTGGGACTGAGAGAGTCAGACAAACTCTCATGAAAAAACTGCCAATCGAACCTGTGACTGAGAGAGACAGACAAACTCTCATGAAAAAACTGATAACCGAACCAACAACAAGGAGAGTCAGACAAACTCCTGACAAAAAACTGAAATCCCAGACTCCAGCAGAAAACAAAACCCTCCAATTACAGCTATACCACCACGACCTGATGAAGAAACAGTTGATAACTTCTACAACAAGTACATAGAATTCTACAAAAAACTAAGACACAACATTCACCCCCCTCAAATAATCGCCAATCTGGAAAACTCTTTTTTAGAGAACACCTGGAAAAAAACCCAACAGAGATTTAACAAAACCACCAATTTCAGTCAAGATAAAAAAACAAACAACTCACGACACTTCACCAAAACATGGACAGACTTTCAAATAAAATTGAAAGATTAACCCATCTGCTGGAGGATCTAAAACCAGACCTGCTTGTATTGACTGAGCATGGTTTAAAACAGGCTGAAATTCAGAATACTTATATCTCAGGATATAACCTAGTTACAGAATATTGTAGGACCAACTACCAAAAAGGTGGTGTAGCTATTTATAAGAATGACAATGTCAGATACACCATTGTACCTTCAGGTTTAACAAACCACAGCATTGAACTTCAATGTGAGCTAATATCTGTGAAAGTAAAACAAGGTAAAAAAAACCTACACATTATTGGCGTCTACAGAACTCAAGGAAACCTAGATGAATCATTGGATGTCGTCTCAGAAACCCTAGAGGAAATACAAACATGGAAAAATCAAGTTATTCTCATAGGCGATATCAATATTGACTGTCTGGAGCCAAACCGAAAAATGACTAAACTAAGTGAAGTCCTTCTTAGCCACAACATGACACGACTCCTTCTCCCTCCGACAAGAATAACACCCACAACAGTAAGCTCAATTGACTGTGTCTGCACAAACCTAGAGAAAAATGATATTCAGGTTGAAATTCTCAATGCTGGACTTAGTGATCACACAGCACAGCTCTGCAAAATAAATACCTCTGCCCCAGAAACACATAATCAAGTATTCTTCTAAAGTTCAACCAAAGGAATGTTATGAACTTAAAATCAATTCTAAACCAAGAAATCGGGGAAAGTGTCTTCAATGAACATCAAGCAGAGATCGCTTACAGAAACTTCAGAAAAATTATTGCACAAGCTATTGACCAAACCTGCCCCATAGTAAAGTCCAGGAAGAACAAGAGAAAATATTGTTCCTTAACAAACCATGAAGCTGAGGCACTAAAACAAGAATTTCTACAGGCACAGAACAGATATCTACTGAGCGGAGCAGAGGAGGATAAAAAAAGGATGTCAAATAAGAAAAAAGCTTATGACTTAAAGCTGAGGGCACTTAGACGCCATGCTACGGCAATCCAAATAGAGGAAGCAGACAACAAAAGCAAAACTATTTGGATGGTGATCAATAGAGAAAGGAAAACAGCTAAAGATACTGAAAAAAACGATTGAACTAGAAATAAATGGTCACAAAACCCATGATCCTCAAAAAATTGCTCACCATTTTAATGAGTTTTTCACTAATATAGCCAATGAAACCCTTCTAAAAAAATCCTCAACACCACTATCAGCAAGCTGAAAACACAGAAGCGCAAGATAGGATACCCGAAATGTCTCTTCAGCTAACAAACGAACAGGAGTTGATTCAAGTGATTAATACCCTAAAAAACAAAACATCTGCTGGAATAGATGAGGTATCTGCTAATCTCTTGAAAAAATGTAAAGAAGAACTTGTTGGACCATTATCATACATCATCAACCGCTCATTCCAACAGGGAGTTTTTCCAAGTGAGCTAAAAATTGCTAAGGTCTACCCAAAATTTAAGAAAGGAAACCACATGAACTCCAAGAATTACCGACCAATCTCATTAATTTCCACTTTTTCTAAAGTTTTCGAAAAAATAGTACTACACAGACTTCTTCAACACCTATCATCCAATCAGCTGCTTACACCACATCAACATGGTTTTGTACGTGGAAAATCAACCGTATCTGCCATAATAGCTTTAACCGAACATGTTATAGACAACCTAGAGGAAGGAAATATACCAACTGCAATTCTTCTTGACCTTAGTGAAGCATTTGACTGCTTAGATCATACACAACTATGTAACAAGTTGAAAGGAATTGGAGTGGGTGGAAAATCTGCAGAATGGTTCAATAGCTACCTAACTGGAAGAAGCCGTATGGTTGAACTTAAATATACTGACAGAGGAGTTACACAAACAGTGAGATCAAGGCCACTGCCAGTAGTAAGGGGCGTTCCACAAGGCTCCATACTGGGCCCAATCCTTTTTATCTTATTCACGAATGATCTCCCGCACTACATGGAAGACTACAGCAACACTTTTATGTACGCTGATGACACCGTACTCCTCCTTGGAGAAAAAAACCCTGAAGCCCTTGAAATCAATTCCTTTGTCTCCATTAACATGGCAATACAATAATGCCACCATAACAGCCTAATAGTTAATGAAGAGAAGACACAACAACTAGTGTTTGGCAGAAGAAATGATGCTATAAGCAGGATCCCAGATATCGAAGCTCCAGAAGAAGCCAAGTATCTAGGTTTAATATTAGACCAGAAACTAACATGGACCCCTCACATTGACAGCCTGTGTCGTAAACTAAGTAGCAGTGTCTATGTGATAAAAAGGATAAAAACTATAAGTGACACCAACATAGCCAAGATCGCTTATCACTCACTTTTCGAATCACATCTTCGTTACGGCCTGGAAGTATGGGGAAATTCATCAGCAACTAACCTTCATCGTGTCCTTATCCACCAGAAAAAAGCAGTAAGACTACTAGCAGAGATTGACCAAAGAGAAAGTTGCAGGCCTAAATTCCGTGAACTAAAAATTCTAACAGTTGTCAGCATATACATCCTAGCTGTAACAACCTACGCCTACAAACTACAACTTCAACGAGGCAGAGATAGGCACAAACACAACACTCGACAGGCTATGAATTTCACTCTACCAGTGCACCATCTAACACTCTATGAAGAAAAGCCTTCCTACATGGGAGTGAAGTTTCTGAACTTGCTACCAGAGACAACTAAAGGACCCAACATAAGCAGCGTCTATTGGCTTGGCTTGTGGAGAGACCGTTCTACTCAGTTGAAGAGTTTATGAACTGGAGATCTTCACCCATGTTCCAGTGACAGCCACACCCCCTCACAGTTGACCACCACTATGAACAAAACTTAAATTATTAAACTGTAACTGTAAAACAAAATTGTGATTACCTGTAACTACAATTTTGTTATTTTTACTCTTGACGCCAATTCTGTACTTGATGTATGCGAATAAAGTATTCTGATTCTGATACGACGATCCGAAACACTTCCTGTTTCCATAAAACGTTGAACAGTTCTCCCTACAGTTGTTCTGGAAATTGGCTGCCTCTCGGGAAAATAGTCATTAAATAAATGGCACGCTTCCTCGTGTGATCGTCTGTTGTTTCCCCAACCAACCATCATAAGAAGTGTTGTACGTTCACGTTCGTCAAGCGACATAGTGTAGTTGATGAACGACAAGAAATACGACAAACTCTTTTGTACTAACGTGCACTGACAGAAAGGTTGGACAGCACAACTAAAACAAGGAAACTAGAATAGCCTAATATGAATAGACTGGTTAATAGGAAAGTCCAAAGGGCGACCCAAAGATAAGATCTTTCTAATATCTGTTCTAATATCTGATAATCTAAAACTGTTACCAGGTTTTCCCCATTATAAATTAGGACCAAATTTGAAACCCTTGACGATAACTAACGTCACAACTCACTTCTGTATTACAGGCATAATGTAGTATTTAGCTGCAGTTTACCTGCATTTAGTTGCAGTTTTTCTTTAATGGGGTTGTGGATACTAATAAAATGTAACCAAGTAAAACATTTGAACAGCCGCCATTTTGTAGTGAATCAACCTTTTTGTGTGCGGTTTGCGGCATTACACTCTGCTAGATAAGCCCTTTAAAGTGATGTGCATATTGACCTATGCTCCTATTTAAGATTTTCTTCAGACTCCTTGTGGGACGTCCCCATGATATGACAGAAAACTGATAGTTCCGTAAATAAGTAGATTTTTAGGTGTAATGTTGATGTACCAAATCTTATTGATTTATCTGTTATCGTTCAGAACATATTAAACCCGTGCGGGACTTTATTTACACCTTGTATAAAAGTGGGTTTGCAGATAAGTTATTACAATGGAGTAGCGTTACCTGGTACAAATTATAAGAAGCAAGTTGTTATATAAAAGTGGGTTTGCAGAAAAGTTATTACAATGGAGTAGCGTTACCTGGTACAAATTATAAGAAGCAAGTTGTTATATAAAAGTGGGTTTGCAGATAAGTTATTACAATGGAGTAGCGTTACCTGGTACAAATTATAAGAAGCAAGTTGTTGTATAAAAGTGGGTTTGCAGATAAGTTATTACAATGGAGTAGCGTTACCTGGTACAAATTATAAGAAGCAAGTTGTTATATAAAAGTGGGTTTGCAGATAAGTTATTACAATGGAGTAGCGTTACCTGGTACAAATTATAAGAAGCAAGTTGTTGTATAAAAGTGGGTTTGCAGATAAGTTATTACAATGGAGTAGCGTTACCTGGTACAAATTATAAGAAGCAAGTTGTTATATAAAAGTGGGTTTGCAGATAAGTTATTACAATGGAGTAGCGTTACCTGGTACAAATTATAAGAAGCAAGTTGTTGTATAAAAGTGGGTTTGCAGATAAGTTATTACAATGGAGTAGCGTTACCTGGTACAAATTATAAGAAGCAAGTTGTTATATAAAAGTGGGTTTGCAGATAAGTTATTACAATGGAGTAACGTTACCTGGTACAAATTATAAGAAGCAAGTTGTTGTTTAAAAGTGGGTTTGCAGATAAGTTATTACAATGGAGTAGCGTTACCTGGTACAAATTATAAGAAGCAAGTTGTTATATAAAAGTGGGTTTGCAGATAAGTTATTACAATGGAGTAGCGTTACCTGGTACAAATTATAAGATAGTTTTTTAATTAGCATAATACGTGTTGGTACATATACAGTACAAGTAAACGTCACACAACACAAATTTATTACAATATAAGCACAAAATGCACAAATATACTACAATACAAGCACAAAATGCACAAATATTATGGTGATCGATTTCGGTGAACCACGCTCACCTTCCTCAGACCAGAGGGATTTCACAAAACTTTTGTGAATCCCTCTGGTCTGAGGAAGGTGAGCGTGGTTCACCGAAATCGATCACCATAACATTTGTGCATTTTGTGCTTGTATTGTAGTATATTTGTGCATTTTGTGCTTATATTGTAATAAATTTGTGTTGTGTGACGTTTACTTGTAAATTATAAGAAGCAAGTTGTTATATAAAAGTGGGTTTGCAGATAAGTTATTACTATTACTATTATTATATTTTTACGTGATCAGTCCAAGTTCAGCTTGACGCACCTTTCTTAACTCTTTGCGTGTGGCAAACTTAAAGAGTTACAGAAGCAACCTCAATATTTGGCTGTAATGCAGCAAACATCTACAGGGTGTTCTGAAAAAAGGTGCCCATAAGGCAGGGCGTGATTCCTCACATCAAAAGAAGAAAAAAAGTTCTAATTAACATAGGTCCGAAAATGTTTCGTTGTAAAATGTAAAATGAACTAAAAAATTGAATAAAACCGTTTCCAGACCATTGTAATCAAAAATAACAATCAAAAAAAAAAAAATTAACAGATTTTGTCTATTTTTTATGCGTTTTGTATGTAGGCTAATTAAGGATTATTTTTTAAAGGTTGCGTTTGTCTATTATAGACTTATTTTACATCTTTCGAAATTAAATTTTCTAAAAGTTCTGTAAAAAAAATTGGGTTTATTGTACATTTAACATAGTAAATCTGCTTCAAACCTAAAAGGAACTTGTTTTTCGGGACCAAGTTTCGCGTATTTCGTCACATATCTTAAAAACTACTGCAGCTACAGGTCTGGAAACGGTTTTATTCAATTTTTCAGTTCATTTTACATAAAGAATGCTAAATTGTACATCTTAATTAACAGCCAACAAATACCCGTAGGGCTTCGTTTCAGCAGGGGAACTGAAATTCAGGCGAAATCTTTCGCTAGCCGTAACTCGCTAACGAAGCATTTTCGGACCTATGTTAATTGGAACTTTTTTTCTTCTTTTGATGTGAGGAATCACGCCCTGCTTTATGGGCACCTTTTTTCAGAACACCCTGTATAGACGAATTTGGCTATTTCACAATCAGAATTTATTGCCAAAATCAATTATTACATTTCAAGGCATCGTCTAATACATAGAATATTATTACTACGCATATAAATAAATTAGATAGTGCCACTTTATACTATACAGGATGTCTCTGAACTCTCTGATAAGCTTTATTGGTTGTTGCTACTGGTTAATTAAGAATCACAAATATTATATTTAAAGTGTCCAAAGCACCTTGATTATTCTTCAAGCCACCATTTTTTTTTTTTTTTTTTACTTTTAAATTTATATCTCAAAAACCGAAAAGTGTATTAAACTGTAATTTTGCATGGTTCTTTATAACATAAACACCCATTTTTAAAAAAATTATTGGTTTTCCTGTTAAAATTGCGGCGATTTAAAATCCTAAATAACTCCCAAATCGATAATATACTAAAAAGTACATAAAACAATGTTTTTAACAAATTTAATTACAAATCCAATGATGTAAAAACTTTAAAAATCGGATGAAATATAACAAAGAAAAGATAATTTATGTGACAGTATGTACAGCGCAATATGCCTGTACAATGTGCAACACACATGTAACAGCAAATAATAATGAAGTAATTTCTGAAAGTCTTAAATCAGATGTTTACATAAACTTTATTGTTGTACTCGTCAGCTTCTATAAAATTAATGATTTGTTTAGCAACTATAATTTAGATGCCCTAAGAATACTAAGATCCACACTAAGGCAACTGATTATATTTTACTTAGGACAGCAGGTTTAGTTGATACAGATGTCACATCATATTTATTTGCAGTGATGTGGACATAGAAGCGCAGTTCAGCCTGAACCAATCTAGAGCTGAAGAGATCACAATGCGAGAGGACTATGGCAACATCGCACTGGTCACCACTGAAGAAGGCTTCGGAGACATTGGTTTTGGCACTGATGCACCAGATCTGATGCATCATGCTGGGGGCTTGGCTTTAGATCAGGTAATTTACAATGGTCGGCACGTTAAAAAGTATAGCTGTTCATAATCGGTTTGTGCTAAAATCCACTTTAGTTCATGGCATCAGAAAAACTTTACTTTTAATAAGCATTTTTCTTTTAAACTACTCATTGTTATTTGGATTTGTTTATATAGAGTTGTTGTCAATTTTTTTTCTTTAATTTATTAAAAGATGCTTTTCAAATCTGGACTATGTTGTTTCAATGAATCACTTTGTTGATGCAACTAAATGAATGTTTAGTTTCCTCATAATATTTTACTCTATGCAGATAATTGATGAATTTTAAAAACATTTTATGTTCATTGTTGCTTTTGCAAATTAGTGGGCCTAGTATTGCAAATTTATAAAAAAATTCAACATGTGACTTTTATTATGCCTAAAAGTAGTTTAAACAATAATCTTTGTAAAAAATAAATGCATGTTTCGGAGTTCAAGAAATTTTAAAAATAATTATTCTCTTAGTCTTATGCTTGTTAGCCTACACTGTAAATCAAAATTAACTGATGTTTGTTTTGTTGTTGTCAGTCCAATCTACTATTCAGCGATGGTGTGGACCTAGAGAAAGAAAAAGAGCCCCAGCCATCTACATCATCTACAAGTCTCGTGGCTAGAGCTGCTCTTGAGATAGATGCACCTATTAGAGACGACGGCTTTGGAGGCAACCTAGGCCAAGACATTATTGGTGAGAACATTTAATGGTTTCGTATCAAAAATTATTTTTAAAATAAAAGTGTCTTCTTATAAGTAATAACTGTGTTTATACAAAAAAAATTGTTTATGGAGATACGGTTACTTAAAGTGGCTGCTTTGGACTTTATAGGTATATAACTCGTTAAGAAACCGTGTGATATATTTTATTAAGAGTACAAATAATTTTTCTATAAATGGCATCTGTACAAATATTGAGTTGAAATCAGCACAATTATCTTTGGCTGAAAGTAGATTAATAATATATATATAAAACTTCATCGCAAGAGTTTACTGAGCTGTGATTTCTGAACTATGCACTTTTGTACATTTTGCAAGGCGAGGCAAGTGAAAACGGTGAGGGAGAGAGAGAAACATTGTAGGTGTGTTATTGGGGCATTCACTTTGCTACGTCTAGTGACAGTTGCATGAATTCTAGAAATAAATTCTTTGGACTGCTGAACTGGGTGTTTGTTTGAACGGCCTTAAACTACTGTTAACTCTTTCTCGGCAGGGTACACGATATGCAAATTTGGGCTTATATTTAATATAATATTGTATTGAAGAAGTATTAAAATTTGCAAATCAGTGGCTAATCTTTTTTTATTTTGGAGGGTGGGTCTTTTTATGTTACTGAACATTTTTACTTTTGTATATCAACTTTAGTTGAAAAGAAACTGGGATTTAAGTATGAAATAGCGAAAAAGATTCAATCCTTGAAAAAGAAAAAAAAATCTATAACAACTTAAAACCAATCAAATTATATGGTAACATTTTAAACAAAACCTATAAAATAGGTGTGCATTTAGGGTGGGGGGCTTGATTTGGGAGAAGGGAATTTTGTATCAAAATGGTGCCTTAAGTAATATAAATTATAAGCCCTTTGAAAATTAACCTCTGCAAACAGCTTTTCAACATTTTTATGTATGTTGTAGCTGGAGGATTGTTTGAGGGAGGCCTTTTTGACGATGCACCTATGGGCGATGTACCACCTGTGGATTCCAGTTCAGTCTTGAGGCCAGGAGTGGACCAGGGCTTGGATGGAGTGGCACCTCCAGACAGCGATGATGATGATCATTTTGGAGGACCGCCCAGTCTAGGAGGTCATAGGTAAATGTAGTGATTTATAGTTTTCTCAATAATTTTTGTTTACAAAATACTTAAAAGTACCTTCCAGCAGTTTATTTGGAAAGAATGCTGTGTCGTGACAAGCCAACTCTAATGTTCTAGAAAGTGATACGCTACTTTCTTTTTTTTTATATTTGTAGCTATAGCTTTATTATTATTATTATTATTATTACTAAGCCAATGTGTAGTGAAACATAAGTATATAAATATATTTATGTTTTATTGTGGTTTTACCTTTTTGTTTTTTATTAACTAAATAGAAATAATCAAATTATAAATATTGCAAACGCCTCTTTTTGAACCAGTAGATACAAACAAGTATGAAGAAGAATGAATGAATGTTTTATTTCCAATTTGATACATGAAAATAATATAAATATAATACATATAAGAAAATAATTAAAACATTTATAAGGAAATATTGTGCTAGGAATTAAGCCTACATGGCGTAGGCTCATTATAGCCTGTGCGTAGGCTCAGTTGTGCATCAGTCATAAATAATTAACACAAAAGGTTTTAATAAATTTTGGAAACTTGCTAGTAATTATGGTAATAAATTTAAAAAAATCAATTATACTTATTAGTAATGGAAAACAGATTGGAAATTCAAAAAATAAATAATACTAAAAACCATGAGTTTGACACGTCAGACAATCAAGGAGAAATGGAAATTCAAAAAATAAATAATAATAAAAACCATGAGTTTGACACGTGAGACAATCAAGGAGGAAAAAAGCTAAACATTATTTTAATACATTTGGCTTGAACTTAGTTGTGGTGCAATTGAGGCGACTGAATAAGACTATCAGTGCAACCGCAACAAGACAACAAAAGAAGCTGGAGTGTAGGAAGTTCTGTACAAAGTAATCAGTACTGTCCAAAGGTCAGATCCACCGATAATCCAAAGAGATAAGGTATTCTGCCTCTTCAATGCTTAACTTAAGAAGCCATTCTCTAACTGTTTTCTTTAAAATTGACAGTGAAGGAGAATCTTTAAATTTAAAATCTTCATGATAATTGCCAATACTTCTGTATAAGATAATTTGTTATATAGTAAGGGTTAGTGGTTGAATAGTGCAATCTCAACTGTAAGGAACTAACACCAATCCGCTGAGCCTACCTTGTGTTATAAGAATGGGAAATATCATAAAATAAATTATTAAAATTTAAAAATATGTATGTTATAAGAGTTTTAATAAAGAGTTTATGGATTCTTAAAACTGAACTTTCTTGAAAGAGTGCCTCACTATGAAAGCGAGACCTTTAGTTAATGCTATTTTTAAAATTCTCTTTTGAGCTATAAATAGTGGTTGGAGCACAGAACAACTCACACCTCCCCAAGCAATAATACTAAAGGAAAGAATCAAATCAAATCAAATCTCTTTATTCATTATTTGCACAGACATGTGTACAATTGAATAGTGTCATAGATTAAACTTACAAATAGCAAAACAGAAAAGTAAAACAAAGGTTATTCAACACGTCAACCATCATCCAAGTTCACAAACTTATTAGTTAAGATACTTTTAAGGTAACATAAATAACATTAACAGCCATAACAGTTTTTGGTCATCCTAAATAAAATTAGCATCTACAGTAGTCCCTCTATAATCCGGCCCTGCGCCAGTCCGGCCCCCCCAGTAATCCGGCCGGTTCTATCGTATAAAATAACTTCTCAGAAAATATCTGCCCACAGTCGGCCTTTTCCTTATCAGTACTATCAGCACTTGAAAGAACAGATAACATTAGAATTCCAAATGCAGTAAAGAGGAAGATCGTCCTGAGCCCCACACTTGTTTATCCTGACCCTTTCTTATCACTTCCTGCCCGATAAAAACACCTGATGGCAACATTCCATTCTGTTTACAATTCATATCTCATGAAAATGATTATGCTTCTAGTTTAATAGTGTATAATAGTTGAAAGGTTTTTATAGTGAGGTAAATATATTAGAGTTTCTTTGTTTAGACATGTTATTAATAATGCAAAACATTGCATTAAAAATGATAGGAAAAATAATTGAAAATACATTTTTATGATAATATTATGTCAGCACAAGACAACTCTTAATAATGTTACTATTTTTTTATTTTTATCAATAGTTACATTTTATTTTAACTATTTTTTTCTTTTTTGCAAAGTTTTAAAGGATTAATGTTTTCAATTGTTGTAAGCTTTTTAACTTGTTTTTGATTCATATGCAACAGTGTTATGTAACACGTTTCAACTGGTGTACCATACTTTTCTTACTTTGAAACTATTGTACATCTTTATTGTAAAAATTGACTGTTTTAGTTACAATATACATTCTATTATGTAATTTAATCATGCTTTACAATTATTGAACTCCAGTAATCCGGCTTTTTCACTAATCCAACACATACCTGGTCTGAATTGTGTCGGATTAATGAGGGACTACTGTATAACAAAACTCTTCTATTGAATACATTACTTTTCCAATTAAATACTCTTAACATTTTTTGAAACTTGTCATTATTTTTTCCATTTTTAATATTGATTGGAATGTGCTTTATAAATTTCTTTCCCATGTACGATGGCTTTTTTTCAAAAAATTTTAGGTGGTGAGCGGGAACAAGCTGGCTTTTGCCTCTTGTATTATATGTGTGGAGGTTTGAAACAGTACTAGCCTCCAACACTTTGTTTTTACTGATAACAATCGTATCATATATATATATATATATTGTCCATACACAGTAATTATTTTTAAGTCTTTAAAGTGTTGTCTTACTAAATCATCATTTTTAGTTTTAGGATTATTCTAATTGCTTTTTTTTAACTTTAAAAACTTGATCGTTATTTGCTTTTTTCGTTGACCCGTATAGGCATAAGCCATAAGACAGATGAGAATGAATACACGCAAAATATATCATTCTCAATATAGAAATACTACTTATATATGACATTTTAGAAAGAGTGTATAGGCCAGAATTTAGTTTCGATAATAATTTCTGCGTGTGGTCATTCCAACTAAAATTCTCATCTATTATTAAACCTAAGAAAGTTGTACTGTTCTTCCTATCAATTACATTGTCATCATAAACTACGTTTGGCTCTGCAATTTTTTTATTTTAATTGGTTCTGAACAGAACAAAGTTAGTCTTACCAATATTTAATTTTAAATTATGATTGTTTAAAAATTTTCCAATATTCTCCAGTTCCATTAAACAACTGGTTCCAGAAGTGATTGTATATAACTATAATAGGCTAATTTGATTTCAGAGTTGTCTAAGATCTTACTAATCTGTCTAAAAGCAAAGAAGAATTTACAGATTTTCTTCGTTAGAAATTCAACATGCTGAGACCATCTCAATTGAGTATAAAATATTACGCCTAAGTACTAATAAAAGACTACATTTTCATTGGACTCATACAAACATGTCCCATTGAAAAAATCACCACAATTATCAATTACAAGATTTCCAAGATTGTAATTATGAATAGTTCTTAAAGAAATTGGCATACATATAGTTTTTGATATATTAAGTGATAAAACGTTCTGATTAAACCATTTTTTCAGAGTTCTTAGTTGTACAAAGCACTCCTTTGAAACTGCCCAACTATCCCCCTGAACAAAAATGAGTGTGTCATTCGCAAACAAATATAGTTTGCCATTTAAATTGACGTTACTAATATTATTGACATATATTAAAAACAATACCAGGCCAAGAGTACTACCCTGGACCACACCATATTTTACATTAATGGGTTCACTATTAGCCCCACATAGACACATATTATAGCCTATCAGTGAGATAACTATGAAACCACGCGAGGGCGTTACCACGAATTCCAATAAGTTTGAGCTTAGTCAACAACTTACTTCTGTCAACTGAGTCAAATGCTTTGGCTAAGTCTAGAAATATTAGCATTGAACGTTTCCCATTAGAAATAGAACTATTTAAATCTCTGGAAATATCAAAAGCATTATCTGTGGTTTTATCACATCTGAACCCATATTGACACTGCTTATATTTTATTTTGATATAGGTAAGACACGAGTTGCTCCTTTACTATACGCTCCAAGATTTTAGAGAATACGTTTTAACAGGAATATGGGGTGGAAGTTATTTTTATCTATATAATTATTTGCTTTATGTAATGGAAACACTTTGGCTAACTTGAAACTATTAGGAAACTTTCCTGACGAAATATTTAAATTAACTAGATGTAGTAAAGGACAGACTAGTATGAAAAAATGTTGTTTGAGAATTTCAGCAGAAACATCATTGAAACCAGGTGCTGATCCTCCCCAGAGTGCAGTCACGTGTAGTACTATGTCATGTTCAGTTCCAGTTCTTAAAGTGAAGTTAAAGTTGTTAAGAGCACATACGAAGTTGTTAACCACTAGTTCTTCTCCAGAGTCAATAATACTGTTTGCTAAATTTGTCCCACATTCGCAAAAAAGGAGTTAAAGTCATTGTGCAAATTTCTTGATTATAGTAGGGGTTATGTTTGAAGCTGTAGGCAAACGCATATTAGTGGGAAAACCCTATTTATTTATCCTTCCCACTAATATGTTAATAATGTTCCAAAATAGTTTTGGCTTGTTAATAGCTTGAAATATACGTTGTCTGTAATATTCTTTTTTCATGTGTTTAATTGATCTACTCAAATTTTGCCTTACGAAATTCATCTCTTAATTGTACATTAAAAGGTTGCCTTTTAAGTACTTTACTCATCTTATCTCTTGAGTGTATCAACCTGATAAGTTCAGGTATGATCCATGATTTAAGCTTTTTCAATCTATTAGTATTTATTCTTGGTTTTTCAGAACTAGAGATTGAGGTCTTGACTAGTTCTGTAAAACTAAGTGAGCACAGGTCAACATCAGTGTACAGTACTACCTCGTTTATCCGGACCTCATTCAACCGGATGTCCGGATTATCCGGATCGATCCGGAACGAAAAATAAAAAAATTAATTTAGATGAAAACGTGATTTCCTGATCACTACAGTGTCGCCTTGAGGTAGTAGGGCGGGTTCTTGATGCGCTGGGAAGACAAAGTGGAGGAGCAATGACCTCCGCGCCACCATCCCCCCACTCCGGCGCGGCGTGACAGTGACCAGTGACCTTGTCTATTGTCTACGCCGGTGGGTAGTCTGTCACGTGCTAGCGACCGGAATACATCATTACCATATCGTGCTGTGCGGTGTTTAGTTTGTTTACATTTTTGATCGGATACGGTTAATAGTATAATATTCGTGTGTTAGCGTGTGTGCGTGGAAATGGCGACGAAACGGAAACGAAATGTGCTTACAATGGCCCAAAAGTTAGATGCATTGAATCGAATAGACAGGGGCGAATCTTTAAATAAACTTGCAGCAGAACTCGGCGTGGGGACATCAACTGTGTCAGATTGGAAAAAAAATCTGAAAAATATTGAAGACTTTTGCTTTAAAATGATCGCTAAAGGCAGTTTAGAGGGTAGAGGAACTATAAAAAATGCAAAAAATGAATCGTTGGACGAGGCATTATTTATGTGGTTTAGTGCTCAGCGAGAACGTGGTGTTCCGATTTCTGGACCGATTTTGGCTGAAAAAGCGGCAAGCCTAAACAAAAAATTACCAAATCCTGATCCAAATTTTACAGCTAGCCAGGGATGGCTAGAGCGGTTCAAAAATCGGCATGGCATTAGACAATTATCTGTGACTGGTGAAAGCCTGTCTAGTGATCAGGCGGCAAGTGAAAAGTTTAAGGAAACATTTCAACGAATTATTTCATCTGAAAAACTTTCTCCGGACCAGATTTACAATGCGGACGAAACTGGACTGTTTTACCGTATTTTACCGAGCAAAACCTTAGCTTGTAAAACTGACGAGGCAGCCAAGGGCTACAAAAAGAGCAAGGATCGCCTAACTGCTATGGCTTGTAGCAATGCTTCTGGAAACCACAAAATTCCCCTAGTGATAATTGGCATGGCAAAAATCCTCGAGCACTCAAAAATGTAAATCGTGCATCCTTGCCTGTGGTTTACCTAAATCAAAAAAGTGCGTGGATGGACAGCTTTATTTTTAAAAAGTGGTTCTTTGAACGTTTCGTACCAGATGTGAGAAAATTTCTCAAAGAAAAAAAACTGCCAGAAAAAGCGATTTTGTTTCTTGACAATGCGCCATCTCATCCTGCTGAAGAAGATCTCATCAGTGGGGATATTAAAGTTAAATTTCTCCCCCCAAATGTGACTCCAATTTTGCAACCTATGGATCAGGGCGTGTTGGAAAGTATCAAGCGTGTTTATCGCAGGGAACTTTTAGGCAAATTAATTGAAGAAGAAGGCGAACAAAGTGTGACTGATTTGTTAAAATCTGTAAATGTCAAAGACGTGATTTACATGATTGCAGACGCTTGGGATCATGTTACAAAAAGTGCTCTACAAAAGTCTTGGAAAAAATTGTGGCCAAACATATGCAACATAATTGAAGAAATGAACCCTACCACTCCACAAATAAGTGAATCAAATGAAACCACTGTCACTGCAGAGCAATTGTTAGGAATGTTTGCAAGAATAGACGGTTGTTCCGATGTTGATATCAACGACGTCAATGATTGGTTGACCGACAACAACGAAGGAGGTTATGGAGTCATGACAGATGAAGAGATAATAGTAGCGTGTACATCTACGCAGGGAGCAGACGAGAGCGAGGAAGAGGTAGACAGCGCACGGCCAGAGATGACGCACGCGGACGCGACGACACAGCTGGACAACATCATGGCGTACTTGGAGCAACAGCAGGACACAACGCCAGCTGAACTAATGATGGTGAAACGTTTACGTGATCGTGCTGCATTGAAACGTCACACAAAATTAAAGCAGAGGAAGATAAATGACTTTTTTGTAAATAACAACTAAACCCTGTGTAAATGAAAAGCGTGTGTACAGTAAATAGTCAGGTGTGTAAATAAAATGTTTTTCGTGATTTACAGTATTGTGTAAATTGAATGAGTGTAAATATTGTGTTTTTTCATGACCAAAAGGAAATTAATATATGGTAAGTTATCATTTTACATTTTGTTTTATATATCTCTATAAGTCCAGATTATCCGGATTTTCGATTAACCGGATCACTTCCGGTCCCAATTAGTCCGGATAAACGAGGTTGTACTGTAGTCAGATACAGAAGTCCAGTTGATTTTAACTAAGTTTTGTGCCAGCAGTCTATAATCAGTGTAGTTACGTATAGAGTCGTTTGCATGTCAGGAACAATGGTGTGTAGATTGTCGGAAGTGATTAGTGCTGTACTGAAGTGGTCAGTAATGCTAGTCTGGAACACGGCTGTTTGTATTCTTCTTACATTGTTAATCCTCACGAATATATTGTCCAGACAAGACATGCAGTAACCTGTAGTTCTAGTAAGTTTGTCGATGAGCTGAACAAGTCCCGCTCCCAGTAAACTGTTTAAATAGTTGCTAGTAATTGAATTGTCTCTTAGTAAGTCTATATTGATGTTGCCTATCAGTATTCACATTTTGTTCAAGTCAAGACAGTCGTAGTAATTTTTAAGTTCAGTTGTAAATAAATAAAGCTCACTATCATGAGTCCTGTACAAAGCAAATAAATTATAAGTATTGTTTGAGTGAACAAAGTTTAACTGAGTCTGTACACATCTCCAAGTGTTACTTCCGCTGCTGTCACTGACAAATGTTTATTAACTAAGATGACTGTTCCATCACACTTATTACGCAAATGCTCTGAAACCATAACATAAAAACCCTTAACATAAACTCCATCCTCTCCACCTTTCAACCAACACTCTGACACAATAATTAAATCTAGACTTGAAATAAAAGGATTAAAATACAATATAAATACAACATAAGATCCTCGAAGTTTTGTGAAAAACTTCTTATATTAGTATGAAATATTTTAAGACCACCTCCACCGTTATCTTTATTCTTATAAAAATATGAGTATTTGTCTAACGTGTCAAGCTCTAAACAAAATGAAAACGTGTTGTTATTTTCGATGTTGCCCTCGTTTGCCATTATTCAAACTCAGCCCATGATAGCCCAACTTGCCCATTTACAATGTAAAGCAATTAAAACATACTTTAATTACAAATCAAATTATGTAAATGTCTGCGGATTCCTAATACCACAATGAAATAAAACAACTAAATTAAGTACTGGACAAAGTGGAAAAATCACATGAATGATATGTACAAAATGAAAATTTATGTAACAAGAATTTAACTTAAAGACCATATATATTTTCTTATTAATGCAACTTAAGGACATTGCATGCAACTTACGACTGTATGCAGTAATTGTAAAATATTGTGCTTCTGGATATTATACATATTAAAGTATATGAAACTGTATACGTAGTAAAATCATATCATAAAGAAAGCATATGAAACTTTATTACACTACAAGTACAAAAAGTACAAATATTACTGTGATCCACTTTGGTAAACCATGTTCACCTTCTTGATACTAGAGGGAATTACAAAGGAATGACCAAAGTTTGTGAATCTCTCTGGCCTGTGAAAGTACAAATATTACTGTGATCCACTTTGGTAAACCATGTTCACCTTCTTGATACTAGAGGGAATTACAAAGGAATGACCAAAGTTTGTGAATCTCTCTGGCCTGTGAAAGTACAAATATTACTGTGATCCACTTTGGTAAACCGTATTCACCTTCTTGATACTAGAGGGAATTACAAAGGAATGACCAAAGTTTGTGAATCTCTCTGGCCTGTGAAAGTACAAATATTACTGTGATCCACTTTGGTAAACCGTATTCACCTTCTTGATACTAGAGGGAATTACAAAGGAATGACCAAAGTTGTGAATCTCTCTGGCCTGTGAAAGTACAAATATTACTGTGATCCACTTTGGTAAACCACATTCACCTTCTTGATACTAGAGGGAATTACAAAGGAATGACCAAAGTTTGTGAATCTCTCTGGCCTGTGAAAGTACAAATATTACTGTGATCCACTTTGGTAAACCACATTCACCTTCTTGATACTAGAGGGAATTACAAAGGAATGACCAAAGTTGTGAATCTCTCTGGCCTCTGAAAGTACAAATATTACTGTGATCCACTTTGGTAAACCGTATTCACCTTCTTGATACTAGAGGGAATTACAAAGGAATGACCAAAGTTGTGAATCTCTCTGGCCTGTGAAAGTACAAATATTACTGTGATCCACTTTGGTAAACCACATTCACCTTCTTGATACTAGAGGGAATTACAAAGGAATGACCAAAGTTGTGAATCTCTCTGGCCTGTGAAAGTACAAATATTACTGTGATCCACTTTGGTAAACCACATTCACCTTCTTGATACTAGAGGGAATTACAAAGGAATGACCAAAGTTGTGAATCTCTCTGGCCTGTGAAAGTACAAATATTACTGTGATCCACTTTGGTAAACCACATTCACCTTCTTGATACTAGAGGGAATTACAAAGGAATGACCAAAGTTGTGAATCTCTCTGGCCTGTGAAAGTACAAATATTACTGTGATCCACTTTGGTAAACCGTATTCACCTTCTTGATACTAGAGGGAATTACAAAGGAATGACCAAAGTTGTGAATCTCTCTGGCCTGTGAAAGTACAAATATTACTGTGATCCACTTTGGTAAACCATGTTCACCTTCATGATACTAGAGGGAATTACAAAGGAATGACCAAAGTTGTGAATCTCTCTGGCCTGTGAAAGTACAAATATTACTGTGATCCACTTTGGTAAACCATGTTCACCTTCTTGATACTAGAGGGAATTACAAAGGAATGACCAAAGTTGTGAATCTCTCTGGCCTGTGAAAGTACAAATATTACTGTGATCCACTTTGGTAAACCGTATTCACCTTCTTGATACTAGAGGGAATTACAAAGGAATGACCAAAGTTGTGAATCTCTCTGGCCTGTGAAAGTACAAATATTACTGTGATCCACTTTGGTAAACCGTATTCACCTTCTTGATACTAGAGGGAATTACAAAGGAATGACCAAAGTTGTGAATCTCTCTGGCCTGTGAAAGTACAAATATTACTGTGATCCACTTTGGTAAACCATGTTCACCTTCTTGATACTAGAGGGAATTACAAAGGAATGACCAAAGTTGTGAATCTCTCTGGCCTGTGAAAGTACAAATATTACTGTGATCCACTTTGGTAAACCATGTTCACCTTCTTGATACTACAGGGAATTACAAAGGAATGACCAAAGTTGTGAATCTCTCTGGCCTGTGAAAGTACAAATATTACTGTGATCCACTTTGGTAAACCATATTCACCTTCTTGATACTAGAGGGAATTACAAAGGAATGACCAAAGTTGTGAATCTCTCTGGCCTCTGAAAGTACAAATATTACTGTGATCCACTTTGGTAAACCGTATTCACCTTCTTGATACTAGAGGGAATTACAAAGGAATGACCAAAGTTGTGAATCTCTCTGGCCTCTGAAAGTACAAATATTACTGTGATCCACTTTGGTAAACCATGTTCACCTTCTTGATACTAGAGGGAATTACAAAGGAATGACCAAAGTTTGTGAATATCTCTGGCCTCTGAAAGTACAAATATTACTGTGATCCACTTTGGTAAACCGTATTCACCTTCTTGATACTAGAGGGAATTACAAAGGAATGACCAAAGTTGTGAATCTCTCTGGCCTGTGAAAGTACAAATATTACTGTGATCCACTTTGGTAAACCATGTTCACCTTCTTGATACTAGAGGGAATTACAAAGGAATGACCAAAGTTTGTGAATCTCTCTGGCCTGTGAAAGTACAAATATTACTGTGATCCACTTTGGTAAACCATGTTCACCTTCTTGATACTAGAGGGAATTACAAAGGAATGACCAAAGTTGTGAATCTCTCTGGCCTGTGAAAGTACAAATATTACTGTGATCCACTTTGGTAAACCATGTTCACCTTCTTGATACTAGAGGGAATTACAAAGGAATGACCAAAGTTGTGAATCTCTCTGGCCTGTGAAAGTACAAATATTACTGTGATCCACTTTGGTAAACCGTATTCACCTTCTTGATACTAGAGGGAATTACAAAGGAATGACCAAAGTTGTGAATCTCTCTGGCCTGTGAAAGTACAAATATTACTGTGATCCACTTTGGTAAACCGTATTCACCTTCTTGATACTAGAGGGAATTACAAAGGAATGACCAAAGTTGTGAATCTCTCTGGCCTCTGAAAGTACAAATATTACTGTGATCCACTTTGGTAAACCGTATTCACCTTCTTGATACTAGAGGGAATTACAAAGGAATGACCAAAGTTGTGAATCTCTCTGGCCTGTGAAAGTACAAATATTACTGTGATCCACTTTGGTAAACCGTATTCACCTTCTTGATACTAGAGGGAATTACAAAGGAATGACCAAAGTTGTGAATCTCTCTGGCCTGTGAAAGTACAAATATTACTGTGATCCACTTTGGTAAACCATGTTCACCTTCTTGATACTAGAGGGAATTACAAAGGAATGACCAAAGTTTGTGAATCTCTCTGGCCTCTGAAAGTACAAATATTACTGTGATCCACTTTGGTAAACCGTATTCACCTTCTTGATACTAGAGGGAATTACAAAGGAATGACCAAAGTTGTGAATCTCTCTGGCCTCTGAAAGTACAAATATTACTGTGATCCACTTTGGTAAACCGTATTCACCTTCTTGATACTAGAGGGAATTACAAAGGAATGACCAAAGTTGTGAATCTCTCTGGCCTCTGAAAGTACAAATATTACTGTGATCCACTTTGGTAAACCATGTTCACCTTCTTGATACTAGAGGGAATTACAAAGGAATGACCAAAGTTTGTGAATCTCTCTGGCCTGTGAAAGTACAAATATTACTGTGATCCACTTTGGTAAACCATGTTCACCTTCTTGATACTAGAGGGAATTACAAAGGAATGACCAAAGTTGTGAATCTCTCTGGCCTGTGAAAGTACAAATATTACTGTGATCCACTTTGGTAAACCATGTTCACCTTCTTGATACTAGAGGGAATTACAAAGGAATGACCAAAGTTGTGAATCTCTCTGGCCTGTGAAAGTACAAATATTACTGTGATCCACTTTGGTAAACCATGTTCACCTTCTTGATACTAGAGGGAATTACAAAGGAATGACCAAAGTTGTGAATCTCTCTGGCCTGTGAAAGTACAAATATTACTGTGATCCACTTTAGTAAACCATGTTCACCTTCTTGATACTAGAGGGAATTACAAAGGAATGACCAAAGTTTGTGAATCCCTCTGGCCTGTGAAAGTACAAATATTACTGTGATCCACTTTGGTAAACCATGTTCACCTTGATACTAGAGGGAATTACAAAGGAATGACCAAAGTTTGTGAATCTCTCTGGCCTGTAAAAGTACAAATATTACTGTGATCCACTTTGGTAAACCATGTTCACCTTGATACTAGAGGGAATTACAAAGGAATGACCAAAGTTTTTGAATCTCTCTGGCCTGTGAAAGTACAAATATTACTGTGATCCACTTTGGTAAACCATGTTCACCTTCTTGATACTAGAGGGAATTACAAAGGAATGACCAAAGTTTGTGAATCTCTCTGGCCTGTGAAAGTACAAATATTACTGTGATCCACTTTGGTAAACCACATTCACCTTCTTGATACTAGAGGGAATTACAAAGGAATGACCAAAGTTGTGAATCCCTCTGGCCTGTGAAAGTACAAATATTACTGTGATCCACTTTGGTAAACCATGTTCACCTTGATACTAGAGGGAATTACAAAGGAATGACCAAAGTTTGTGAATCTCTCTGGCCTGTGAAAGTACAAATATTACTGTGATCCACTTTGGTAAACCATGTTCACCTTGATACTAGAGGGAATTACAAAGGAATGACCAAAGTTTGTGAATCTCTCTGGCCTGTGAAAGTACAAATATTACTGTGATCCACTTTGGTAAACCATGTTCACCTTCTTGATACTAGAGGGAATTACAAAGGAATGACCAAAGTTTGTGAATCTCTCTGGCCTGTGAAAGTACAAATATTACTGTGATCCACTTTGGTAAACCATGTTCACCTTCTTGATACTAGAGGGATTACAAAGGAATGACCAAAGTTGTGAATCCCTCTGGCCTGTGAAAGGTACATCGATTACCAGAATTGATCACCGTAATATTTGTACATTGTACTTTTATTGCAATAAGTTTGTGTTGTGTGACATTCACTTGTATTGTATTTTTACCAACATGTAATATGCTGATTAAAAAACTATACTATGGATACAATACGTAGAACATTTGTACAGTAAAACCAACGTGTAAATATGAAGAAAATAAGGAAGTCTGTTCCCTTAGAAGCAAATTAGAAGTTACACTAAAAATGAAGATACAACTCATGGGACAGTTGACAGCTCAAATTCTCTGGTGTAGATTGACAAAGTATTTAGAGGCAAGGAGCAGGACTTGCGCCTCCTTTTTTTATCACCAAAAATACCCTTGCATAAGAAAGTTCAATTTCATGGTACACCGTTTTTATGAAATATATTGGCCTTCCAGATTAGAGCAAGCAAAGACAATCAACCCATTTGAGCCAGGATTATTGAAATAAGGAAAACTATTAGATTATATTTTTTGCAATCACATCACTATTAGACCTACTATTAGAATAAATAGTAATTAATTGTTGAATACTATCATTCGTTTCAATTAGAGCTAAGTGTGGTTTCCATTTTAATTATTTGGGTTCCAGTAAAAATTAGACACATAAGTTGAAACTAACTTTATTCATGTCAAACGATACAAAACTGAACAATTTTTAAAGTTAAATCTAATTAATATTAACATTCATAGCATTAATGCAAAAGATAGTTCATATTTTCAAAAATCTAATTATCTTTATAGGTTTTTGTGTAGGAATTGTAAAATATAAGTGCCTACTTAAAAATACCTAGATGATATACTTTTTCAACTAGAAACACACAATAATAATAAATGTATGAACATTAATTAGACAAATTCAAAATATTGTGTTAATTGTGTGATTGTAGTTCAGATGAGGGGTCCAGAGCCGTGTCGCCCATGAGAGATATCGCTGTGCCCATGGTGCCTCCTTCCCCCGCTCGGTCGTATGTCTCACACGTCTCTCACATCTCGCACATTTCCCATATATCTCACCGGCCCACTCCAGCCCCAACCCCTGTACCATCTGAGCACCTCGATGATGAAAAACCGCCAACACCTCCTGCCGACCAAACTACTTTGGTTCAGAATGATGAAGAAAGCTTCGCCTTGGCTCCTGTTGATGCTTCAGCATTTAAAGGTCAGTTAACATTTTTAATGTAGAGCTATAAAGAAATCAATATAAAATAATTGTAAGAATTTTAAATTATGACCATTATGAAAACTCTAAAACAAAAAAAACGTGTATTTTAAATAAGGTTGAGGTTAGATTATAAAGGGCTAGGCTTGGGCTAAATGGAATAAGAGATATAGACATGTCAGTTTACTTGTCTGAGATTTATTTTATTATTACCTTATAAGACAAGTCCACTAACACCAGAGTAGTAGTAACAAACACAAAATAAAGACATAATCTCACAAATTTTAAATGCCACTGGCATTTTCTTCAGGTGAGTAGAGGTAGAGGTAGAGGTAGGGAGGGAGGGAGGGAGGGAGGGAGGGAGGGAGAGAGAGAGAGAGAGAGAGAGAGAGAGAGAGAGAGAGAGAGAGAGAGAGAGAGAGAGAGAGAGAGAGAGAGAGAGAGAGAGAGAGGGGGGGGGCGAGCGAGCGCGAGCGAGCATTGTCCCCCTAAGCTGTTTTATAAAGCAATGTTAGGCCTAGACAGACCTTTTTGACCACCTAACCTTAAAAGTTAGTGTTTATTTTACACAAATTTAATCAAATAACTATTAATTATCGTTTGTTTGTTTGCACAGTGAACACCCAGTACTAATGACAATATATTGCAAAATTAAAACAGAAGGACATTTTGAGAAACCACCTGTAAAATTAAGGTATACAAGTTTAAATAAAGCATAAGAGTATTTATCAGTGTTGAAGAGAAATCCGTTTGACCCAACAAATATTTCTAAGTTGTGAACAAACTGCGTTGGTCTATCTCAGTAGGTCATGTCTGCGAGGCTGTATTGGCTGTCATATTTGCCCAGCCTGTGTGTTCTTCAAACATAAATCTAAACTAAATGGCGTGTAGTGTAGGAGAGACAGAGAACTTCTCCTTCCTGCAAAAGTGTGCTGAAAGTACAGTCAGGTGCTTGGAGACAAAGTTTGTCGCGTATATGCTGTTTACACACAAATTACCATGTGGGTTAATGTGTACCAATATGAGGTTTACACACTTTCTTTGTCACATCGTTATTTGTGATGTGATGTCTTGATTCACAAGCACTTTGTATTTGTGGAACTGTAAAAAGTACAAGTTTAAAATTTATTTTCCTCTTTTGGGCATTAGTAGTTTTTTTTTTACTATATTCATTTTGAACATTGAATAATTGCTGCTAGATATATATTATAATTGGATTACAATCGTTAATTTTATTGTTTTGCCATTTTGTAACTTCTGTAATGAGTCACAAAACACATTGTGAATTTGGATTAAAATATTAATCAAAGTCTAACAGTCATCTAAATATTAAGTATTTTTGGCTAGTTTAGATAGAATAAAGCTAAAGTTTTTCTCTTCTTTAAAATCCAGGTGAAAGTTAATTATATAAAAATTATAGCTGTTGTTAGGTTTGTGTTTATAGTCATTAATTACCTTCTTAGGTAAGTTTTGTTTGATGTCCTATCCCTCCCACTAAATAAATGTGTATATTTATAATGGTGAGAATTTACTTTCCTTATTTAAACATAATTTTTTTAATATTTATACTTTATTTTTCTGCACATTGTTACAGAATGTAGTTATTTGAACTTTGCTATTTAATTTAATTTGCTAAGAAAAATAATGCTGTCTCCAAAAGAATGAAAATATCTACATTAAAGCATTTACTGTTTACAGGCTTTACTAAAACAAAGCGCAAAAGAAAGTTGATTGTTGATGAAGTGAAGAACATATCAGGTGAGGAGATGAAGGCACAGTTGAGCGATACAAGTGACATCGTGACAACGTTAGATCTGGCTCCACCGACAAAGCGATTGATGCATTGGAAGGAGACAGGCGGTGTGGAGAAACTATTCGCTCTACCTGGACGTAACATTCCAGCGAGGGCATTGTTTAAAAACTATCAGAGGCACTTGACCAGCCGAGCAGTGCCAAATGAAGATTATGCTGGAGGTCCAGGAGAAGGTGGAGATCAATTGGCTCTTGAACAAGTCAAAGAAGTAGAAGATGAGAAGGAAACCGTGGCACCTGGGGGAAGAAGAGGGCGCAAGAGGAAACCGGTTGAACCTGAAGAGGTGAATATATGAGTTAACTATTTAGGTAAGAACTTTACTTCAAAAAGTTCTGAAGTAATAGCAATAGGGTATCTGTACAATACAGTGCTGGGAGTTTTGTTATTACAAACTGTTCCCTAATTATGAATATTTTCCCTCCTGCTACATGTTACAGAATAGTTTATCCTTAGGCAATGTATATATGTTTCGTTTTGGATGGAGATTTGTTGGAAAATAAGATGGAAGATCTGCTCTTTCTTTAGTTTATAAATTTCTATACAATATAAGTAAACACTGGGCTTTAAACAGTTTGGTTGTATGGAATTGGAATTATAATGAATATTTTACTTTATTTTTACATTTGTAAATTGTAGATATCTGCTTGATTAATGTCTTTGTCATAGCTTAAATGTAATATTGTAAATTCTGATTGATTGAATTTATATTCATATTCAAACACACAAATTAGCTAGATATTTAAAATATAGATATGAGTTTAGTGTATTTTTCTTTTAACCTTCAATTAGTCGCGTCAAGGAAGATTCTTCCGTGTCTATTTTTGTTTGACCGTGTTGTACGCGGTCTGCTACCAAGGAACGTGACTATCCCAACAGCTGTCACCCTATTCATGCCTGACCCCACCTCTCTTGTCCCGTTAGTTTGAGTCAGACGTTAGAGAGATAGGAGCGATTTTCTTCCAGCTAGGTCTAAACTTTCGTGTGCGACACTTTGTGTACAGTTTTTCCGGGAAAAAGTTCGTGCGCGACATAGTGTGCAACAGATTTTAGTGTTCATTTAGAGTTATGTTTTGTTGTAAATAGGTGTAAATAACGTTTTTTGTACTTTTTTATTATTTGTTTATAATAAAATGAATCCTATCGGAGAAAACAGAATCCAAGAACTGTTATTAGAACCATATTCTTCTGAAAGAGATGACATTTTATTGGGTGATAGTGGTGAAGAAGACGATGTGGAAATTAGTGACCATCAGACAGACTTAGAGCAATCAGAAGAGGACACAAACGACCCACCACATGTAGCACCAGAAACCACCATCCCTGTGTATGACGTTCGGAGGAATATGAATTTCATGTTAGGCAAGGATGAACTTACAGAATGGTATCCATGCAGGCCTCCTCAGCCTAGGAATACTCGGCGGCGACCACACAATATACTCCGTGTGCACCTACCCGGCCCACGAGGGGATGCTCGCAATGCTATAACACCTATTGATTGTTGGAATTTATTTTTCAACCAGCATATGATTGACACCATTGTAAGATTCACAAATAAAAAAATTGAAGTTAAAAGACAAAACTTTTCCGGAGATCGAGATGCTAAGGACACTGATATTACTGAAATTAAAGCACTATTGGGTTTATTGTACATGGCAGGTACTCTCAAGTCGTCGCATGAAAAGTTGGACGATTTATATGCAACCGATTTCACTGGTGTGGAATTTTTCCGTTCCAACAATGTCATTGAGAAGGATTCGATTTTTATTGGGCAGCCTACAGTTCGACGACGCTGAAACTAGAGAAGAGAAAAGACAAGTTGACAAGCTGGCCCCAATTCGCCAAATATTTGAAAATTTCAACCAGAACTGCATTTCAAACTACACTTTGGGAGAAAACTATACTATTGATGAGATGCTGGAACCCTTTAGGGGCCGCTGCCCTTTTAGACAATACATTAAAACGAAACCAGCTAGATATGGGATAAAGGTATATGCTTCCAAGACTTTTTATGGAAGCAATATGGAAGTTACTGTGGCAAACAACAACCTCAAGGACCTTTTAACATCAGTAATAAGGCTACAGATGTTGTTCTCCGACTTGTGCAACCGCGCCCAGTACACAGTAGCTTATTTCTGTGTGGAAATGATAAAACTCTAGTTTCCTACAAACCCAAGGAAAAAAAAGTTGTATTGCTTCTTTCTTCCTTACATAATTCAGACGACATTGACCCTGAGAGTGGAGACTCATTGAAACCAGAAATTCTCACATTTTACAATAAAAACAAAGGAGGAGTGGACACCCTAGACAAATTGAAGGCGTCCTATAATGTTGGTAGAAAAACAAACTGGTGGCCTCTTTCCCTGTTTTATGCTCTATTGAACATTGGAGGGATAAATGCAAAAATAATTTACTTGTCAAATTCTCAATAAAACATACCTCGAAGAAATTTTCTAAAAACTCTTGCAAGAGATTTGTGTAAGGATCACGTGACAAGAAGAGCTCACCAAGAAAATCTTCCCCGACTCTTGAAATTGCAAATGAAGAAACTGGCAGGCATTGAAGAGGAAGAACACCGACCTCGCCCCGTAGGAGCATCGGGACGATGTGCTTACTGTACGTGGAGAGAAAATCGAAAGACAGTCCTTTCATGTGCCATGTGTGAAAGGTTCATCTGCACTGTGCTGCTGACAGAAACGCTGAAAACATTGCAGAAGAAGACTAAATCATGAAAATATTTGTAAGCATGTATATATATATGTATAAGTAATAATACAACACGCACACTCCCATCCCCTGACACTAACCTCTCACTTACGCTTACACCAAAACATCCCCCAACACCAACACACACACCACCCCCACACATAAAAACATATTTATATGTTTTATATGCTTTTTTAAAATTTTAACACCTTTATATAATGTACTTATGTAGACTTAGTTAATAAAAGTTACTTTTGTAGCCTTTATATGTCTGTTTACTTAACCTGGAAGATTCTTCCGTGCACGACTAACTGTGTAACATTTTTCACGCGACTAATTGAAGGTTAACCATATCTGTATTATGTATTTATAACCGAAACCTAACTGCTCATGGACTTGACTATATAACCGCTCTCACACGTACTACTTTTTCATTTCTGCGTTCAAAGAATGATGAATATTCTCCCTGTAAAGTTTTGTTTATTATTCAATAATATTGTGGTATGATTACTGAGGTGTTACAAAAAAGAATACTTATATTTTTAAAACGTCAAAACCACATGTTATTTGTTTATTTTTATGTTTACTTATTTAATTTTGTAGGGAAAACATATATTATCTCTTATTAAATCACTTTCCTACATAATGTATAATATACAATAAAATAAAAATGATACAACAGTAATATAAGATTAATAAATATTCACAAATGAATGCTGAATATTAACTTAACAATGTTAAAATTTTATTAGTAAACAATCAATTTAATTTAATTTTAGCTGTTTTCAAGGCCTAATCAGTACAAATCAGGCTAAATAGATAATTTAGAAACATAATTTATAAATGGTTCGGCAACTAATATTTTAATTAGTTTTCAATCAGTAAGAATTTGGGTGGTACAGCCGAGCGGTCTAAGGTGTCAGGACTTTGAGCTTGGGTTTAGAGATGGTGCTGGTTCAAATACGGCTTAGACTGGAAGATTTATCAGTAATATTCAGCTTTTACGGTACTGGTTCGCACCTTTACACTGTCTGTATAAGTTCCTCGTAAAATCAATAGTCTATGGGGAATGGGCAGAGTAAGGTTAAGAAGGAGATCGAATTCTCCTATAAAATAAAAATAAACGTTTTTAGAAAAGTATAAAATAAAAGTACCCCCACCTGGCTGCTTCTGTCAATCTCTCCTCAAGTTCACACACAATTTAGACCGAGCCATCTGTACAAATAGAGGCATTTGTGTAAAAATGCAGGTATGTTTAAAGAAAATCTGAAGTGCCTGACAATTATTGTCTGATTGGTTCCAAGAATATGGTCACATATGTTCTTTTAGTAGCTACGTATTTGCTCTTTTAGTAAAGTATTTGCTCTGTTTACTTCTTAAACAATTTGTTAACATTTGTATTAAGGCTAATATTTTACTGTTTCAGCCATTGGAACAGCCACCAGAGGTTCTACCGGAGGAGCTGACTTCAGCACCTCCTCTCCCACCTGGTACTCCTGGTCCTGCCCCCACCCCCGCTCCCACAGATATGGCACCTCAGACTCCTGCTCCCCCTCATGTAAGTCCAATGTCCATTCCTCCCATAACTGAACCCATGTCTGTAGGCATTCCTGATAATGGGCCATTATCTGTAATGACTAATGGTCCAATGTCAGTTGGCCCACCCGGACTTATGAGCCCCGGCCCAATGTCAGTGGGACCCTCAGGCCCCATGTCTGTTGGGCCGGCAGGACCTATGTCCGTGGGACCATCCGGACCGATGTCTGTTGGCCCTTCGGGTCCAATGTCCGTAGCTCCTATGTCTGTGGAGCCACCTATGTCCGTTGCTCCACAGACTCCAGCTCCTCAAACACCTTACCCCTTGGACACAAGTATCCCTCATCTCACACACCAGGTCAGTGGATTTACTCTTAAATCTTGAAGCATCGCTAATTATAGTAGATTTATGATAAATAATATATGGTGATGTTAGAATGATGCGTCAGGTATCATTTTAACAGGGTAGTTGGTAATTTACATTGAATTAGAAGTTTAGATCTGATATTTTGGTTTAACTGAACTTAAATCAGTAGTAAATAAAAAGTTAATCTTGATTTTGATGCAACTAGAATAAATGTTTTCAAGCTCTCTTTACTGATTAAAATTTTAGGTTTTAAATTTGACAGCCCAACATTTGAGTCCTTTTATTACAGTAATTTATGAGTTAAAAAACTGGAGTGAGTCACCATGCAAGCGAGTGTCCGTTCCCTGAGAGTTCACATTAGGAGTGTGCTATGCATCAAAAAATTTATGCCATTTGATGCCATCGAATGGACAATTTTATTCAGAACTAGTCAAAATGTTGATGCATCGATAGTGTGCCAGATGCATAAGCAATATCGATGTATCAGAATCATTCTGATGCGCCAAAATGACGAATTATTAAGAAAAAATTCCATTGTAATCTATAATATTTGCATCTTTTAGAACTAGTACTTTGATGTTTGAAATATAATATTTTCAATTAAATAGTTGTAGAATGATTAATACTCGAGTTTGTTCTGACACAAACCTGATGATATTGTGATAACGAACAAAGAGTTCAACCGGGAGATAACCCGTAGTGATATGAACATGATAAAAGTCCATCAAGCAATGCATATGGGTATCGTATGCGCCAACATAGTGTTGTAATTAATTAATGTTTTAAATGTGATAATACTTGGCTAAATGACATTGATCACTAGCTAGATGATAGTCAGCTAAGGGTGGTATGAGACTGCTAAACGGATGAGAATCAAGTGGGCATTAGGAAAGAGGGGTGTTAATATTTAGTATAATAAATATGTGCTTTGTGTATTATTATTAACACAATTTAGTTTTTAAATAATTTTGGACAGAATTTGAAAATGCACACTGTTTGAAGTAATATTGAACATTTAGTATTCGGTGGTCTGTGGCTTGCAGATCAGTTCTAAATTATCTGATCCAAAAAGTATAGCCAACATATATTTCTAAAGAATTCATTTTGCATGTTAGGTGGAATTGAGTTAAATATGAAAAAAATTTCTTCATGTTACTTTAAACTCCAGTAATCATTCTCTTACTCATACTCCAAAGACAAGTTGAGTATTTTTTCCTTAGATGCCTAAAATATGAACAAGAATTAAATGCAAAATATGTTGTTACATTTTAAGACGCTTGTGAATTAAAGTTTTTATTTAAATTCATTTCAGGTGAGTTCGCTACTGGAGCAAAGTGACTTGGCACCCCCACCTCATCCAGAAACTCCCCACCAGCCCCCCTCCACTGAACAATCCTTCATGGAGAATATGGGCTACAATCAACAGGTTTTTATTCTTTTTACTCAAACAATTTTGACTGTGCTTTGAAAACTTATCTTTAGAATCAAAACACTACTGTAATACTTAGTATGTTAGGAGAGAGGGCAACAGCAAATAAGTCTACTGACACCCTGCTGTAGTAAACAGACAAATTTCAAGTGCTACTGGCACGTTCTTCAAATGAGTAGAAAATGAAATAAAAGTGTCTCTAGTCTAAATATTTCTTATTGTGATTTGGTGTGGCATTAATTTATAGTGATAAAATATTATTTAGCATATTATGTATCTGTACTTATTAGTCTGCGTTCTGTTAGCAGGAAGGTGAAGCCCCTCTGATGGCTAACATGGGCTATGACGAGCACCATCCTCCTGCCACCACCCCAGGTGCCATCTCAGAGAAAGGACAAGCTACACCCTGGAATGATGATTACGACAACCCTATCTCTGTTGGTCCGGTAAGTAGTGGAGATTGTGTGAACACGTTATGTGTCCACAATTATTTAATATGTTTGTCGGTAACAGCATAAACCAACGTAGATTTTACAGTACTTTGATGTTATTTCTTATATAAAAGATATTGGAGAGATAGGACATTAGAAAGCATCAAGTTCAAGTGTATTTCTGCACACGTTTGATCGAGAAAGCAAAATATCATCCCCAAATATGCCGAAATTAGCTTTCTTTAAGCCGCAGAAAATGTCATTAATAAATAATAAGAAAAGGATTGGACCTAAAATTGAGCCTTGAGGGCTTCTGACTTCATCAATTGACTGAGCCTTTTACAAGCAGCTGAAATTATCCAGATGTTGTATTTCAACTCATTGGCGGCAAATACATAAGAAGGAAGGAGGAAAATCACTTGTGAGCCATGTCTCTAATACCAAGATGGTCAAGTTAGGCCAGAAGTAAACTATGCCTAATGAAATCAAAAGTCTTCAAAAAAATAAGGCCAAAGATCACCCCCATATCCAAAGCTGAGGAAATACAACTAACCAAATAAAACAGCATTTATGGTTGATTTAGTTTTCCTCAAACCACATTGATTACTTGACAGTACTTTTTTTTCTTTCTTTTTCAGGAAATATAAATGCCTTACACGCATTACTCTCTAAGAGCTTGGAGAATGAAAAGGTCTGATATTACTTATTAAAAACCTATTTTTCATAGACTTAAGTTCAATATGAATAAGTATATTGATTTGAAATGAATGCCCTCTGTATTGGTAACCACAAGAATCCTGATTCCTTTATCTTGATTTACACTCAAGAGTAAAACCTTATTTTCCACGCTAAAACACGCTTGAATATGAAGTATATGTAAATTTACATTCATTTAATTTTCAAGCAAAATTAGCCACTTGCTTGAAATTATATATGGCTAATAGTCAACAGTGGCTTCAAGACAAATTTATTGTTTTTGAATTGTACTCGAAGGTCAATTACCTTCTTATCAAGAGTCCAACTGGTTACTGATCTGCTGCTAAGAATATTGTTTAGTATAATTTATCCTCATTTTAGGTGGAAGAACAAGCAACAGACGAGACCTACGAACAGTTTGAGGAGCGTGTCTTGAACAAGAGGGCAGCCCATATGTATACTTTGGTCAAGTCTCGACTTGTAAATGATGAGAAGTTATACTTTTCTGACATGGTTCATCGCAACAACAAGAAACAAGTAAGTACTTGATTTGATTACAGATACTAAACTAATTAGTATATTGGGAGAGGTAGGACATCAGCAAACTTATCTAAGAAGTAACACCACATTAGTAGTAAACAAATAACAAGAATTGTCAGAACTAGTGCCACTGGTGGTGTTTGTGTACTAATATGATATTAGTGGACTTGTCTTAGGTAAGTTTGCTGATGCCCTATCTCTCCTAATATGCCAATTTCTAGCTTTGTACCTTTCAGCTCCACCCATTCCTCATGAAATGTACAAAGGCACCATATTTGGGAACAACCTTTTTATAAATATATTCATAGTACTTGTTATTATAAACTATCTATGTAATATCAGTCAACTTGTTTAAGTTTGCCACTTATACACTAGGTGAATTATTTGCCCGCCAATTGCCATTGTTTCTATACAGTTATTCTTAAAATTATGTTAAATTTATTACATTACTATGTACTATATACTAATTTATTTGATGTATCACTTGTTACAGTTAATATGGACCCCGCTGACAAGTATTATTTGTTACTTAGCGGGGCCATAATTATGTAAAATTGTTGGAATAAACTTATTCTATTCTAGTCTACCTTTAACCTAACATAAAGTTAGATGCCAAACGATAACATTGCCAGTTTCAATGTTGCTTGAAACTATAGAGTTATTATAGTCACGTTTTCCTACCTCATTTATGCCTTTTAAAACACCCTTCTACATTCAGAGTCATTTTCAACATCCTCTATCCATACATAACCTTGAAACTTTGTATCAGGATTTGTGTCCATAGTAAACATGAGTTGAATTACATGTTAGCCAGGGTATTTACCATACAGGTATGTAACGGAAAAACTATGAATACGCGGTAAAAGGCCTCTATTTCTGGTATACTTAATACCAATTTATCCAGTGACTGGAATTTGATTAAAAAAAAAAAAATGTAGGTTAGGTTAAAGGCCATTAGGCTAGGAATTAGTATATTGGAGAGATAGGACATCAGCAAACTTTCCTTAGAAGACAAGTTCGCTAACAGCAGAGGGAGGGAAGGAGGGGGGGGAGAGAGAGAGAGAGAGTGAGAGAGAGAGAGAGAGGGGGGGCAGGCTATTGCTGGGAAGGTGGCAATGGTGGATGTTGCACATCCATAAAGCTATACTCAGGCTTTGATGCAGTCTTTTTCAGTTGGTTTATATATATGAAGTTTGCTGATGGGGAAGGGGTTGAAGGGAAGTGGTCTATCTTATGTTCAGATTAGGTGGGTCACAGGATTTTGTTGTAGGTGTGCTAATTCCATCCTTCCGAGTTGGGAACTATTGGCATGGGAAGGAAGGGATCTGATTACTTTAGTGGTGTAACACTGATCAAAATTTTGGTTATGGAGAAGATGATGGGAGGAGACAGGTTTGCATAGAATTTTGAATTAAATAAAAACATAGGTAACCGTTTCACTCATACAGAATATGATATTCAAATCGTATGCCGTAGTCTGTCCCTAGTTAAAGGAATGTAATAGTACCCTTTTAAATTTATTTGAAATCTCTCTCTTTTCATTTGAAATTAGACTTTTATATTTGTTATGACATTTCTAACAGAATAGCAAAAATTATAAAAATGTTGATTTCTTTGTCACAAACAATAGTCAAAAAGTAGACAGCAAAATTACAATTACAACTTAACTGCATGTATAAACAACTAAAAACTACAGACTAAAAGTAAATGCAACTAATAATTCTTAGTGTGTATATTTTTACTATTTAAAAAATAAGTAATGCAATTAATGCTTGGATTTTTTAAATGGCTCCTAGACATCTCATAAAGGACTCCAAAATCCCTCCCTTCCGGCATACTAATTTTATGACAGATGTTTTTCTAGAAATTCCTAGTGATAGAGCAGGCCGTGACAGGCATATCCGATTTGAAAGTTTATAAAAAGAATAAAGAAGTTTACCTTGATACGGTACATTTAATTTGTATTGTACTTTTCATTTAAATTTACATTCAACAATGTTTTAAATTTTGTTAACTTTATTGTATTTGATATATGTCATTGTGTTCATGACAAAAGGAATGTAACATAACATTTCGTTCATTTAATTATTTTAGATAAAATAAATACATAAATTAATAAAATAAACCTGTCAGTAAATCATTAAATAAAATATACAGTAAGCCTTCAATGTCTGTGATGCTAATAGACACTGTGAAGTACTGTATTACTTAACACGTTCACTGCTATAGTAAAAACACTCTAACCGACCCGGAAAACTAAGTACAGTTTAATCTTGATAATCCGACAGTTAAGGGACCGACGGTGTGTCGGATTAACAAAAACGTCGGATTACCAAAAATGTCCATTGTAATTCACGAAAATTATGATTTCTAAAATAAACTGAATGCACTACGTACACCCTTCTTAGAATTTCCGCGCTATCAGCCGTGATAAAATGAGGCTGACAACACAATTGAATAAATGTAAGCAAAGAAATTATACAACATTTGTACAGTAACACAGTAATGTTTATTACATACAGTATTAAGTGTACAGTACGTCATCTGATGTGGCGTCGGACTACCAAACGTGTCGGACTAGTAAATGTCGGAGTATCAAGAGTGTACTGTACTATAAAATTTAATTTTACTTTTCATAAGGTATAGACAGCCCAAAAACAGCAAAACGAAGTTGGTTGTAGCATGGGAAAAAGTTGTTTATGACGTCATAAGTTGTGGTCTGGATACGGTCCATCTTGGGATGCTGGAAGACCAATCAATAGGTGAGCCATCACCAGGTATGGCCACCAATAGCGTAATTGGTGAACAATGAATAGCTTATTGTCCTTCAAAAAGTTAACTTTTTGAGTCCAGCAGTGTCGTTACACCAAATAGGGTTCAAAACTGCATCATCATCATCATCACTTTCGGTGTCGGAATCTTCACTTGTAATAATGCTGAGCTCACACTGACTGCATAGCAACAACAGTGTAGAGTGGTATGGGCCCGGTCCACGCGCCACCAGCGCCCGGCCGGCGGTGGATCTAATACGGTCCACCCGCACTGAACGTGTTAAGCCTATTTGATGTGGTATGCATTTATTTACGAAATGGCAACATAAACAAAGGTCAGGCTTGCTTATACATAAATAATTTTATTTTTACTGTGGATAAGGAATATATTCTGTTTTGCTAATGGATCAATTGTAATTTTCAGGTGGCACAGAAGTTTTATTCGATGTTAGTGCTGAAGAAGTTCCAAGTACTTGAATTGGAGCAGGATGGTTCCTACGAAGAAATTGAAATCACAAAAGGCATTAGTTTCAACAACCCGACACTTTAAGTACGTCTCCAAACAAAGGAAGAACTTCACATTGGACTGAAATTGGATATTTTTATATCACACCGTATATCAGTTTAAAGTAATATTTTAAATACCTTAGTTTTGTAAGGTGTAATCGTGGAAGACACGTAGTTTGTTGTCACATATTTGTTATTGAGAGATTATGTTTAAATCACCTGTAAATAGTATCTTAGTATGGTCAGTGTGTCGTAATAGATTCACTTGTACATAGTCATAGGTTTACTTGTTACCCTGCACTTGTAGGCTCCCGTTTGACAAAGAAGGGTAGGATTGAGGGGTATGTTACCAATTTAAAAATTATATCGTTCTAAATAAAAGAGTATGAAGCTCTATTAGGTGTTAAAACCAATTTTATATCTTTACGTAAGATCATTGTTGTTTAAAGATTGGTTTCTTACATATTTGACTGTGACGGAGTGGATCTGATACATTTAAATAGTGGTTAGTTTTATGAAAAAAGGCTTATTTTTTGAATAGTGTAATTTAAAATAAAGTTAGTTGATGTTATGCAATATATAGCAATTTTGATAGCATTGATAAAATAATCTGCATTTATCGGGATCAAGATGAGAGACCATTTTAAGCACTAATGATTATGGTTTAACTTTTTTTAAAACAAAAATTTAAAAAAAATATGTCGATAAAATATTTCTTCTTATTTTAAAATTTTATTGTATGTTTTAAAAAAGTTCTATACATTCTTACATCACATATAATTTTTAAAAAAAATATTAGGTGAATTTAAAATTAAATTTAACTTATCAGATATTGCTTGTGTATTTTGTTAAAAAAAGCAAACATGCTTGCAAGTGAAGAGGTTTAAGAGAAATAAAATTAAGACCTTGAACGTTATCAGATTTAGTGTTACACATCTTGCATGGACTCTTTAACAAATGAAAAAATTCTGTTGCATTATCTTTCTGAAATTTGCACTGAAGTAGAAAAATAGTATAATTATAGTTTTACTTGTAAAAATCCTATTTCATCATCTTCATTAAAGAAATCTACATTTAAGTTATTATGGACACTTGATTTTTAATTAAAACCCCATTTTTTATCTTTATAAAAAAAGTTCAGTAAAATTGTTTTATTAAAAAAATACTATCTATTGACCATTATCCATAGATTTGTGATACAATACCCATTATTATGATACAATTAGCAAGAGATAAATTCTTAGGAAAATTGTTTAATGAATTTTAGCCTGGTCACCATTACATACTGTGTTGTAACAGATTCTAAAAAAAGCCTGGATATTTTAGTCTGTTTATTTTAGAGTTTAGGCAACAACCAGGTAAACTTGTTGTTAATAAATTTTCACAAAATCACCAATAAATAATACTTTTTTCGAGGCCTTCCGCCAGCAAAGCTGGCATCATCAGGCAACACAAATTTATATTGTGTTGCCTGATGATGCCAGCTTTGCTGGCGAAAGGCCTCGAAAAAAGTATTATTTATTGGTGATTTTGTGAAAATTTATTAACAACGAAGAATACCAATATCAACTCCATCTGAAATTTACAACAGGTAAACTTGAACAAATTTATTTTTGAACAAAAATAATTACATTATTAATAACTTTATGTAGCTTTTTTTTCAATAGCTTAATTTTCACAGTAACCATTATTTTCAATGTAAGTACATTAGGGGCACAGTAATTTGTACTTGATGGGACCAAACTCATTTTGGATGATCAAAGTGTCAGATAATTCGGTTTGTCATTAAAATATTACTACCAGCTTGTTTAGAGGACTAAAAATTAAGGATTTGCCAATTGCAAAATTTTCTCGATTTCGATTAGCACTAGATTCGAAAATTTCTCTATTCTATTCTTAGTTCAATTTCAATTTTTTAGTAGTAGGCCCACTGCACTATAAACGAAATAAGTAATGAGGTAAAATATTTCAAAATATCCATAGTTGATACATAAACAAGGGCTTTATATAAAAATAACAAAGTAATTAATCCAATTACTACGTACTAACTTCTAGTTTTACAGTTAATAATTGTAACATAACCTCAGCTGTATGTGAATGCAGAAGGGATTGAGAAAACTAAAAGTAAAATCCTGAAGAAGAAGCAGACTTCAAATCAAACTAGCAGATCACCGCTGTATTTCGGCCACTTTGATTGCAACCTAACTAAAGAACCTGTGTAAGAGAGATAAAGCCAGACATTGAAATGAGACAGAAAATTAGTCTGCTTCCACCACTGAACCGACGTACCACTCTATTACTTTAACATTTGTTCATCATGGGTACTCGGGAAGCTTCGCCTATCACGTTATCGTGTTAGATCACCATTGGCGATCAAGGAACGTGGAGGGAATTGGAATCTAGTACAGCTAGAATATGGCATAAAGGAAAAGGACTTGAGATAGGAGTGAGGAATCACCTGGTGTAGTCGGTTAGTTATACTATATTGAGGTTATCATTATAATTTGATCAATATATATATATTTTATTTGAAATGCTTATATTGTGATTGAAATGCTTAGTGACCTACCTTCAAACTGAAATAATATTTATCACTACTTTCATTAATGTTTTATTTACATATTGCTTTGTATGCAATTTTAAAAGGTGTGCTTTGGTAACTGTATTAGCTTAGCCGTGATGAACAAGAACGAAATATTCAATTTCAACATGATTTATAATGACTACAAAAATGACAATATACAGTACAAGATTATGTCTATATTATATAGATTTTTATAATTCAAACCGTTTTCTCTACTACCTTTAAAATAACCTACAAACAAATAGAGCGAAGGAGATGAAGTGTGCTACGCACATCGTAACCCATTTTACCATCTGATTGTGTCCGTTGTCCTCACTCCCAACACTGCCCCTCATGCTAACTAGAGATGTGGAACACTTCCCCTTTGCTGCTGGAGCCCCTACATGCACTAAATATACTACGAAGATCGCCTTCAACTCAGCTAATTATAGTAGCATTTTATCTAAATGTGAGGTTAATGGCAATTTTTTGTCATGCAATATTGAAATCTATTTGTATATTTCTATATCAAGTTAACAAAGTTAATAAAAACTGGAAAAAAATTATCGTCTGACGGAAATTTAAAACTTTTCAAAATAGTTTATTTTTTAACCAATAGGGTGTTTTACTTTTACGTTGCTTCAACCACACACTTATATTTCGACTTCTTCAATAGCAGACTGACAGTGACAACAACTGGGAACATACGATCATGTCGACAGTATCGGTCAATTGGTAGTTCATTTCCAAGACTAATTCATGGCCGACTCATTCACTGTAATGCAATAGGTGAATGAGCTAGTTTAAAATGTTTTAGTTTTCATGGGTCCTAAAAAATATAAATAGCACTTCTGTTCCATTCCCGCTGTTTTAGGTTAGGTTAGAACTGACAAAAGACTTGCTCATCGTGTATCAGTGCTACATTCCCAGTTCGTTGTTCACTTTGAATTGAACCCGCTCAAGTCTTAACCCTACCAGTATCGACGACGTCTCAGGCGTCGATCGGCACCTGCTTGCCAATACCGTCGATGCCTCTGACGTCGATGTGCATGCCTTTCGTAATTTGCCGTTATTGAGTCATCTATTGGTATGAAACGGGTGTTATAGTACTCAAAATGTGCAGAAAGAAGCATACTTTAATTTGGTTCTCTATGACAACAATTTGAGTGAAGCAGCTATGTTTTTTCTTTGCTACAACATCAACAGTATTTTTCGTCAGCTGATATGTGTTATTGTTTGTGTTTACTGCTTGCAAGTCGTTTTTCTAATAGTTCAAGATTATTGTATCATTATTATTATCATATTATACGTATTTTTGAAGTAGATAAATTGTTCTTTAGAAAAAACATATCGGTTACCATGGAAACATTTGTTTATTATCACATTGGATTTCAGGGGTAAAAAGAAAAAAAATTTCAAAAATTTTGCAATTTTTGTCTTTAATTTTTTAAAAGTTAAAAAAATTTTATGTTATTTTATTTTTATTCCTCGTTAAATTCTGAAAATAATGATATACAACAACATATAGTTTGATATTTATTAGTAGGTGAAAAAAAATAATCCCAAGACTTACAAAGTGACACAAATCTGGTGTGTATTGCAGGTAAAACCAGATGGTACAGCTAGGGTTAATAAACGAACTAGAAACTCATTCTCTAAGCTGACTAGTTGATTTGACTTGGTTGTTCGTGAACTATCCATCCCTATTAGTGATTTTATTTTCTTTCGCTACGAAATGCTTCACTACGCAAATACCAGTATCGGTGATGCAGGTTTCAATTTTAATTTATAAGTCAATGGAATTTGTTGAATACAAACTCACAATAAGGTTCGGCATATAATATTTCAACATTTTACTTACTTAGTTGGCCACTCAAACCGTAAAAGCTTCCACTCCCATCTTCCGCATATCCCTTTGCACCTGATCTTTCCATGTCAGCCTTGGTCAACCCAAAGGTCTTCTTCCTGCTGGTCTTCCTTCCATTACTCTTCTCAATACAGATTCCTCCTCCCTTCTGTTTACATGGCCTGCCCATCTGAGTCGTCTTGATTTTCCTTCTGCTACTATGTCTGCTTCCTTAAACAATTCTCTAAGTTCCTGATTTTTCATTATTCTCCATTGTTCTTCTTCTTTCACTGGCCAATATATTGCTCTTAATACTTTATTTTCAAAGGTTACTAATCGCCTTTCTGTTTTCTTGCTCATTGTCCATACCTCAGAGCCATATAGGACTACTGGCCTTATAATTGTCTTGTACATTTGTTCTTTGGTTCTTCTTGACAAGGTTTTGCTTTTCAACATTTTTCCTAAGGCCCAATAGCACCTATTTCCGTTCAGTAACCTTGTTTCAATTTCTGTTTCTTCTTTATTTTGTTGATCAATAGTGCACCAAGGTATTTGAATTTTTCACAACTATTGAATTTATATGGATTCACTTCTAAAACCTGCTCTCTTTCTAATGCATTCCGTTCTATTTTAAGATGTTTGGTTTTTTCCTCATTGATTTCTAAGCCTACTATTTTTGCTTGAGTAATGAGCTCCTCAGCCAGACGTTTGAGACCGTCCTCGTTTTCGGCTAATAAGGCTACATCATCTGCAAAAGCCAATAATTTGATCTTTGCGTCTATCCACAGACCCTCATTCAAACTTTTTGTTCTTTTTAGTGCGTTTTCAATTACCAGATTGAACAGTAAATGTGATAACCCATCTCCTTGTCTTACGCCAGTGTTTATTTCAAATGTTTCTGAATATTCATTGTTTATTTTTACTTTACATTTTGATTCTTCCATACAAATCTCTGCCATCTTCACTAATTTCTCTGGTATTCCATATCCTTTAAGTGTTTCCCATAGATGTTTACGATTTATACTGTCATACGCTTTTTTGAAGTCAACAAAAAGGATTGTTCATTTTTGTTATTTCAACATTTTAGTATTTGTAATTTAAAGAATTAAGAAATGAAATTGAGCGATATGAACGAATAATAATCGGAATCAACACATCTCTACTAAAAATGTAGAATCGCATCAAGCACGCCTTTAGCTAGCTACAGCTAAGATACGTTATTTGAAGACTGACCCTGTAATAAATTCCTTACTGTAGCAAAACTTGCTAACATAGGACAAATCTAATTCATTCAACAAATGACATTCAATTGATTAAATTTTTGATTAGGTGTTTTTTGCCATGCATTACGGTTTATTAAAACGATTCAGTTAAAATAGTTTTCTATTTACTCTAGAATAGTCAAGTGTATTTTAGTAAATACATAAAAAATCAATTAAAGGTTGAGTCATAGGGTTTCCAAGAATTCATGAACTGTATAATATCTTAGCACACTCACAGACACAAAATGATCATATGTCTTTTCGCATTGCTCGTACACTCACAAACCTTTTATAGTCAGGTACCATATCATTTCTTATTCACATTCATTACAAACATTGTTCAAAATGGCGTCATTATATTCTAATAAATTATACATATTTTAAATAAATAATGGCATTCTTTTCATGCTCAAGTAGTGGAGGAGAAAATTCATAAAGTTTTATTTGATTAACGTTGAATTTAAAAATGGATGTACACTATACAAATTTGGTTTATGAAAATAAAAACTATAAATATGGATAGCCGTATTCTAAATTAGTGTCACTAGTGTAGTACTATTATCCTGTATGGTGTACATAATTTGTATAAAATTACTTCATAATATTAAAAAATAATGAGCTGCAGTTAGGGTATTTTATTGTTGCATAGCTGTTATAAAAGTGTTTTAAAAAATATTATGATATGGCCTGGAGGACTTGCTGTTTGCGTTGATTATTAGTGGCACATAAAAGATAAGTCTACGTACTTAAGATAAATCAGGCTTATAAAAACAATACATTGCAGGTACATGGAAATATGATTTGTATTCAGACATATTATTTTAATTGGTTACATAACAAACAAAAACATTGCAATGTTATGCTACACAATTTAAACACATGTTGCATCTTTACCGTTAAAGCGGTCTCAGACTAAACTATTACTATGACAGAATGGCACTTTTATCTACACTGTACTAAAGTTCTCCTGTCACACTTAATGGCTGTCTGCCATGCTTAGTCATACGACACATTATGTCACTCTTAACATGGGAATACGTACCAAATGACAAATATTTGTACTTTATCAAACATTTTCTTTTGTTCTTTTTTTACAATTTAAACTCATGTGCTATCTGCACCGTACATGTTGTACAGTGTTAACAACGCGACTATTCTTCTCATGTTCTCCTTGTTTGTTTGCTTGAGTTTAAAATTTGTATTGTGTTTGGTACATCAGTAACTTTATACTGTAAAGTCAATTTGCTGATATTTTTTTATCTTGACACTTTATAAATGACTTTATTTAACTATCACTACTCTTCAAAATCCCATTTCATAAAAAAAAAGAAAAAAATTTAGAAAGAACAAGTTCATGATTGTTTATTATGGATCCACTTTGTATTTTTATTTATTTTCAATTCATATGAATGTTAGTTTATTGTAAGCATACAGTATTCTATTTTCTTGTTCATAATCAAAAAGCATTTCCTTTCATTTATGAAAATTTGTTAACTTGCATTCTAAAGATGTTTTGAGTGTGATATTTTAGAAACTCTAAACATTTCTGATTAGTAGGTAAGACAATTTTACTTGTATGTGCATGTTATATTGAAAGAAAATAAAATTCAATATTACGTGTATTTGTATTTTGTACAATTATACTTTGTACTTGTATTGTAATATATTTGTGCATTTTGTGCTTATATTGTAATAAATTTGTGTTGTGTGACGTTTACTTGTACTGTATGTGTACCAACACGTATTATGCTAATTAAAAAACTGTTTGCTAACTAAAAAACTAAAATAAAATTGTCTTTACCTTTATATCAGAGATATTTCCTGAGTTTTGGATAGAAAAAAAAGACTTTCAAAATATCCATCACTCAAAACACTTAAAAGTTTGGTATATTATTTATCACATTCATGTTGACATTTGATATTTAGTACAGTACAACCTCGGTTATCCAGCCTAATTTGGCAGTATCTAGCTGGATTAAACATATGTCACAAAAAACGTAAAAACAAAGAAAACCGATTCAATAACTCAATTACTGGCAAGTGAGAGAGGGGCGCCTAAAATTGCATGTAATGCAAATTGTGAAGGAATCTTGAATTTTGGCACGACTACATATTATCAAAATTTTGTATCTCTTGCGTTTTGAAAAACAACTATGTTTTACTCATTAAAATTGTTAAGTTACTGTATATTACACCAGGGATGCGTTTATCTAAAGTTGATGGGACCAATCCTATTTCAGATGATGTAATTTTCATAAGTATGGTTTGCCACTAAAAGCTTGCTTCCGGTTAGTTTAGAGGTCTAAAAACAGACAATCAGCCAATAAGGGATGGACTCCAGTCGCTCTCTTACATAAGTGATTGCCTCTCGCTCTCTCAAAAACACATTGCCAGCGATTTTCAAGCGCATTATGCAGTGACAACCAGTAATGCATGACAAGTTTAAAGAAAGAATCTGCAATATTCAAGATGTGAAACTCAACACACCGTTTGATATTCACGTTGTGAGGCTGAACGGCCTCTGATGCGATTCCGCATAGTTGTAATTTTGTATTATAGCAAACATTATTTTCATCTGACTGGATGACATGGACAGCCAGATAATCAAGGTTGTACTGTATTTAACAAAATTACATGCTACCTAAAATGACAAAGCACTTAGTAGGGATACAATTAGCACTAGTTTAGTTAAATAGTATTTAATTTAGAACAATGAATTTTTACTAAACATTCTATGCCCCTTCTCAGGGAAAAACTGAACATTTTGATTAAAAACGTTTGGCTAGATAACATTTTAATTCCTGTAATTAGAAACTAAAAATTGCTCCACTCTGAGATATGAAATCCTGTTTTTCTCTTGTAACTTATCTCGTAAAGCTCATATTTTCATAGTTTTTCTCTTTTCCATCTTAGCTGATTATAACCACAGTTTAAAGTGGCTCAATTGAATATTAATTTCAATGAAACTGCTCACTTTGGTGTAGTATAAACAGTTGAACTTGAAAATCATTTATTTCCAATATGAGTTTCTCAACCTAGACAAGTGTTAATTTGAATGAAGCGTTATTTGGACACCAGTTTCATTCTTCGTGACTTTATTTGGTCTGAGGTTTGTAAACGTAGTTTACCAAAATCGATTACCATAATATTTGGAAATTTAGGGATTTATAATATAATACATTTGTGTGTGACATTCACCTCTTTTGTATAACAATGACTTCATTTGAGTAGTATTACTAACTTAGATTACTAAAACAGCCAAAGGTCTAATTTTCGTTTATAACCAGAACAATATCCAGTATATCTCGTACAAAACATACTGTCCATATTTTGTACATAAGTAATTATGTTCGTTGCCAAGACAGAGTACCTTTAGTAAAAAACAAAGTCAATAAATTCCATTGCTGAGGTAACATCCTACTCCAAAGAACCCAAATGATCCAGAACATTTTGCATCTTTACTCTTAGAACGGTCGGACTTTACTACTACTATGACGGAATGGCACTTTTATCTACCAAATAACAAATATTTGTACTTTATCAAACATTGATTTTTTTTGCCTGAGATTGAACACCCCAAATTTATGGTAACTAACACCAACCACAAGCAATTTTAAATATATGAAGATCCAGTACTTATTTTAAAAATTCTAAATTTAACCTTTTTTTAGTAAAAACACCCATTTTTAGACATGTATAATATTATATGTCAGGGTAGCAGGTAGCACATGTAAATATTCCACTGTTTTGTTGAGCCGCACTCTGTGCCCCTCGTGGGCATGCTTGCTAGTATTGTTGGATTTTATTGTAGTCATTACTTAAACTTGTTGAGTTATCAAGTTATAACTACTCTGTTTTTAACTTGTTAGACCAAAAATCGTACAAATTGCTGTTTTTATGCTTGTGAAGCAAAACACGTTAATTTGTCTGTAGAGTTGTAAATAATAGACAGTACTGTAACGATGTGAAAAGATATTTAGCATCCAGTAATAGAGAGGTTTACTTTTATCTTAGGTTTTGGAAAAGTTGATTATGTATTTATTTGTGATATTGTAAATTGTAGTATACTTATATTTTCATTTTGTTCATCTACATTTTTTCATTTTTAAAATAATAATTAGTTGAGTTTTTTTTAAGTGCAACTTTTGTCATATGTATAAGAAACACATTTAGGATTTGATCTCCTGTTTATAACGGAATGATAGAGAGGAGTTGTATGAGCTGAATTTATTTAGAATTTGTACTTATATGTGTGTTATGAATGTATTTTTAGTACAAAAATAAAAACAGCACTGTCAATTGCCAACTAAACCATCAGTGTTTTATAATGCAGATTAACAATTGATAATTTAAAAAAAGGAAAATTTGTAATGTTTCATATACTGTACTAGTCATTTTCTTACATATGCATTAAAGGCACTTGACAATGCTTACCTTTTATACCACTAAAGTAAATTTTTATTTTATGTCAATATTGGAAGATATTTCATATTATTTTAAAAATAAAAACTGTTAACAATTTGAGTTGTAATGTTTGTATTGTATCCAAAATCTCTCGTTTGGTTATTTAAAAGTGACATCTACTTTAGGCCTCTTCTTAGCATAATGGTTAGCACTCCTTCAATGCAGGGGTCCTAATTCTGGGAAGTCCAACTAAATTGAGCTTAACCCATTCGCATACAACTACGAGTATACTTGTAGTCAGATAATGTTTATTATATTTAAAATAACTTGTCGTATATGCATATTTATTTATAGAAAACAAAGTATAATCAATAACTACGATAGTTTTTACATGGGCTCTCGCGGATATTGCACAGAAAAGCATCGTTACAAAGGTGTATGGCAAGTCTATTTAGGTGGTATATGCGCGTGCAGTCAGTCAGCTGCTACGTCGCGTCAGCCGACCATCTGTGAATGGCGCGAACAGATACACAGAACTGAGTGTTTTTGTGTCGTTTGTAAACACAGTGTGCGGTATTAGTAAAAGTATTGTGAAAGTAAATATTATCATATTTAGTTGCCATAGAAATAAAATATTTGGATTGTTTAGTGTTCAAATTGAATCTCGTTTTTCCACGTAAAAATATTGTTTCTCTAAATAATTATGGGGTTTCCTAGGCGTAAAAAGTAAGTTTTGTAATATTTTAACAGTTTTGCTTCTTACAAATTTTTTCAAAAATTAGTTTTTTTGTAAATGCAAAAATAAGTTAGGCCTACCTAAGGCCATGTAATTTATATTGTATTTAAAACCCACTTTATTAGGAAAATAATGGTGACAAAATTATGTTGATAGTTTATATTTATAGATTTTACACTTGTTTAAGTAAACTCTTACAAATTGGCTACTTTTTGCTGGAATTTCTGGTCCAACTTCACTCTTAAAGTGGAGGTAGGTGAATGGGTTTGGTCTCTTGTCCCATACTTACTTACTCCTGTGGCCACTCAAATCCAAGGTGATTTTTGGCCTCGCCAACAAGTTGCTTGCACAGTCCTCTATCCTCTGCCATCTCGATGTCTCCACCAAGACTTTTCACCTCCTGTTCCACTTGGTCATCCCATCTTATTCTTGGTCGTCCTAGAGGTTGCCTTCCTGGTGGTTTTCCCATCCATACCCTTCTTATAATTTTGTCTTCTTCCCTTCTCCTCACATGACCAAGCTATCTTATTCATCTGCTTCTAACCACCGCACAATATCAGGTCTCTTGTACAGTTCTCTAAGCTCTCTGTTCTTTTTCATTCTCCACACTCCTGATTCATAGGTAGATCCATATACTCTTCTTAAAACGTTGTTTCCAAATATAATCAATCTTTTTTTGTTATACATTGTTAGATTCCACACCTCAGATACATACAATAAAACAGGTTGTACAATAGATATATATACATTCTTATTTTTGTGGGTCTTGACAGTAGTTAACTTTTGAATAGCTTTAGGAGACTCCAGTAGCATCTATTTGCTGCATTAATTCTAACTTGTATTTCCTCTTCCATTTTATTTTGGCTAGTCAAAGTAACTCCTAGATATTTGAACTCTTCAGTGGCTAAAAATTTGTAATCCATTACATCCAGTGTTGAGTTGATTGGCTCTGCCTGTCTCCCTATCTTCATATATTTAGTCTTTTCATCATTCACTAAGACCTACTTTGTTGGCTTCTTTTAACAGGACACCTGCTAGTGTTTTTAGATCACTTTTATTATCAGCTACTAATGCCACATCATCAGCAAATGCTAAAATATTGATTTTACCTACAATGTTTTCGACTATTTGTACCGATTTTGTCAATTTCAGTGATTCTTCAAGAGTGAGGTTGAACAACAATGGTGACAACGCATCTCCTTGTCTTACCCCTGTTTTGACGTCAAAAGTGTCTGTAAATTCTCTTTCTATTTTTACTTTCCCTCTTGAGCCTTCAACATACATTTCTGTTAGTTTAATTATTTTTTCTGGAATGTTTTTTGTCTAATATATGTCCACAATTTTGATCTCACAATGCTATCATAAGCGTTTCTGAAGTCAATGAATAATATATATAGAATTTTGTTGTATTTGAGGCCAGCTCTTTTATAATAAATAATTGGTCGTTAGTTGATCTTTATTTCATAAAGCCTGCTTGTTGTTCTCCGATTATTTCTTCTCTGTATCTTCTTAGTCTGTTTAATATTAGCTTTGATAGTATTTTATATGTACAATTAAGTAGTGATATTCCTCTAAAGTTTGTACATTCTTACTTATCTCCTTTTTTGTATAGTGGTATTATCACTCTCTCTTGCCACTCCATTGGCATAACTTCCATTCTCCAAATTTTCAATATCGTCGTATGTAGGAATTTTGTTATTTTAATATTACCACATTTGATTACTTCAATAGGTATTCCATCTTCCCCTGGCGCCTTCCCATTTTTTAATGTTTTCATCACTTTCTCAATTTCCTCTATAGTTGGTTCTAAAACATCTTCCTGATTTACACCATCTATGTTCATTTCTTGTTCATATTCTACGTTATTATCAGCATTTAGTAAGTCTTCAAAGTAGTTCTTCCATCTTTGAAGTATTTTAGATGTTTCCACTACTGCATTTCCATCTTTGTTTTTCACTCCTATTCAGGACTGTAACCTTTCTGAAAAAAACTCACAGTTCCGTGAAATTCCTTAGCGTTATTCACTGTTAAATCTTGTTCTGCCTTTGTTAGTTTATTATTTATAAATTTTCTTTTTTCTCGTCTTAATGTTTTATTTACTTCCAAGTTTATTTCTCGGTATGTTTCCCTAGTTTTAGCATTTCTGCATTTTAGATGTTTATTCTTTGCTTCCTTCCTTTTAATTACTAATTCTCTGTACTTCTCATTGAACCAGGGGTTTTTTGGGGTTCTTTTCCTTTATAAAAACTTAATTTCCTGTTTCTTTTATGTTCTTTTTGAAGGTTTGCCACATTGTCTCTACTTGTGTCTTCATCTTCTTCTGTTAGTAGAGCTTCAAATCTGTTTGAGATTTTCTCTTGGAACTCTATTTTCTTACCTTCATCCAGATACATTCTCTCTGTTATTTTATTAACATTTCTTTTTTCAATCTTTATTCTTTGTCAAAGTCTTGTTAGGATCAAGTAATGGTCTGTATCACACTGCCCCCTCTCTTACTTTTCACATCTACTACTGTACTGATATGTCTTTTATCAATCAGAACATGATCTATTTGGTTCTTCGTATTTCCATTTGGTGATGTCCATGTTACTTTATGTATATCTTTACGTGGAAATTTAGTACTGACAATGTACAGATTCATCGAAGAAGCAAAGCTTTGCAGTCTTATTCCATTGTCATTTGATATATTATGTAGGCTGTGTTTACCAGCCACACTATCCCACATAGTTTCTCTTCCTACTTTAGCATTAGCATCTCCAAGAAGGATTTTGGTATCATAGCTTGGTAACTTTGAAAATGCTTCCTCTAGCTGAGCATAGAATATATCTTTCTCATCATCTTCACTATCCTCAGTAGGCGCATAGAAACTTATCATTGGTATGTTATTAAACTTTCCCTTAAACCTAATTGTACGCATCCTCTCATTTATTGCTTCATAGGCTATGACCGATGAAAGTATTTTTTTACAGCAAACCCTATGCCTGCATAGTGTCTTCCATCATCATAGCCACTATATAGTATTTGGTAACTTTCAGTGTTTATTTTTCCACAGAATGGTCATTTGGTTTCTTGTAGTGCTACCACATCTATCATGTAGGCTTAAAATTGTATATTTTAATATTATCAATAAAAAATGTATATTTTTTTATTGATAATATCTACTTTACCTGGCACCGCCAGGGTTCTAATGTTCCATGAGCCGAGTCCTTTGGTCTAAGCTTGGGTCTTAATCCATCTATCCACTTCCGAGGCTTGTTGGCGTTTCATAACAATGGCGTTTAACAAGTTTGGGTTGTTAGCCCTATGCTCAACCCCCAATATGAATGGAGGGCCACACCTACTTGTGGTCAGCGGTTCCCTTAGACCTAGCCGGGAGGACTGTTTAAGCAGATCCACCGGCCTTTCCCCTACTGGACGCTCTGTACACGCCAAAGTAGGATAGCGTGTTGTCCCATAACAATGTTAAAAAAAATCATCTCACTTTTCACTGCAGTGTCTGCTTAATAATTATTACATTTTCTGGGCACATGATTGGCAATGGAAGGCCTCGCTCGCCTCAGTCTATCTACTGAAGTATTGTGTCTTGAGATGGGTTAAAAATGTCCAAAAGACAAGAGAGAATTCTTGTGAAGAATTAGTTACTCATACTATGGATTCATATGAGGAGACAAAGGGAAGGTCTGGAAAGTTCGGAAATATTCCGAGCAACAAAAGCAGTACACAAAAACGCTAATAACATCCATTATAAAAAATGTGAAAAGTTTTTTTACAACCACCCCATCAACTAAAAAATAATCAGCCATGTATTTGGATTGTTGTACTTGTTTCATTTTTGACTTAACTTACATAACATTTCTCAGAGCTGAATTGAAATTCTCTACACTATTTTATTAGATTTTATGTATTTATTACCCGTTTTACAATGTCATTGTACATATAACATAAACACCAGGGTTAATATACTCGTACATAAGATAAATTTGTAACTTATTTTTCCTGTTCAGTAGCACAGTTTCACTCTTTGTCCAAAAGTCATGCTGAAATCTTTTACAAGCTGTAACTTGCCAACAAAGTGCTTTCACACCTATGTATATACTCGTATTACAATTTTTCACTATTTCAATCATTAGAATGTGCTGTAGAAATGGGGAGAAGTTCATGAATCGCCCTGTTTATATATATGAACCTATATAAAATAGGTGAATAAGCCTATATAAAATATCTCAGGCTGGTTGTCCAGTCCTTTTTTTTGGGGTGAGAGTCGCTGTGAAAGATGCTTTGTATTTCAAATAGGGCATTGCTGTTTTTCATTCATCAGCCACCAGAAAAATACTAGTCCACAATAATCGCTGTTATCAGTATTGCTTTCTTTTTCGCTCAGATGACAGAGACGGAAATAGCGGGAATGTCATCAGACAGCGTGGGATTATGTCATTGTAACCTAAGCTGTATGTTGAAAAAATTAATGAGTGATAATTTTTTTACAGCTATATTTATTTTGTGTATCTAGAAAAACAATACAACAATAAATGAATAACTATTTTTCAGAAATACTGATTTGGTTTGTTGATAACTAAATTGTTTGGTGTTTTATTTGTATTTTTATAAAACTATATTTTTGTTAGTATGACAAATGAGATTGTTCAGTTTGATTTTCTATAAAATAAACAGCGAAATTCTACAAAAATTTCCTTAATAAAATATGCACCTTCAAGATGCAAAGAAGAGGAAAAGTGTTCTTATTTGTGTTTTTGTATATTTACAAATAAAACTTTAAGAACAAGATGTCATATATATATATATATATATATATATATATATATATATATATATATATATATATATATATATGACAAAAACTATATATGCTACTATAGCATATACATAGTTTTTGTCATATTTTTGCACTTAATTCTTTTATAAATTTAGGGAAATAATGTTCTTCACATATATATACAAAAATATGACATCTTGTTCTTAAAGTTTTATTTGTAAATATATAAAATCATTAATTTACCTAGAACCTTACATTTTTTTAAAAATGGCACTGCCCTTTTTTCGCATAGAAAATGTGAAAAGAGCATGGCACTAAAAGGTAAGAACTTAAGAAATATGAAGTGGCAAAAGTTTTTGATTTCTTGTATGCATTTCATGGTAATACAGTTTTTGATTAATCTTTTCATTGTTTTATTCATGTATTTTCAGTAATTTCACTCATTAGACAATTGATACTGTTACTATTTAATTAGAAGTTCTAAAATAAAACCAAGCTGTTATTACTAGTCTGGTGTTAATGAACTTGTCTTCTAAGGTAAGTTTGCTGATGTCCTATCTCTCCAATATACAAATCCTGTCCTAGTGCCCTTTAACCTAACCTAAAATAAAACCAAGCGTCAGTTGGGATAAGAAAAACAGATGTGGGTCGAGCTAACAGCAATGTTTAAAAATTATGACAAATTCTTTGGTATAAGAATTAAGGAACAGAGACATAAGATAATTTACTTGAGAAAAAGAAAATATTGAACAATACAAAATAAAGATAAAGAGCATAGGCATATTAGCAGATCAATCTGACTTAGTAAGGCTATTGAAGAAGAAATGTTCTGCTCAAAAGAAATTCCCAGGAGTAACAGAAGAGAACAAGGCTAATTTTAACCTGAGGAGAGCTAAAGGGAATTATTGCTGCAGGAAGAAGCATGTACATAAAGTCGGCGAGTCACATGAAGTTCAACTTCTTGTGACTTGCCAACTATTGTGTTGAGAGCGACCTGAAGTTGAAACCCACTTTTAATTTATGGAATATGTTTACCAGTTTAGTGACGATTCTTTTTCTATCTTGGCAGTGAGCGTCGATAAGTGTGTTTGCACTGATCCCACTATGTTGGGAGTTTGGTGAAAACTTGAAAACCCAGGACCGTGGGTTTAAGAAACAAATTAATACTAAGCCATAAAAATTTTCAGTACACTACCAACAATATTAAAACACCTCAACGTTAATCTCAAACTGACAACAAGGAAGTTAAAGACCAAATTAAAAATTTCAGATCATTTATATAATTTTAATTTGTTTATGCAAGCTCCAATCTATGTATGGATTAATTCTCTATTGACTATTTTTAGAAATAAATATTATGGAACGAAGAACCTGAATCAATAAAACCATCTACGAAAGGAAATATACCAGTTTTTGACATTTTCTTCGTACTAATGACACCAATGAAAAATTATGTTCAATAAGCCATAAAAAGCTGGTCGTGGCATTGATATTATTCTATTGTTTATTATCAAAGCAATGTGTGATATAATTTCCTCTGTGCTTGCCTCATTAGAGTTTAAAAATGGGAGTTTCCTGTGATGTCGAAGACAGCACTACTATATATAATTAGTAATAACACTAGTTAATTCTAAACATAAAACTACTGAATTTTTGTAGTTTTAGACCAATATGTGGTGTTCTGTTTGTAATACCTAAAAAATGTGAAAATATTTTATAAAATTTTTTTGTATAAAAGAGACTGCTACCTTATCACTTCCCATCAGTATCGCATCATAAAAGATCATTGAATTGTTGCTAATTTGTCCTTGTTTCTCGCAGTTACTGGTCCTGCGGTTGATTCCATTTATCTTGATTTACAGTAAGCTTTTGACAAGCTTCCTCGTCATGTGTTTTTAAAGAAGCTCCCTTCCTTTGGGTTCTTTTATTCTATTCTATTGGGTAATATTTTATTCTAAAATATTACCTTTCGGTTAGGACGTTTAAAATGTGATTTGGTAGTGTGTATTCAGAGAACTTTGTTATCAGTTCAGGAGACCACAAGGCTCCAATTAGTGACCTTTATACAATATCTGTCCTGAACTGCGAGGTCCAAATATTTCTGATGATTAAAATATAGGGTGAGGCAGAAAGGGCGGATGTTTTTAGAACAGGTAGTATTCTGATTCAGGTAGTAGAGTGGGGCGACTGATATGTAGCTCCTGCCATTTTGTTTAGTCAGAGTCATAGAGTCTTGGACTGTGCAACATCGTGTGTTTGCTTACGACAGTTTTGTACAAAATAATGAGCATCGTTGCAGATCATCTTGAGTTTTGTCCCCATTTCAATCGTGCGAGTCATGACAGTTTACTCACTCGTAAAACCATCTTACGTTGGGTTGAATATTTTATTTACAAGGAACAGTGATGAATAAAAGACCGCCAGGGGATATTTATTTTCTGAGTATACACTCCAAAAAATATGGAAAAAGTTCGGCAAACCATACTCAGTAGTCATGGTCGATATACTTGGTGGTAAACTACACCTCAGTTATCATTCAGAAGTGCGTATTTTGCATAGCGATCCAATATTTCATCCCTACGAAATGGCCATGGTGCAACAATTGAAATCTAGAGATTATGTCAAGTGGCTAAATTTTGCTAGAGAAAATGGAGGCCGTACTTGACCAAAATGACAACATCGTTTTGTTTATGACTGATGAATCACATTTCCATTTGAATGATATGGTAAAACAGCTGAACTTTGTTTTTGGGCCGATGAAAATTCAAAACTAATGCATTAGCCATTATACAGTCCCAAGGTAACAAGTTGGTGTGCTGTGAGCAATACAGTTGTTATTGGTCCATACTTTTTTGAAGACTACAACAGGACCACTGTAACTGTAACCTCAGAACGTTATAGGTAGATAATCACTCAATTCTTCCTACCTGAACTAAGAAGAAAACTTATTCCTATCTGGCGAATATCGTTTCAGCAGGACGGGACAACAGCTCATACAGCAAAAATTTCAATGGAAGCAATTCGGGCTGTTTTTCATAGGTCCGTGAATTCTCGGTTTAGTAAAATTGATTGGCCTCTTCGTTTCCCATATCTCTCCATGTGGGACTACTTTCTGTGGGGTTTCCTCAGGTTACGTGTATACCAGCATAAATCACATACACTTGAAGAACTGAAGGAAGCAATTTGTGTGGAAGTTGTTCAAATTGATAGAGCAATGTTAGAAAGAGACAACTTCCAAGAGCAGCTTGTGAAGTGCATTGCTCAAACGGCCATCACATGGCAGTTGTTGTTTTCAAGCATTAATTTTATAAAATGGTAAGATAATGTGATTATTATTCTGTAAATAAAAAAATGTATGCACACGTAACAATATATTGTCTTTTTGAAAAACATCCACTTTTTGGTCTCACCCTGTATAACTTCAGATCCTTGATAAAAGAGATCATTGCCAAAGAATCAAATTGTCCCTTCAACCATATTTTGATTCGACTGTGAAGTGGGCTAATGACAACTGAACCTCAGCATAACAATGGTAGTTTCGTATATGTATAAAATTCATATGTCGTTAAATGTTCTCTGAAGATGTAAAATCTGTTATATCAAAAGCTGGAAGGAAATTGGGTCGTATTATGTGGATAGCCAGATATTTTAATGACTAAGGTATTCGATAGAAAATTATTTAAATAATTTTTTTAATAACATTGTCTTGTTACAAGTAATAAGTGTTGAGGGAAAAAATTAAAAAAAAAATCTTTTTATGGATATATGGCTACCTAAAGTGGTTCTGTATCACCTTCCCTTTAGATGAGGGCTATATCCAAGCTCTAACAGCTTCAGCTTAATATACAATAGTGTTAAACGTTCTACTTGTCATTTTTTTACAAGTCCTAATTTTATATTAATGTTATTGTTTCGCTTACTTATAAGTCCAATATTTTAGTGTTGATTTTTAAATCCAGTTGTTTATATGACCTTTAATGTATTGTACACCTATGAAAAGTATAAATAAATGAAAAATACAGCCAAGATAAAATAACATGTCCTCCTCTCCCTCTAACAGTCAGTAAACGTTTGCAAAACAGTTGTTTCTAAAATAGAAATGCAACTATAATAGAAACACTGATCTCATACGCCATGCCAGACACCAATTATTGAAGGTGGCTCTACACCGCTATGCCACTATCACAAGGTGCTGGAACTATGAGGAAGTTCATGATGCTATGAACATTGATGTGATTATTTATATTAGCAAGCCGTAACCGTAGTAATATTTTGAGTGGTTGTCAAATTTCAGTTCTTTATCTGTACATTTTTTTATAATAAACTTGTTTGAATAAGTGTATTTGTTGTAACATTTTATGATTGTTTATTTTGCCCGATACAGCTTTGTTTTTTTTTTATGTTCATATATTGCTCATCTACTGCCCGACGCAATGTGCTCTCGGCATCACTACGCATCAGAGCTTCACTCAAGCAACTCTTAGAGTGCTCATGCCAAGTTAAGAGATTCATTAAATCAAGTACAATCCCTGAAGAGTTCAAGAGGTTTGAATTCAAAACAAACTTAAAAATAATTAAAATACGGTTTATTATTATAAATAATATGTTACTAGAATTTACCGATAAAATACATAACTTGATACAATTTACATAGATATTAAATAAAAACTGTTAAACAGTAATATATTATGTAACAAACTGATTTATATATACAGAAATATCACAGCCATAGCGAATGTATAGAATAAAACAAAAGCTAACAAATAAAAATTGAACACTTCTTTATATTAACATTGCTAGATAACTATATTGTAATGTATGGTGTAATAAACGACAGTAAACCGTCTCGTGAAACACCCACAGTATAGTTAAGGAAACAAATCTTATCTCTATATACAGATTTGTAAACGCTTAGTACTTAAAATAGTTTAATAAATATATTTTAACATGAGAGTAAGTTGGGAATTTAAATCAGTAATAAGCCATTAGATATAAGGCACCCTTACAAATTATATATAACCCTTTTACTAAATTTACTTTTCAAGATTAAGTTTACAATATTTAGAACATTTTATGTAGAGGAATTAAATTTGATTTAATTGCTTGTTTAAACAGTTTCATTAATATTTGGAATGAGTTAACAATATAGTCTCATCTTCCAACACAAAATTTTCAGGACGAATTTCTAAAAAACACATGCATTGACATAGAATTATTGTAAAGCCATTACTAAAGAGTACAGAATAAACAACAACTTTTAAAAAATCTGTAAACACAGGTCTAAGAACACTTTCTAAAGTTTAATAGCACCATATGTAGTACTGGTAATGAACACTGTTCATAAATTTATAAAGGAAAAATAAAAATGACTGCAGTTATTGATGAATCTTCAGAGAATCTTAGGTCTTAAGCTTAAACAGTTTATTAGCAAGTAACAGTCAAGTTCACAGCGTCTTTTTTAATAAGAGCAGAAAGTTTTGTAAATACTGATCCTAGTCACAACAAACTGGTTTTGTACTATTACAGATGTAACAGAAAGCACTTTGACAATTCTGAGTGTACAGTTCATCGATACCATATAAAACTGTAGCTTAATTTTTTTCAGTTTCATACAAAAAGTCACTGTAATTTACCTTTTCCTCGCATTGTTGACTGTGTTAATTTGAAATTGCTATTTGCAGAAGTGAAAATTAACAAATGCTTCTAAATGCAGTACATTTAACAACATAAAAACTTGCAAATGTGCTGTTATTTAAAATAGATCTTAATTAGCTGCTTAATTTTACTAATTGACATTTTTCACTTTTAATTTTAATTAATACTAACTAGAAAAGAAGACGGTAGGTGTGTCCCACTCGTCTCCCATGACATCACATGGGCAAAATGAAAGGTGGGTGGAACAGTAAATAAACACAAAAATACTTGTTTTGATTGCCGTAGTTACAATTTACTATTTAGCTGAAATCTTCTACGTGATTAGTAGTTTTAGAATAACCAAACCAGCTGATATCAGCCAAGTGACGATACAGCCTACTGCGCAGCCTCGTGATAGCAACCGTCTGTTCTAGTTACTGTGACTTAATGTATTACATTGACAACATTATAAACTTGTGCCATAATTAATAACATACTAAATACTAAAACAAATACATAAAACCTCTCTATACTGCATTTAGCTCTAAATTGCACAAAAAAACTCGTATCATGGTTATCTTATCTACAAACTACTTAAAAACTGAATTAACTGTCAAGTAATCTAGCTAAACAACAGAAAGTACAATTTTTATAATTAGGAAATTTTTGAAATTGAATCCCTAAATTTTTATTTAAAATGATTTAAATAAAAATAAATAAAAGGAATGTTTCTTTCATTAAATGTTTGGTTTTGTTAAAATTACAAATCTATCATGAATAATATGTTAAGCTTTATAACAAGGAATGTAGTAGCAGCTTAAGGTAATAGTTATAAATACAAAATTACGACAGTAAATAAATAATATTATGTTAATAAAAATAGCATTCTGATAAATGAATATTTGATGGTGTAGTCAGCGAACTTTTTAAAATGACTTAAGATATTTAACTCAAATTAAAATATAACCATTTTTGAAATCATTAGAATCATCAGGTAAGGAACAAACAAGTCAGAGGATAATCAAACAGAAAAAAAGATCTTTTCTTACCAGAAGCATATGAGCTATATAAAAATGTAATTGAATTTTCTTTGATTAAGTTTAGTTGAATGTTTTTAGGAAGTGTTTATATTAATAATTAATCTCCAAGGCAAAAGCCTCCAAGTTATTCTTCCAAGAAAAAATAACTAAAATATTGGAATTTTACAAAAATAGACAAAGCCCGGACTGGAGAGATTGTTAATTATATTTTGTTTATACAACATAAATAAACTTTGAACGCAATACAAATTAAAAATAAACATTTTCATTGCAATGAAGTACTGATTGGTTATCAATAGGACAGTTTGGAATTCAATAAAATCTGTACCTCAACTACTTCAGATTTCTTTTCAGCAGGACAAAACTAACTTAAGAATTTGAAACTAGTTTGTTTTTAGTGCTGTAAGAACGTAACCACTTCACACACATCAGACACAGTGGAGGACTGGGACAGGCAATCAGGTCACTACAGTCACGATATTCAATCTTAAAAACTTTGGTTTAAACAGGAACTTTCATCCTTTTAATAACTTACCCTGATGTTACTTTTATTTTCTCTTGTGGCGTAACACTCTTTGTCACAAGTGTGTGTATATTTCTTATATCAACTTGCATCAAACAATACATATAAAAAAATAGTCAACTAAGCACAGATCAGATATATTAATTATATAAGAAGGTGTATAGCTGTGCGTGTAATCTTTGTTTATAGATGTACTAACCGTTTTCCAAAACTAAGACTGTCCCATAGAGTAAAAAATAGATTACTCAAAATAAATTTTTGTAAGTGAATCATAATATTTTTAAAGTAAAATTTGATGGATAATATTACTTCTTTAAACCGTGTTCATTCAAACAATTATAATTTGGTTTATGCATTTATAATCGTACATAGTATTGTTTAGTATTTCTTTTTATTTAGTTTAAATCATCAATCAGCTGTTATATTGGCTACCAATCAAATCTACAGGTTTTAATGTTTTTAGGAACGCCTTGATTCAACCATGCGTTCCTCAACTCAGTTTAACCCAACATGACAAGGTCATGGGCACAGCTATAAACCTTCATCAATAACTTTGCCCTATCAGGAAGTTATTATAAAATGTAATATGCATAACTCCATGTCTAATATGTCTTTTCTTTTTTCTGACAAGCAATTTCGGAAGAATGTGCTGCTAATATAGAAATGTCATTTTCATGTACTCGATGGCTCACACCGTCTACTGTATCAGCCCAATCTTGCCACTGGTGGTGTCTATGAAAGCAACCTTATTTATATTATAAATATACTGGCCAATATGTTAACCATTAAAAGCTACAATAATATTCATTACTTATAAAAACAAAAAATTACTGTTTACTTAGCGATTACAGCTAATTAATGTCATTGGTTAAAAATAGTAAATTACAATAAAAATAAGAATTGGTTTGAATGATCAAACTGTAACGAGCGATAAATCTTAAATATTCTAAGACAAAAGAATACATAACAACCCCATGTTATAAACAATCCTACAAAATTAATAGAACACACAAAGTGCTGGACTACTCCAGAATGGTTTGGACAAAATGCTATTTTTAACCCTTTTATTTAGAGCTACAGCGATGAAGCGATCTAGTCGGAAAGTTTCAGGATTGCAGTGACATTAGATATTTAACATATTATGCCACTGACTATAGAAACAAGAAGACTGTCCACTCATACGGGTCCCATGAATCTGGTTTTCCTGATCGGTGAAATAGTTTGTTATGTTTTCAAAGGTAGTGCCAGCAATCTCCCTTCTCCATCTCTATATCTCTTCAGCACACACTGAAGTGACTATAAGTAAGCCAAATAATCTGAGCGCTTATTTGAAATGAATGACATTAGAAAACAGCACATTCACGCTTCTACAGGAAATGTATCGGCTTGGGCAGTCTATTTGTTTTTGAAGTCAATAATTATGCCCTAATGTTTTTATTTTACTGGCTACTATAAGCACTGTTGTTGAAAAATCTTCAGGAATCAATTTCTACCCATTGGTTGACCGTAAACTATTTATTTCTCATCTGCGAGTGCAATAATGTTGTTTGTTTGGAGGCTATTGCTTGTTGACGTATTTTAACTTCGTTTTAACTTATTATAATTTAGTACTATCACAGTATAATAACAAAGAGTAGCGACACTCCGTTAAAAATTGTTGACAACGGCGATGCTAGTGATCTTAGCGGTGGGGGCAGAGAACGTTAATGTGGTGAAGTTTAATGCTCCTGCCATCAGGGGAGCCAACGTCGCAGCGTCACTACTCTATGTACATACTGTGGTACTATTAAGATGTGTTATTACGTAATTATTGTTCTTTTATTAATATAGAAGACATTTTTTAACGTTATACTAGACATGAATTCTGGGAACTTAGCTGTATTTATTTGGCACACAGTCATGGTAGCATATTTTAATGTTTTAGTTTTCTCAAATATTTGTTGAGTTTGAGTCTCAACAAAATTTGTTTATAAAATTAGCTCATATCAAACTCAAAACTTGTCATGTCATTTACTTGTTGTTCAATTCATATTTTGTTTGGGCAAGACGCTATAGCACTAAAAGAAAAGGGTTAAGAAGATCTAATACAAATGTACTTTTTGTTTATTACTTAACACTAGATATTCTTCTAAAAGCAAAAACATGATTTGTACATTTGAGCATCAACAAACGTGCAGAACAGGTAGAAGCTTGGGAAAGCAGATTTATGTTTGATAAGTTTAAAACCAATTATAATAATATAGCATATACGATTACATACAATTGCACTAAATTATCTCCAAACAAATTCAAAAGTGGTAAATAAAAGGTTTTAGTAGATTGACAATTGAGCTTTTGTAATTAACTTTATTTATGGTATTGCACATTTATCGTGGTCAACATCAATTTTTGATGCAAATACTTATCTCATACCTGTCAAGCAATTTTAGAATGATTTAATAGAATTGTCACACTTGAAACCAAATTTACATGAAATTAAATGACAGATTTACAGAAATCTTAAAATGACTATTAATTAAAAACCAATATATGTTTTGAATATAATAAGAGTTTAAACGAATTAACCTCCTGTCTGTCCCCCCCCCCCTATGCTGAGTTTTTTTTAAAACTATGCTATAGCTTTTACAAATATATCACTATAACAATTACAATCCCCTATTTGATGAGTTGAAATTATGAACAACTGGATTAAATGGGTCATTAGTCCAGATATAAATTAGCCTTTAACCTTTTCCGTTTAAAATGTAAGGCAACATTTTGCTTGTTAACATCTTTGTTTGGCCGTAGTGAGTACTGAACGACACTCAACTCGTTTGTAGTTCTGAGCATCCACCAACCGAATATGATTACAGTCGTTTACAGCAGTTGAGAGGGTAATGTTGTTGGTAGAAAAAGGAATATTTTGGCACAGCTTAATTAAATAATTAGTAATGATAAATACTTATTTGTTCAAATAACTGCTTTCAAACCAAAGTTGTGTAGCGTGACATGTATGAATACGTTAAACTAAAACAAAACTTACAATAATTTCAATTTCAATTTGCTAATCGGATATTTTAGTTTTACCTTGGATGTTTTTAACTGATAGTACTCGTAATGTTTACACATTATTAAAGATGCTAAAACATTGTTATATCTTTTATTAAAGATATTAACACATATTAATTTTTGTCACAATTACCTATTGTTATTTAATTACACTTAAAAATAAAATGGGTATAGGATATTTGCTTATTTTGAGTGTTGCTTTACTAAAATAACTTTCCTCCTTAACTTCTTTAAAAACGACCAATTAACAAATAATTGGCTTAATTACTTATAGCCCTAACTCCACATGTTGTGTTTTGTAACACTGTAAAAGTAAATACAAAAAGATATGACAATTTTTTAAGACTTTATTATTTCAGCTGCCCACAGATTTCTCTTGATTTGGATATATATATATATATATATATATATATTGTTAAGAGGTCTCCACAGTTTAAGTGTAGGTTGAAAAAGAAATGGCCAAGAAGAAGTTAACACAATCACTGCAGGCTACTCAAAAATGAATAATGTAAAATCTAACGATTCTTTTACTAATCAAAAATCTTGAGTTTGTTACATGAAGTTGCTTTATCATCAGCTCAACCGGTGCTTACTGTGTGTTAATTTTATGAGAATAGCATTGGTTTTGTTAAATGGCATATGCTGTTTTTTTTAGTAGCATTTTTGAATGTGGTTATAGAATGTAAATAATTTTAGTGGATACTGTAATTTTGTTAAATAACTTCTAGATATTGTTTTTAAATTGAACATAAAAACTTAAATAGTTTGTTTTGAGAAGTTTCACTCCATACACCGAAAAGAGACCTAGAGCAAAACAAGCATGTTATTATTGTAATAAGTAAATTTCAAATTTAACTGATATCTCATTTCATGCTTAATTTAGTTTTAGTGAATGATTCCGCAAAATCATATTTTAAATAAGGGTCTTGGGAAGAAGAAGCAGACTACTGTGTTGCAATACTAGATATAACATCACTGCGTCACATTAAATTTTACTGCTGAAAATTTTAGGTGTTTTATGAACCATCCCCGATTTAAAACATTTTAAGAAATACTTTTGTTTCATATTTTAACAAAATGTATTACTATTTAGAGATCAACTGTTCAACTGATTGTACAGCTTTTAATGCACAAAACTCGTAAAATAAAAGCGTTTTTTTTTTCAGTTAGTTTTTCCAAACTTCTGTCATACACTTTGTTCTTAAGCGAATACATAATTTATATAAATTATGAGAATAGCATATATATGTTACCTTCATTTTTATACAACTATTTTAGATTAGTTCTTATAATTGCGTCATGTACAATAAATATCTTTCAAATAAAAGTTCAATGCAAAAATGCACAGAGATAAGAATTAGTATTAAAAATATACCATAAGATGTTTAACATTAGCATATTAAAATATAATACAAATATTTAACAATTTATAACTAGATCTGAGTATCTTATTAACATTATGTAAGGTGTTACTTATAAGAGGTTCACCTCACTGTTCGCTGTTTGTTCACTTGCGAATAGACGTCTTCAGTCCTCTCATGATTGTACACAGGCACATACGTTGACGAGTTTGACTGCACTTTTTCATACGGTGGTTCTTGCTTCTCCACACTTTCATAATTAGGATCCGAATCTCGACAAACACTCTCATAGTTAGGATCGAAACCTTCCACTCGTTCATAGCCACAGTCTTTCCGCGAGAGACTAGCGTAGTCTGGCTCTGTGGGCTTCTTCTTCTTGTTCACTGTGGCGTAGGTTGAATTGCAACCATCCTGTGGCCTCAATTCCTCATAGTTTGGTTCTGTGTCAGAAGCTTGCTCCTCACGCCCTCCTGCGACTCTTTCATATCCCGGCACCAAACTGTCATGTTCTCCTTCTACTGTCTCGTATCCTGAACAGAACACGTCTCCACTGTTATTGCAGTTGCTCGCTACCATCTCGTAGTCAGGAATAGAAGCGTTGTTGATGTGAGGACTGTGTGGCCTGTGTAAATGATAAAGCAAGCAATTAGTTTTGTTTCAGAAGAAATGCGATGTAAATAAAATACACAAAATATACAAAGTGTTTGGTCAATAATCGTTAAAAGACTTAACCCTACCTTATGATGAGTTCACTACAATCACCTACTGATCCCTCCTTTATCGTCTACAAGAACTTAAATAACTACTGAATATCTAAATATCATATTTGAATATCAATAAAGATTTTATCAATTATATTAAATTAAACCAAGAGTAGAGCTTTGTTATTCAACATTCCGTTCTAACCAAAGTATTCATCTCAAAAACAATACTGTAATTAATATTATCTGAATAAAATAATATAGCATATTACTATTCCGTAATGATGAAATCTGTATGTAATTTTAAGATAGGCAACACTTGTAGTGAAGAGTATGACGAACGTGTGGCTCATGAACTTCCCGAAGGTTTCACATACTTTCCCGACAGTCACACGTATTAGTCAGTTGTATTAAATACTGTAAAGTAATTTGAATAAGGTATTGTATTAAGAAACCTATTTTGTTTTATATAAATTTTCACTATGAAAACTGAACATGAATTATTATTTTTACAGTACTATGGTGAAAATTTTTAATAAAAATCATTTATTTGTACTATTTAGAGTTTTTACTATTATTCCTTACTGTCAGAAATTTTTACTAATCCTACGTCATTACGGACCGTTTACATTGGATGAGTGAGGTTCTACTGTACATGTATAGTTATGGATTAAGGAAGAAGAACACCAGATCTAAATCCAAGTCTTTCTCACGATAATTTCTCATCACCAACTGATAGTTTATGGTTTGAAAACGATTACGAGGGCTGTTCAATAAATACATAGACTGACGTCATAACACAAAATTTATTTATTGAGAAGTTACATGTACTCTGCTACAAAGTACTCACCTCCCCAACACACACTTATTCCAACGGTGTGTCCACTGTTGGAAACAGTGCTGGAAAGATTCTTTTGTGATGTCCTTCAGCTCCTTCGTCGCATTTTCCTTAATCTCGAGTATTGTCTCAAATCTCCTTCCTTTCAAAGGTCTTTTCAATTTGTGGAACAAGAATAAGTCACAAGGAGCTAGGTCAGGTGACTAGGGTGGTGGGGAAGCACAGGTTTCCAGTGTTTGGCTAAAAACTCACGAGTTCTGAGGGCTGAATGGGCTGGAGCCTTGTCAAGATTCAAAAAAACCAGTCAGGACTCCTCCACATTTCTGGTTTTTTCCACCTGATAGCGTCTCGCAGACATTTAAGAACTTCAATATAGTAAATCTGATTAACTGTGGAGCCTTGTGTGAGGTTTTCATAGTGCACAATGCCTTGAGCATCGAAAAAAAACTGTCAGCAACACATTGGAACGAACTTGGTGAGCTTTTTTTTGGTCTTGGAGATGTTTTCCCCACTCACCCACTGGAACAATTGAACCTATGTTTCGATGTCATAACCATCCACCCACGAATCGTCACCTATAATAAATCCTCGACAAGAAGTTTTCATCTTCTTCTGAACGTTCAAGCAATTCCTCACAAGTCTGTACACAATGAGCTTTTTGTTCATCTGTCATCAGTCGTGGAACAAATTTTGCAACAACACGGCACATCTGCAATTTTTCAGTCATCTCATGACATGGCCCAACTAATATTCTACAATCCTCAGCAAGCTCTCTGACAGTCAGACGACGATTTTCCCGAACCAGGATATTGATTTTGTTGACACGTAAGTTGTTAATTGATGTAGTAGGCCATCCAGGACGCTCATCATCTTCAGTCGATTAGTGGCCATCTTTATAACATCCATGCCACTTAAAACATGTTGCTCGCTTCATAGTAACATCGCCGTAAGCCGTCTTGAGCTATTAAGCCTTTCACTCACCGATTTGCCGAGCTTCACACCAAATCTCACAGCAACTCTCTTTCCTCGTTCAAATCACACATTGCTTGTCCAAATTGCACATTGCATAATCTGCCAAATGAAGAAAACACACTTCACAAATAACCTTGTTGCTAAGCAACCAATATTTACAATCTACTTATTGTGTTGTACTCAGCTGATCTCTATGAAAATATACACTATAAGCGGATTTACCTGAAACTAACTGGGCCGTGAAATTCAAACAGTCTATGTATTTTTTGAACAGGCCTCGTATACTGTGCCATTACTTTAAAAAAACAAGTTGAACTGTGACATGACAAAACATTCCACAAACAAATAGCTTTAATCTATATAGTCAAAACCGTTTTAAAAAAATCATAACTTTCACAAATCTCTCATTCCTTTCCTATTCGTCTGAATTTGCAGTTAAACTTACCCATTTAAGGTATTGAATCAGTAAAAGGGCGTTTGGTTTGCTATTGTGCTTTACTTATTAGTTTTGAATTCTCAAAATATAAATATGTTAAGTAAACTAAGAGAGAAGTACACCAAGACCCCTTATAATTGGCTTAACTATAATGCAAACCTGCCAGTTCACATGGGCCTGCAGGTCTGAGCGTGAATTTTATTCAACGAGTGAAATACTGACTGTTAGCTCAGTCGGGGATTAAAAGATTCTGAAATCTTAGCCACTGAGCCGCCACGCTCACTTATACACGTAAGTGGTAATGAGAAAGATATTGTGTAATTCATCTTACAGCCATGCATATATTAGGATTTAATTTATGATAACTTTGATATATCCAAAGCTTCTTCATACACTGTAAACATTCATAAAAATGAATGGATATATCTGTAAATTGGAAACTTATTACAACTGACACAATTTGTTTGCTAGCATCTATTTTTTTGTTTAGTATAAGTATTCAAGCAGTTCTTATATTTCGTATGGAAATTGTGAATTGTTCTGCAGCTATCTCACTGCTTATACAACAGTTGCAAGAGAGCGGACAGTCAAGGCTATTTTATTCTGACCTCCCATATTTTATACATGATCTAATCTTCAAATAGATTTGTTATAAGTGGCTAATTGTGTTTTTCTTTCTTTGTGGATGTATTACGGATATATCTATCTTTGCTTAGTATTTTACAGATAAAAGACATATATATTGTCTCATATTATTATACTATGAAAAATCGGGAAAAATTATTTTCATTAAAAATTCATTATTTTTCTTATTACTTTATTGGAGCCAAAAAATATACAAAATCCAAAATCCAATTTTTTTTTACCATACTAGAAAAATGCACCTTTACAATAACGTAAATTCAGCCCAGAAAGGTTTAACATACTGTACCTTTGCACAGTCTCATAGCCGGGTACTAAAGGTGGTTCAGTGGGCTCATGATCTGTGCTGCTCACGGAGTGACTGGATCTGCGTTTCTTCACCACTTTGGCGTACATGTCATCAACAGCAGGGTTGCCGGGGTCAGGGGGTCGTGGAAGGGGAGAGTTGGCTTGACGCTTCTCTGGTTTGGGTGAGGCGGGGCTTGCATTAGAACTACCAGCGCTTGATGATGATTCTGTAAAATAAAAATGAAACTAAAGAGAATGATCATATGGTATCACAAGAGTACGTCCTTACAAGAATGTTATAGGCTTAATGTTGCATTGCTACATCTAATAACCGATACAAGTTATACTCAAAATTTAAAGTTTATTGACTAAGCATTAGTTACATTTTTTAATATCTGCAATAAATTCCTGCTTTACTAATCATGAAAAAACACACTGATTTCATTCACTGATTCCCTGCATAACATTAGAATTAGGCCTGAGTTGAACAAGTTATAAATTATGATACATATATATCAATATCTGGATATTTAAAGAGGGTTTGGTAACTAGTAAGGATGACTATGTGAGTGATCAATAGCATTTATCATCATAAATGAACGTTTTCGTTTTCACAGGACATACTTCACAGCCTCCTCCATTATTGCCTATCCCTCTAGGTTAACTCTTCCCCAACGTCTTTCCAGCATTCCTCTTCTCTCCACATCCTTCCAAACTTGGTCCTCCTACCGTCCTCTCGTTTTGCAGACGAGAGTGGATCCAATTTGCCACAATTACACCGCCTTCTTTTCACTTTTTACAAAAAAACCCTCCTTGAGCCCAAAAATAATAAAAAATCTATTCATAGCGAGTTAATCGAAAAAGTCTTACATAATTTGTTATGAGAGGTGTACAGAAGAAGGCATATCAAATAAAACTGATGTAAAAACAATCCCAATCTCATTAGAGAATATTAGAGGAAAAGATAGGTTAAGGAAAGAAATAACTAGAAGAAGGTTGAAAGTGATACTACTACAATTTACAATGGAAAGAAGAGGGACTCAGTGGATGGTGCATAAGATTCGGAAAGAATTGACTGCCAAGGATAGCTCTAGAGAAAGAAGAAAGATGAAGACCAAGGGAAGACCGATAAAGAAGGTATGAGATCCAAGTGTAGAACGATGCTGAGAGAGAAGAAATGCATAAAAGACAAGTGGAGGAAGATGAAACCTCAAGGGATAGAAAAAAATGGAGGATGCTGTAGGACGACCAGTGAAAAAGGAAATGTCAGTGGATGATAGTGACTATTTATAGTTAGACCGATACTGAAGAGTAAGACTGTAGAATAGGTAACACGAAAATCAACTAAGATGGACTTGTCTGTACTCTGTTGTCAGAATCCATTAAAAAAAGTCTACATGAATATACCTATCAATTTACTTATTTTATTTTAAAGTAAAAGAAAACTTAAGTTTATCACTAAACCTTGTCGTGAATGATTCTTGACTGTGGTAACAGCATGAGCTGGGGGCTGAAGATTTTCCCGTACAGGATTTATAACAGCTGCTACCACCATTGGTCTGATCTGAGCGTACGTTTCACTTCCGCTGGTGTACACTGCTTGATTAGGCTCTTCAATGGCAGCATACATTTCATCTAGAACACACAGTTTAGTGACAGATTTACCTTGATTCAAAATACATTTAAGAACCTTTAAAATTGATCGCTGTATAAAAATTATTAGTTAATTTAGATGTACCTGACAAATGTTAGACAGAGTTTGGAAAGAAAAAATAGAAGAAGAAAACAACCGCTGTTCTGCCATTTCTATATGTGTGAGTAATTTAAAACTGATGGAACTTGCTTTTTAAATATACAGAGTGTTTTGCTATAGGTGTGACAGTTTTTAACTGGTGTAACTACATGCAAAACCCAATAAAATGGCGCATTTTTTATGTTCCTGATTGCACATTTTGGCTTAGCAGCCATTTTTTTTTACACAAAATCTGTTTTTAATTTATTTATTGTTCATTTACTCATAGAAACCTCAACATTTATCTTAATATTATACAATTTTCGGAATCTACATAAAATGTCCAGTAAGAATAATTAACTTTAAATCTGATAAATTAAATAAAAAAACTTTAATAAAACTTAAAGTTAAACTTGTTGACTTTTGTACAAAAAGTAATAATAAAAAAAACACCCCTTATCTCGGATAATATATAACCTACAGACTATCAAATAACAACTAAAATTTACCGAACTCTTAAGGTGTCCAACTATACCATACAACTTATACAATTCTACAGATTAGTAAACAACAAAAACTGTTAAGGGTGATAAAACACTCCCTGCTCAAATTGTCTAAGTACACTCCGGTGCACTTTTCAATTTGTAAAATGTGCAAAATAGATTTACTTGTGAACTATACAAAAATATTTACTTTCAAAATAAACACATTCACAATTCAAAGGAATTCTGATTTATGTCCATGAAAATGGTGTTGTTGCTGCCATATTGAGAAATTTCGGAATGCATTTCCAACACATACATTCAACGGTTTGAGTTAATGCTACGGGATCAAGGTCAGTGCCTAACCCAACACACTCGTTGCACATAGGCCGTGGCAAGTTGGCCAATTTCACCAGCAGGCTTTATGATTTATTACAATGATATCTGAAAGTAAGGTAATTTTTGACACTTAAACTTCATACATTGTTTTTAAGTTAAGCTGTTGAAGTTATATATCCATAGAAAAGAGATTTTGGCTGGGTGAATTTTACTAAATTGTTACCAAATTTTTATTTTACAGTGAAACTAATATTAACTTAAGAATTTATTTCATATTTATTTAATGTAATCCTTTACAAATTTTTCTGTGTTATTGGTGCTGAAAATTTATTATATGTGTGTTGTGTGTTTATTTCTTATAAAATATTATTAATTGATAACTTCACATGTTTAATATCTTAAAAATGTTTTGTAAAGTTTACGAAATTAACCAGGACAAACAGATACTTGCCTTAGAAAAAAGAATTAGTAATAATTTGCTGTAAAATAGATTATCATTCATATTACAATTATTTTTATAACATTCAAAATAGCGTAAAAACTATAAAATTTTCTTACTTTTGGCTAAAATTTAAAAAAAATCTATTAACGAGTTCTTAAGTTCAATCATAGTAACCTAACCATGTTATTTTACTAAAATTATTCTGATACCAGAATCGTCCGAGACAGTAGCGTAGTGTGAATCTATGAGCTCCTGCCTTCGAGGTACTTGTCCCAGAATGTTGGACAGCGGTTCCCGCACACTGATACTTGTGTATCCCTCTAAACAGTACATATATAAATAAGCAGCTATACTGATAAACACTATTGAAATTTAAAACACTGATATTTCATTCAAATTTAACAAATTTAAAAAGAATAGTAGGGAGAAGACAGTTAATGTTCTTCCTTTTTATTCTTGGTTGAATTAAACATTTGGATAGCCAAAGATATGACTGCTGTGATAAACCCATTGGCCTACCTATTAATTTTACACTTGATGCACCCTAATCCATTTACATTCGAGCATAAAGCATTTTATTTTTTTACTTTTACTATGACAATGTTAGAATTTAAGATCTATAATGTTATGTATTTTTACAATCTGTAATAACTAGGCTAACTGTCAATAAAATTTATTATCAGGTTTCTATTAGTAAAAAATAAAATAAAATTTATCTTTTGAAAGTTGTTTTAAAAGTTATTAATTTCAACTGGGAAACTTGTTAAAACACAATTGTAATAAATTTGTTACAATTCAGTAGATAATTTAATTCCTTAGAAAAAATAATAATTATGTTACATTTACCAATTCTTTTCATTTACAAAAAATACATAAATTGTTGACTAAACAAACGCTAAAGTGTTTGCCGGCAGGCCTAAATGCACCCAGAAAGGATAGTTACAGAGTATGCTTTCAGCAAATCTTTATATAAGGCTTGCATGCTCTTTTAATGCAGTCTAACACCAAAATCATCATCACTTTCTAATAAAAATTTATCAATTTCACTGATAAAAGTAGAAAATATTGACCAAAACTGTTTATTTTTTAAGAAACTTTCAATTAACACAACCAAAACACACAACGAACACAATTCTAGTATAAATAAACACCAAACCATCGAATTGGAGATTTCAATTTTACTGTTGGGTGAAAACAAAACTCATACAAAAAAAAAATCAGCTGTAACTGACGTCTGACAGTCAATATCAAATCCAAAGTTTCAACATCTGAAAAATAAGTCTCGATTTTGCTTCAAAATGAAAATAATACAGTTCAATTTTAAGTAAAAATTATGTTTTTAAATTTATTATTAAAGTCATATGATCAACCATTTTATGATAGAATAAATGGTCCAAAACGGCGAATGGGTTAACCCAAATCTTATTATATTATATTAATACAAACAAGTTAAACCAATTTCCAGTCATATTTTAACAATTGAGAATTGGTTAAATTACAATAGCAACAACTTACTGCTTGAGTCCTGGGAATCACCACTGAAGTGTTGTTGCTGTGTGGGGGCGGGTAGGGGTGGAGTCATGTAGGGCAGTTCATGGTTTGCCGGGATTCCACCTGCTATGGCTGTGGCAGCTGGGATATCTGCAGCGGAGGACAAGGAACTCTGGGAGAGCGACAGAGATTTTCGTATTCTGGGTGGAGCTACTGGACTCTCTGGGTCATCCTCAGAGCTAAGACCGGAGGAAACAGTTTTAGCTCTTTGGAATTAAATTTTGAAAATTATTAATAAATGTGTATATATATGTAAACTAGCAATTTTTTGCAAATATTTTCAACTTTATTTTGAATGTCAAAAATGTCAAAGTTGTAAAACTATACTAAAAAAACTTCATTTTCACTAAGTCAATAAAAACAATATTACATTTACATCCATTACGACACTGATCGTAGAGATATGGGTGAATATGAGGGGCGAATAAGTGTAGATGAAGGAGTTTAGTCATTGTTACAAACTATATTGATTGTTCCTTTGAAAGAGCCATTTATGAGTTGCCCAATAGCCACGGAAACTAAGGGACCTAGCTTTAACTGGAATCTGAACCATATAGTATTGGTCTGATTTTCAGCTGACAAGCCAGATACTCATTTTTCTTCACTATACAACATAGAATCCTGACCACCACCCAAAATGGATATACCAGACTTTTCTAGTAGTGTCCAGTTTGATGGCAGCCATTGAGAGGATGTCATGTCTGTTTTAAGGGGGCCGAACATAGAACCTACCGCCTACAATCTTACAAAGTTACAGCAAGCTCCACAAGCGTCGACATGATCTTACTATAATTTGACTAACTATAAAGAATCTGCATGAATGAAGTGAGAAGTGTCTGAGCAGTTATGATTGTTGCTGCTGTGAAGATTTATGGTTATGATATACTTCCTTAAAAAGTTCTGAGCAATTATAAAAACGATTTGTACTCATTTCATGAATATATTATCAATGAAAAAATGATTTTACTAAAATCAATTCTCTGATTGTAAATACGAGTAAGAATACATTTTGGACAGCTCTGATGACAATGCTGACATCAATCCAACATGGTTACCTAGGCTTAACAGCACTATAATGTGCTAAGCCTTAGGATTTTTTTACTTCAGTATACTTTTGTGAGTTACCTCAAAATAAAAACTATAAAAGTGTACAAAGAGTACCATAATACACTTTTTTCATGATTTTTTTAGTGATACAATTAGTTTTATTAAGCCAATCAACAAGTGATGTTACAGGCTAGGTCATGCTAAATACTAATATAAAGATAAGATGCATGAAAAAACCACTGTAAGTGGAAAGTCAAAAATCACCCAACCCTCCTTCCCCTGAAGTGACATCATGGTTATGCATTAAAATGGTGCCATATCTCTCTCCAGACAATGTTTACACTATCCTGGCATCATTCTTTCAATTAGTTAAAAGAATTGTTGTATTCAGATTTAGAACATTAATTGTAAAACTGTTCAGCAGTAAACGTGTTGACACCTACCTAGAGGAGGCAGGCTTATGAGAAGCTGTGTCTGGGGCATGACTGGTTCCAGCTTTCCCATTAGTCCTTACTTGTGCATACGGGTGTTCCACTAGAACAAAATGGATATTACTTTACATACATATGTTTACTAATACAGGGTGTCTACAAAAGAACTCCGGGGTTTTAAAAATTCATATATTAATAACTATAGAAGATAAAAAAATGTTTATAATTTGTTCGAAACGATTAGCTTATCAAGTTTTACTCATACCAATAGGGAATTTTTTCTTCAACAGTTGGCAGCTCTGCGTAGCTTTGACCTTGAAACAACGTCTCGGCAGAGAGTGACTCAGTGCCGTCTGGACTGCCGCGCTATGGCGACGCCGCAACAAAAGGCTCAGTGCGTTATTTGGCTTATAGAAACTAATTCTGTTGTTACGGTACAAAGAAACTTTCGACGTAATTACGGTGTTGATCCGCCTACGGACAAAACAATTCGTCAATGGTTAAGTTCTTATGCATGATAGAGTCATAGGTCCTTTCATTTTTGTTGAAAGAACTATCAATGGTGATGTCTATTGTGACATGTTGGAAGAATATGTTTTTCCTCAGTTAGATGATATTGAGGCGGAGAAGGGTTTAGTCCACTTCCAACAAGATGGGGCACCGCCACACTTCAGTATGCGTGTGCGTGAGGCACTTGACGCTCGACTCGGCAACAGATGGATTGGAAGGGAAGGACTTATTCCATGGCCTCCAAGAAGCCCTGACATGACTCCGTTGGACTTTTTCTTCTGGGGGCATATCAAGAACCTTGTGTATGGAGAGAAAATCCGAGATGTTGGCCATCTCAGGGAACGAATAATCAATTGCGTGGCAACCGTGCCCCCAGACATGCTGGCCAGGACATGGGAAGAGATTAAATATCGTTATGATGTGTGCCGTGCCACTAACGGGGCTCATATTGAACTGTATTAATATGTGAAAAAAACTTGACAGTACTACCTTTCTAATAATGTATAAAACATTTATGTTCCTTTTTTCCTTCATTAAAATATTATACTTCAAAACCCCGGAGTTCTTTTATAGACACCCTGTATTAAGCTAAATACTTAATTTTCAATTTTCCCAAACAGTGTGCTGTTTTGTTGTTTACTCTACAAGAAGCAATTTTGTAATCTATTGAGGATGCAGACATCACTTGTAGAGAGGGGTAACGTACGGGGGAGAGGGAAGGAGAGGGGAGAGAGAGGGGGAGAGAGAGAGAGAGAGAGAGAGAGAGAGAGAGAGAGAGAGAGAGAGAGAGAGAGAGAGAGAGAGAACCAACCGTTAGCTCAATTGGGGATTCGTAAGTTGGAATACCCCTCGGCTGTCTCTAGCCTTAGCCACTGAGCCAATTTACTTGTTTATATACTTTTAGAGAGTGAATCTTATTATATCTGTGTGAAATCAAAGAAGACCTTAAAGAAATGACATAAATACTAATATAAGAAACCCAGGCAGTAGGATATCAATGCCGAAAAGACAAATTCCATGCACTTTGGGCAAAATCATAACCAGGCAGGAAACCTCTCTGTGGAAGATCTAAATTTTGAGAATATAGAAAACTGTAAATATTTCGGCATTGTAATTAACTAAAAAAATAATACTGAACAATCTGAAATACAATCTAAAGTAAATTTGGCAAGCAGGAGTAAATTTGGCAAGCAGGAGTATATGTGCTTTGAATAAACTGTTATCATCCAAACTTTTCTCTAATCATACGAAACCTTAAATTTATAAAACTATATTACCAATTTTGCTATATGAATCTGAAACATGGACTCTAGACAAAGATACCGAAAACTAATCACATTTGAAAATAAAATACTGAAAAAAGTGTTTGGACCAACAAGAGAGAATGGAGTATAAATGATTAGGCATAATTGAGAAATAAGGGATATGTTTGAACGTGGATGGTGAAGCAAATAGTCGACGTTTGAGATGGGCAGGGCATGTGATAAGGAGATATGTATCCTTGAGTAATCACATGTGGAAAGAAACCCCTGATGGGAGAAGACCTCTCAGCGTCCCAAGAAAAGTCGGAAGGATAAAGACGCCAAAGACCTGAATAAGATGAGAGCCAAAGAAGAGGCGGAGGATCGGAAGAAGTGGAAGCAAATAGTTGGAGAGGCCAAATACCACATTGGGTGTCAGTGGCCATGGCAGTGAGAGTAAATAATTGTGTAATCAAATAATTACTACAGTATCCAGTCTAAAAAAATGTTTTACTGGTCTTAAGTTGTTATTTATTAACTGTGGGAAGTAACAATGGAATGCTCTTTGTCTTAATAATATTCTAAGAAATTATAGTCCTTGTTTTATTAGCAAGTTAAGCCATATTTCTTATCCTTAAGTTCCGTACTGCCTTTTTAACTCTACATCAGACAAGTAACATTCCTTATTCATAATACTAAAAATAAGGTGTTATTTACAATATTTACATAAAAAATGTTTCGCCCAAGCTATGATGTGGCATGCTCAGTGGTGTCTCTAAGACTGATATGTCAATACAATCTCTCAGCTATTCAGTCAATTATCAACAGCGTCAGTCGCATGAGGAGTTACGCCGATATTGCTTAATTGTCTCACGCTCTCATGTACATGTTTTATTCAGGTAGTTATTGATTTTATGCAATAGGACAAGCAAGACTGAATTCCAATTGTGCGACCTGTACAAGCAAGTTACTATTTATAAACATTGTACAGTAATTGCCTAGCTAAGAACAAAGAACATGAGTCAAAGAAAACTTTTGAATAGAATGATCAAATTTAAAAGGTAACATTGAACAATAAAGAGTATAATAATTACTATAAAACAATTATGTTTTATAAATATTTATTGTAACCTAAGCTTACATATCAACTTATTAACTGTAGCGCTCCCTGTGGATCACTAAAAAATCATTTAATAATACATGTACTTAAGTGAAGTGTAGAGCATCTTACTTAGGCACTGCACTTGCGATGTTTGTGATACTATGCAGGCAGCACAGCTTTGTGGAGTTAATCATGGAGAAAACGACATGTGATTGTGGTTGTGTATCATATAACATTTTAATACAGTGATTACATCGTTCAGCCAATCCGCATAATCCAATATTCGGATGATTTGATTCCGGATAAAGAGAAACTTACTGTTTTCCAAACAGTTTTTTTGGTTTAAAAATTGTTTAAACCAAATAGTTATAGAAAAGAAAAAAGTAAAACAATTCACAAATGACAAAATTTACTTACTCTGTTTGACTTGGTCATATGGATGTTCTCGCTTTACTCTTGCATACGGTGACATGCTGTTATCAGTCTGGCTTGGTGAGTCGTAACTGCTTTCAATGGTCGAGTCTCTTAACAACTCACGTTTGTGTATCTCTCCTCGTCCAACTGAAAACATAGAAATACAACATTGATAAGAAAAATTGTTTATAACATTCTAGATGTTTTTACTACTGAGCAAAGTATACTACTCAATGGTCAATGAAACGAGAGAACTTCTTCAGGAGAGGGTTTATTAGATCATGGTCTGACTCGATAAGCATCATGTGATTTCTTTGCAATAAACAATTTTATTTGACATTTTCTAATAAACTTATTCAAGAAAAGCGGGGGAAAAAACCGATGAAAGTGCAAGTAAAGGAATATAGGTGTTATACGTATCACAGTTGAAAAAAAATATCACTCATACATCATTTTGAATAATCTTAGATCTTAGGGTTAAACTGCTGGAGTCATAAACAGAATCTGGAACTTCCAGTAATAGCCGTGTAAAGCTGCTAATTACAATATTTACATAATCACCAGACATTTCACCCACACTGTAATTTGGCATGGATCTCAGCGATATCACATTACAGCACGGACAAATATCTGGTGATACTGTATATAGCCCCTTGACGCAGCAGACACCACCGAAAGATCTGGATTCAATCATTTTGAGTTGTTGAGAACCAATAAATGTGTCAAAAGGAACAACACTTTAATTAAAAATACATTTCAACATCCAGTTAAAAAAAGTTGAATTTTACCAACTGAGTTGGCTGTCAGTAATTCACTGATTAAATAAAGTTCATGCACAGGCTTTCGGCCTTGTGAACTGGCAAGTAGTTTTACATTTTAAACAAATCACAGTAATTAGTGTTTTATTCTAATCATCATCAAACATCTATACACAAACTCAGTCTTTATATATATTAAATTTTGAGAAAAAAATACATGGAAACGTTAATACTGGATACAATTATTATTATTATTGTTTGGTTCCAAATCAATTAGTTGTTACCATTTTTTTTTTTTTTTAAATAACACATCCTTCCAACAAAAAAACACGACTGCTCCTGGACCAAAAAACTTATGGTCAAGTCCATAATTTATAACAATAGTACTATACTAACACAAATCACAATATTCTTACATATAATACATGAATCCATTTTGTTATAATGCAACCCCTCCTTTATTTCTTGACTAATTTTTAAGATAGAGGTAGTTACGCATTGAGGTTTTCATTGTTAAATGCTTTTATCCTAAAGGGCACAAGAAGCCCTCAAAGTACGTTTTGTCGCCCATAAGAATAACATGGAGAGAGATTCAAAATAGTCAAAGAGTAACAGCTGTTCAAATGTTTGTGAAATTTTAACAGCTGTTAGAATATAAATAATGATCTTTATAACAATGGGGAGATTATAGACCTTTCTTAATATTAGAAAAAGCAAGGGTGTTAAGGTAGAGGAAATGTTGTTTGATCTATAAACATAGAGATTAAATGTATGTCTGTCTCACAGACTTATATATTATAATTTTACTTAATATACTTTAACCACTAATATTTGCAGTCCAAAGACACATGCCGAGGTATCACAAGTGGAGCGACTGACGGGGTTAGTACACGAAGCGTAAAGGGGTGTCCCATAGTAAAAAATGTAATTCCTGATTGACTAAGATTATAATGTCTTAATAAACATGTTCCCACATTTAAACGTTACATAATAGGTTTGTCTCAAAACTTATATCTTCAAGTTTTGGGACAACTAAAAGATAACAATTTACCAGTCTTGTTATCTTCGACAGTTGCGTACAAATCTGAGCTAGTGTCCCCATTTGGTTCTGCCACCTCCCACAGCGGGTCAGCGTTGCGCCCAGCTAGTAGCCTGTTGGATTCGACGGGCAGATCTGGGAGACTGCGAGTGGCTGATGACACAGTGTTGTTGGCCCTATGTTAACATCAAACAATGAACAAGACACCAGAAGATATAAACAAAATATAATTAAATTGGAAACTATGTAGACATGTACAAGCATTACATAAGTAGAAAAAAACAGTTGAAATTAAATACTTTTAAAACTGACTATAAAAAAACAAACATTTGCTGTGGATGCACGCACGCCTGTGCTGCTATCTATCAAATAATCGCTTGGATAACTGTTTGGCATAACATTTGCCGATCTATTAGTCACTTTAGTATGTGCTGGAGAGAAACAAAGAGAGGGATGAAGAGAGACAGAAAGACCACTGTTGTTACCTGTGAAAACAGAACAAGAACCAATTTTGTTTAACAGGAAACCGGTTTCAAGGCACCCATATACAAGGACAGTCTTCTTGTTTCTATAGTCAATACACACTATTGTGGAGATGAAATTTATTCTCTAAAAGTGCTTTCTACTTTTCAATATATTTATTGTACTGCAATATTAGTCCAGAGCTATAATTTTCTATGCAGCTGTAATCAGCTGTATCAACCTTTTATTAGTCTGCCATAACACAACTTAACGCCAAGGTAGTCTCTGGCAAAAATTCATTAGAAATTAATTGTCTAGTCGAGGGAATGGTGACTGTGACTGATAAAGAGATTAAGAGGCGAGACTAAAGAATAGGCTACTAAATATTAGCACTAACAAAACTGTTAGTGATGATTCTTTTACAATAAATGAAAAGTTTTCTTCATACAATAACGAGGATGTGACAATTTATTAGTTGCCATCTCTAAAAAAATAAAACGAGGCATTGCTTGTTAGTAAAAGATTACACCATTTTTGACTCAGGTTGGTGAATTTATTACACTTTCTGTTTATTTTATGTTTAGGTAAACTGCATAAGAGATCTATTTAGTTTTTGTTATAAAATGATAAATGTAAATATCATGACAAACCAAAAATAAAAACTGCTATACAATTAAACAAACAAACATGCCTGTGACCATAGAAAATTAAAATAATCCATTTTCTAAAATAAAACGGAGGTAAATAATTATTATGATACACACACTCTTCTGACTCCTGTTTATTTGTGCTAAAAAAAATCAAACAGCATTTGAGAATTAACAATTGTAAATAAATAATTATTGAACCACCAACAATTTCAATCAACTGATGTTTTAAATAATTTTTGAACCCGGATGACAATTTTATACTTGAATCTAACTAATATCTTCTATAACAATAAAATAAATGTAAGGAAATAATTCAGTACTTTATGTTTTTTTACAGAGATGGGTACAAAAATCTTATATTAAAATAGTATCTAAAAGTACAGTGAATGAAGAGTTTTATAACTATAAAACAATTAAGACGTCACAAAAATGCTATAAATTTGTTTTCTATTTTCTCAATACAAAACAAAAACAATTAAAACTAAATAAACAACTTTAAATAAATATGAAAAAAGAGATTTTCAAAAAGTACTTTTTCATAAAATTGGTCAGCACATTTGGGTGTGGTAGGCTGTTATAGATCTTAACGTACAGACAGAGGCTAAATATTGATCTACAGGCTTTTTCTATAGAATTAGTGTTTTTATTTACCGTTTTAGGATCCAATTATAGTTTTCTAAATGAATTAATGGAATGTTTGAACTATAGAAAATAAAAAAAAAAATAAATAAAAAATAAAAACAAATGAAATGAAATGAGAAACAAAATAAAACCTTTTGTTCAGTTCTGAAGTGGTGTTATCAAGATGGTCAGGAGTGACCTTGACCGAGTCAAGCTGAATGACCGGAGGTGGAGTGCTGAAATTAACATTCTCATCAGGGTTTGTCAGTTTGACCATGCCAGCAAGCCCCATCAGTTCATTCCTACACACATACCACAACACAAGCTTAGTAGAACGAGCCACATTGAGTACGAATAATCTATGCTTTTCATGCTTGTAAAAATAAAAAAAATAAAGGAAAAATCAATCACTTTAATAATTTACTAAATATTATTACTATATTATCTACGATTTTTATATTGTCATACTCATTGAAAAAAAATCATAAAATAACACACACATGCAAAAATCACAGATAAAATATATGAATGAAGCTAATTTGTTTCCTTAATAGAAGAAATCTTAGCCCAATACTGTTTTGACCTGGACTAGGATTACAAATAAATTATGAATAGTTATGTGTATACCCATACATATCGTGGTATTGACCTACCTGCCCAACCATACAACTACATATAGGTTGAAAATAAGGACGGGGGGGGGGGATATAAGACTTTGGAAACATTAGAATTAAAAAAGAATTAGAAGTAAAATATTTACTCGCCAATGACCCAACCACCCATCCATACACATACAGTGATTTTAGTAAAATGAATTAAATCAATACCACCTTTCATGTATGGGTGGGTGGGATTGTCAATATGACTGTGCATGCATGGAAGGATGGGTGAATGCCACTTCTGTACTGACGAAAGTCAGGGTTAATAAGTCAGAGGATAATTGTAGACAGAACTTACATCTGCTTGGGAATGCTCGTAATTATGGAGCACATTTAAAATGGGACCTTTTCCATTAATTCACTACCACTACTTTTTTTATCGCAATTACGGCTAGGTTAGGTTAGGTGGCTACTAAAGTTGATCACAAAACTGGTAAATCCAATGATTGACTTATTGCCTAATGTGCTCTTTGTTTGCAAGTTCTTGGAAAGCGATAAGATAAGGCCAGCGATATCGGTTTCCTAGCGGATAAGGAATACCACAGTGAACGTAAAAATGATTGGGGAACAGTTTTTAGAGTAACAGAATATCTATCAAGCGGTAGTGAATTAACGGAAACAAAAAAAAGTAATTGTAGTGAATTAACGGAAAAGGTCCTTAAAATGTTATATAATAAATATTTAAAATATTTATTACACAGTAACAAGTTATTTCCTGAATAAGCTGTTTGAAAATAAAGCAGTGTCTATATAAGAAGAACAAGCTGTGCCAACATTACAATATGTCTAATGTCCTCTGTTCTATTGATTTCCATAGATGCTATTATGGTTGTTAAGTAAGTTTTGATTGTTCTTTTGACAATTAAAAATGTTCCCTTGTAAAGTAAAAATTCCTCAGACCGAGATATGAAAAAAAATACTGTATGTATTTTGCATGGAAACAAATATAAAATTTAAAGTGAAAATACAATTAACAAAAGATTACTGAGAGAGTGGATGAATGCGATATAAGGATGAACACAATAAATGTCGTAACTACACAAAGTATGTAAATAAAATAAACCTCCTGATAATCCACACGATTAACAACGTATTCTTTGTTAAGGTTCTGCCCAAATGTTCAGATCTACTTTGTATGAGGTCATACATGATACGTGACTTATCAGATATTATATTACTGTTGTATGAAAACTTAGATATTGGAGTGCTATCATCAGCTATATTTTTTAGGAGTACTATTTGAAATTAATTTATTGGAAACCATACATTCGACCAACTAATATTTGAAATGGATTTATTTAGTTTCACAACTAAAGGTTTTTAATTTAAATTAACACATACGTTCAGTGGTGTTGACCCTCCCTCCCACCCACACACGTTCAGTGGTATTGACCCACCCGCCCACCCACATACGTACAGTAGTGTTGACCCTCCAGCCCACCCACATACGTACAGTGGTATTGAGAAATAAACAATTAAGTTCAACATGCTTCCATCATTCGTTGAACACCTGAAATTACAGCAAGACCAAAATACAGAAGACATAAATTAAGCTTATGACATTATTTTATTATGAATAAAACAACTTTTAGAGTTTTATTTAGAAAAAGAACATTTGCAGTAAGCTGTATCACTCTTTACATACTTAAATTTTGTTATGTACGAGGTACGTCCGGAAAGTAAGTTCCGTTTCCATTTATATCCCCTGCAGCGCTGCTTTATCCACGCATGCGCGGCAGACGCTCTGTATCAAGGAGAAGAAACGTGCGCCATTTTGAGATCGCTGTCAGTCTCGTACGCTTTGTTGTGCTTGTTTAAAATGTCGGTGTTGATCGAAAATCCCGCTGCTTGTGAAATCAGATCTGTGATTCGTTTTCTGAATGCTAAGAAAGTGAAACCGATTGACATTTATCGGCAAATTTGCGAGGTTTACGGAAAAAATGCGATGAGTGATTCAATGGTGAGAAGATGGGTCCGACAGTTTAATGAAGGACGTAATGAAGTGCATGATGAAGAACGAAATGGGCGTCCATCTTTGATTACAGAAGAACTGGTCCACACGATTGATGAGAAGATCAAGGAAAACCGTAAGTTTACAATGAGTGCTCTCGCTATGGGATTCCCCCAAATCTCACGATCATTAATTCATGAAATTGTTACCGAAAAACTGAAATTTCGAAAACTTTGCTCATGTTGGGTACCGAATATTCTTACTGAGCAACACAAAACACAACGGATAGGTAGTGCACTTCAGTTTTTGAACCGTTATGATGAAGGCGGTGAAGATTTTCTGTCACAGATAGTCACAGGAGATGAAACTTGGGTTTCTTATGACACCCCAGAAACTAAGCGGCAATCAATGGAATGGAGGCACACTTCATCTCCAGCAAAGGTTAAGCCGAAACAAATCTTGACACTTCGAAAAATCATGTGCACAGTGTTTTGGGACAGGAAAGGCATCTTACTGATTGATTTCTTACCGCGAGGTCAAACAATCAATGCAGAAGTTTACTGCGAGACACTGAGGAAATTGCGCCGCTCAATACAGAATAAGCGCCGAGGATTTCTGTCCAAAGGTGTTGTTTTTCTTCACGACAATGCACGACCACACACTGCAAATGTGACAAAAAACCTCATACAGGGATTTGGCTGGGACGTGTTTGACCATCCTCCGTACAGCCCTGACCTCGCTCCTAGCGACTTTCATCTGTTCTTACATCTGAAGTCTTTCCTTGGCGGTCAACACTTCAACGATGACTAAGAGCTGAAAGAAAATGTTTCCAAATGGTTGAAGACACAGGCGGCAACCTTCTATGAAGAAGGCATAGAAAAACTTGTGCCACGCTATTACAAATGCCTGCAAAATTTCGGCAGTTATGTAGAAAAGTAGTTTAAGAGTTGTAGATTTTAGTGCAATAAATATTTTTTCTGTATCTGTAGATAAATTATTTTTATTACCAAACGGAACTTACTTTCTGGACGTACCTCGTATAACAAAAGTAAACTATCCTGAATAGTACTGTGGGAACTATTTTACTGTGCAACTGAATAGAGGCTCACTTTCAAGAAATGGTGTCCAGTATGGGTTGTGGAAGTTGACAGGATCAAGGTTTCTATTGTAGTTGCACAGTACAAAACCTGTTTTTTATACTTTTTACTTATGATAACAGGGGGAGTCTTTCTTCTTCATTTTAAATTGACTGTACTTTTCAATTTATTTTGAATGCAAATACAGTGCATTAAAGACATGCAAATGACTGGACATAAAATATGCATACAATGAACATTAAAATTAAATTTCATCAGTACAAATTAAGACATATTTTTAAAAAATCCCATTTGAAGGTTTAAAACACAGATGTCAAGCACTTATACATTATATAATTGTTAAAATAACACAAATTTTTAAGATTTATTTTTAACAATTATATGCAAAAAAACCAATACAGCTCCATTTTCAACATAGAATATACATTACACATCATGCAATTTTTCATCTAACCATTTTTAAAGCCATTCACATTAATATCAGCTTAAATACCATTAATTATTATATATACTAAATTATTCACACTGGAACACAATGCAATAAAACAAAAAAAAAATACATAACTATTTTTTTACTTCCTAATTTATCCATTAATTATTAATTAATAATTATAAATAATTTCAATTGGATCATTCACCAAGACACAAACAAACTTGTTTACTGGTTGCTTAATTTCCCTGTATTCAGTAATATACTGAAAGACAACATATATAATTGTCCACTCATTTAAAGTTATCAAGCTAAACAGTTTACCAAGCTATTTAAAGTTACAGAGAAAAAACAAATTCAATTATTGGACAGTGATAGAGAGGTTCAAAAAAACCTAACTACAAATCTACTACAAGATAAGGCCATATTAAACTATCAACACTTTATACTTTTGACAAGAACAATGTGTTTTGAACACTTCCGTTAAAATTTACTTTCATTATATCTTCTAATAAATATTGAAGAGTAGGTGATAAATTGCACCCTTGTCTGACACATCTTCCCATGTTAATTTTCTCCGTAATTTAAATTCTTAGTGATGGTTGGGTTAGTTTTTCTACAGGAGACTGACTGCTTTAGTTATCAATTTTTAGAAGTCGAAGCTCAAGAACAGCTGCAACCTCTAATGTTCTGCATTAGTGGTGAATAAATTCGCCATACCCTAGGTGTTGTAATTACCAGCAGTAACTGTGGCCAAATGCAACGTCAAGGATCGTGAATTCAAATCTAGCTGCAACCCGCACTTTTTGCATTCGACTTTATGCAAGCTCTGGTCTGTAGCAAAGTGCCATAGGGCCAATCTTAAATCAACGTTGGGGGACTGAAGTCGTCAGGATAAATGTTCATGTCACTGTATATTTGCATGGAAAAGCTGTTTTAAACGTTTTACGATAGTAGAAGAGGATGATACATGTTTTCTAATTCCTTGAGCTGGCTGTTATATACTGTGTTTGAATGGGGCTTAAACACAAAATGTTGAAGTTTGATAGGCATTAAAAGTTCAATAGGTCAGATAAAATATGATAGGTAATCTTGTACAAAGAGTATTTCAATACCTTTGTAAATAATATTCAAGTTTAACGTTACTTTAACCTCTGTAAGTTTTGGTGCTATTATCAGTATGTTTTCAAGAATTATCTTAATGAAATTGATAACAGTAGTATGTACCAAGCAAACAGATTTGCAAGAAAGTCCGAGCTTGGCCATAATCATTATTTTAAATGGTCATTAGAATAAAGTGTCTACAATGAGTCAGAGAGATGACCTCTATTGTAATGAAGTGACTCACAGTGTCATTATACTCAGAATGCTAATGTATACGCCGGCTGTTCACTGGGCAGTGTCTTAGTCACAATACGACTACAAAATATAATTATTTCAACTTTGATTCTGTCAAGCAATACTTTAAATTAAAAACAGAATGTTTCCATCACTCTTTGTCTCAGAGTTAAATTCTGAGAATTAATGTTCTTTCAATGTTTAACAAATTAGGTTTAAAATACTCAAAGAGTTTAATATTTATCAAGATCAAATCCTACTTAGGTTAAATTTTAAGTTACCTTCTATTAATGTATTAAAAAATATAAAATAAGTTACGTATAAAATCAATAATTTTAAATAGTATAAATGTCACTAAAATATTCATCTATAGATAGTGCCTTGTTGATTATTGTTTGATTTCAAATTTGAATTTTTTGTGATCTGTTACACTAGTTATGTGTTTAGGTAACTTTTCGTGAATTTTATCCCAGTCTACATTGGGCTTTTCTTTTACAGGCCTAATTCTGTATGATAAGTGTTTGGGGATTGTAGACGATAGGTTCCATGCTCGATTCTCTTAATACCGACACGGCATCTGCTCAATGGTTGTCATCAATATAGACACTACTAGAGAAGTCTGGAGTGTCCGTGTTGAATGGTAGTCAGGGTTCAGGTGTTCTGTAGGGGAGAGAACTAAGTGTCAAACTTGTCAGTTAGCTGAAAATCAGACCAACACTAGTAGTAACAATGACTACACTCGTTCATCTACATTCATCACACTCATTCACGCCTCATATTCACCCATATCTCTACGATCGGCGTCTTAGAGATGAATAATAAGTTTCTCTTTTAAAAATGTAAGTTTTCTTATAGAGTTATGATTATGAATGTTTACATTTTCATCTATTGTAATAATACATTGCCAAGAAAAAAGATGATTTCAAAAATATAAATTTCATATACTGATAAAATAGCCAAATCTATAAAATGTTTATTGTAATAGATAACCGTACAACTTAACCAACTTCAAATTTATTCAAATTTAAATACAATAAAATCCTGTTTTTTGGAAATAATTCGAGCTAACACTGTTATCCATAATCAATGTTAATCCTTGTTGGGAATGTTGTTAAATAAATAGGAACTTTCAACTCACTATACATTAACCCTTTCTGCGCGTATTGAAAAGGTTAGTTGCAATACAGTTTTGCATTTATGAGACAAAAGAGTTTTCCAAATATCCTTACTTACTAATTATTTATCACACATTTAATAACAAATTAAAGGAAAACAATACTTACTTGGTATTTTGTCCTGAATCCAGCATAAAATCCCTGTTTACACACTATACTAATGTGTTTTTAGTTTGTTCACTTTTGGTTTTGACACTGTATTTCATTTTATTATATCAGAAATCAGAATATCTTTATTAAAAAACATTACCAAAGTCCCACAATAGTGTCAATAAAAGGTATCTAGCCTAAAAATGTTTATTATTTTATGCTATGGTTATTATTTTATGAGGTTTACAATATTTACAAGTAAAATTGTCTTTCAGTGTTTTTTTTATACACAATTGCACTTTTTCTTTTACCCCTTCATGGTATGGTAGTTCTCAAAGCAAGGTACAATACACAACGGGGGTTCATCAAGGCAGATCTTGCTGTAATATGTAGTTTGTTTCCTCTTCCACTTCTTCTTCCCTTCTTGTTAGAGTTGGAGGAAAAAAAAGAATTTGGTTTGTGGCTTTTATCGGAAACTGGGTTATGAAATGTATTTTACCTGATAACCTGTCGTCCAAAAGATTGCTCAATTGTCTTCCAAGCCGTAATGAAGCTGACCTTTCCCAGTTAGTTTTCAGGCCATCAATTACTTGTTCACTGAATTGTTTATGGCTAAGCTTGTTAACTTTCTTTTGCATGTTATAAAAAACACAACCATCGATAAGGCCAACTTCAACAAGAAAATGCCACAGTGGCTGCTCCATCCATGTTTTATTATAAATAATCTGTACATTTGGTTTGTCAATATCCCTTTGACCACTTTTAAGGGCGTATTCTTACATCTGACACTCCTGCATCACCAACAGTTGTTAGCATGTTAACCTTCCTGTGTTTTGTCATGTGCAAGAAATCATTTTTTTGTTTTTTGTGGTCCATATAGTTGGCATAACCTTCTTCTTTTTTATTCACTTTGTGTCTTGTGGAAGGTTTTTCCAGTTAGCTCGAGCCGTTCCACAGTCTCCTAGACCCATGTCCATCGTGTTATAAAACAAGTCAACTCTACTATAAAAGTTGTCCATAAACACAATTCTATTTGATTGTTCAAATCCTTTCAAAAGGTCCTTTACAACTCCCAAGCCTAGACCTTCAACAACATTACTACTATCCTTTCCAGTGTAAACCTGGAACCTTAAGAAAAAAGATTTGTAGAGTCACAAAGTGACCATGATTTTATTCCCCACTTTGTTGAGGGTTTACTAGGAAGGTACTGTTTAAATAACAGTATACCCTTAAACTTTAACATGCTTTCGTCAATTGAAAGAGCTCATCCAGGTGTGTAGCTCTTCATGTATTCATCACCAACAAGATTCAACAATGACCTAATTTTGAACAAAGGGTCATAGTCAGGATCAACGTTTGGTTTTTGTTTCTCATTGTTATAAAATGTAAAAAGGATTTAATAATTTGATGCCTATCCCTTAAAAATATGGTTGAGAATGATGGGGTTTTTGTTAGCCAGAAGCTATCATGAAAATATGACTCTTACTGTAGGTTTACTGACAAGTCCCACTTTGATTTGAGCTGCAATGAAAGCTTTGACATGGTTTTCAGAAATATCCTGCCAGCTATGTAGCCTAGAACTTTTAGGGATGTCTGCTGTTACATAAAACTCTGCCATGCATATAAATTTGTTTGTTCATCTACTAATTTGTATTCAACGTTTCAGTAGGTGTAAGTATTTTTCCAAAATTTACTGAGGACCTGTCCTGTTCTATATATTTTGGAACATTTTTCAACTTAATATTAGATCCTGAAGCAACATCAACTTCCTCCTAAACATAATCTCGATCTATGTTAGGTTTAATAGTTAGGCCTATAGGAATATTTAGGTGTGTAACACTGGATTCTGTGGACACGCTAGGGCTAGGCCTACCTTTGCAAATCATATTTACTGAAATAGGAGAAGAAAATTTCACAAATTATCTTTCTCAATGGCTGTTCATATCTAGACAAATTTAGACATATTTATTGGGCTATTACATTTAGAATCACCTAAAAGTATTTTAATTCAAGCTTTTAAAAATGATTTTAGATTAACTTAATAAAACGAAATGTACTTTTTGTTCAATTCTAATTTTGATACTTTTGCATATAATACAGCTTTAAAAACATAAAATAAAAAAACAGTTAAAACATGCTTTAGGTAGATTATTTACAGTGCAAAGTTTTCTAACAAGTAACATTTAATACAAAACGGAATTCATTATTTTCATTCATTCAATATTCATTTCTATGATGCCGATCGTAGATATATGGGCGAATATGAGGGGTGAATGAATGTGATGAGTGTAGATGAACGAATGTAGTCATTGTTACTATCTGAGCTCGACTTAGCTCAGAAAGGACTATTTTATTAATAGCCCAATAGCCAGGGCAACTGATAATCAGTTCTTTTCCCTACACAACATCTGAACTTTGACTACCAGCCAATGTTGACGCCCCAGACTTCTCTAGTAGTGTCCACGTCGACGACAACCATTGAGCGGATTGAATACAGTACTTAAATTGTAAAATTCTCACACAGTAAAACTAAACATGCACTTCTCTTAAGCATGACACGATATAAAGTAAAACAGACAGAACACTTACTTTGGAACAGTCTTGCGGCAACCACAAATACAGCCAAACAGGACAACAATCAGAGAAAGTAGGACAAAAACTGAGAACAATGCCAATAAAAATTGTGCTTCAGAAACCATTCTTGCCTGAAACAAAATTGTTCAATTTGAATAGTTAAATATTACGTTAATGACTGTATATTTTATTCTTTAAAATCATTAAACCATAAATTAAAAAATTGTTTGCTTTTGATTAATTATGAAATTAGAGATATATTCATGCATTTGTCCTATCGTGAAGACATGAAGAAGTTAAATATTTTTTCAAAGACTGATATTATATTATTAAAATGTTTAATTTATGCTTGGACAGATAAATATTAAATTAGAATTAAACACAAAACTATTTTTTCTGCCTAAAAACACACTTTTTATTGACCAAACAACCATAGCATTTATGACCTTCTACATATAACATTTGAACCTTCATACACTGGTTGTGACTATAAATTATGTTACTATATAGTTGACTATATTCTACTTTAACATGGGTTGATCTCGCTTGGCAATAAGAAAGAATACAGGATTGCATTTCTGAACCAACATCATTTATTTAAATATGAATTGAATAGTTATTTTAAATTATAATCAATACATACCAGACACAAATTTTACAGATCATTCAACAGTGAAATAAAATGTAGGTTAACAGTGAGATAGGTTTGACATATTGATTAAGTTACTGCATTCAAATTGATATATTGTTAAATAGAAGTTATATTTTTAGAAATTATAAAAAGAATTTAGGACTTTTTCAAGCTTTAGAGCTAAGCACATCACTTCTTCACACATCCACTCGTGCCAATCCAATGTGTAGAGTCTGGCCAGCCAGGATAATGTGTCTTGGAAGTGTGTTGGCTGCCTCGAGAGTGTCACACAAACTGTGAACTCTGGGAATCGATAAACTGTCATGACCCCAACACCAATCTGCAGTTTTGATAAATCGGAACATGGAAGTTTCGATGAAGATCTGGATTGAACTTACAACCCTGTACCGAAGACTCAAACTCTGTTTGAAGTAATCTCGACAGCAGGAGTGAATTGAGAAAATATAGTAGTGGAAGTTGTTGAAGATTTATAGGTTTTTTGAAGGAAAAGCTTGAAGTATCTGGAAGTTCCAGAGGTAATCTATGGAGAATCTGTAGTGGTCTGGTCATTTTCTAATTATATCTAACCTCATAAGCACAGGACACCTACTAGATTTCCCAAACGATTCTTGAAGTTGGAGAGGGAATCTGCCCCTTTTACTTCATAACCCAGGGAATACATGTCCCACTATCTTTTCAGATTTGGTTTTCTTTCCTAAACGGCCCTTTCAGTGTTCGCCCCACACTCAAGTGGGAATGTCGCACTCACGTGTTTAATTCACGAAGTTGTTACTGAGGTGGTTAGTATTCGTAACCTAACAGGAGCAAGATAAATAAGTGTTTCCTCTAATTTACTTTAATCTTGCTATCTAAAACAAGCCACGTCCAGACGATATTTTGTGGCTCCAAGGATTTTTAATTCTTAATTTTTTTTATGAGTTTCCGATCACGCAAAATTGATTGGCACCAGTCTCAACCCTGGGAAAATTCTCATTTTTGCCCCAGAGGCTCATAGACGTCCTGTGTTATCGACTCCTAGTAGAAAAACAATATGGAACCATTGTTGACTTCTAACAGAAAGTGGGGATCAAACTATAGGTACTTATCTCTTAAATCACATTATAAAATTACATTTTGGAAGAGACAATATTTAAGGGCTCTGCCCCCCCCCCCCCCGCCCCCAATGAAAAATATGCTCAAAACCCAAAACTGGGTGGCCTAATGTTAAACTAATACACCGAAGTCAAATTAAAGGTATCAAATTAAAGGTATTCGTCTCTTAATTACTAATGTACCATCAGATTAAAAAAAAAAAAGACTATGCTTATGGGGTCCATTGCCCCAAAAACCAAAATGCACATGGTTAATATTTTTTTATACTGCTTAATAATCTTGGCAAGACCGTAGACCGGTCGTCCTCACGAGGTGACATGCCGAGATCCACAAATTGGACTGTAGCGGAGTGCCGCAGGCCGAACTTTCCGCTGCGAGGCCGAAGGCAGAGTTTTAGTTGTTGCTCAAAAGAACAAGTTCTAGTTGTTTTACTTAGTTTACTATGGTGTTTTAAATGAATGATTTCAATGTTATCAAATGTTTTACTTCAACAGGTTATATTATCAGCTGTACTCATCTTACCAAGATGGTGAATATCGCCTTCAACTACTACAACAGGATAAAATACATTATGACTACTCTACTTTAATCTTTTCTTTATGTGTATAACCTTAAAAATGTTGAATGAATTTTCCAAAAGTTAGGTTTTCTGATTTTTATTAGTGTAAAACAATTTTTCTGAAGAATAAAAACTAAGTTATCTGAAAATATAGACCTGATTTTACCCACTGCAAAAAATATCTAGATTTTAAAAGCCTCCAGAAGGTGCATTAACCATAGAATGGCAAGCTCATTAAAAATCACATTATCAACAGATTTCATAAATATTACAATGTTTTTACTATTTTTTTTATTTTAGGCCTACTGTAAAGGATTGAGAAAAAAACTGAAACATCTTAATTTAACAGCTCTTTTTACCTAAACAATACTACAATTCTTGTTTTCATTAATCTTGGTTTAATTTATATTAAAATAATGAAAGATGGTAAGATATATAACATCACAACAAAATAATTTTTAAAAGCCAGAATGTAGTGATTTTATTCATAGTAGGCTTGGCCTAGCCTACCAAAAGATTTGTTATCAGTATAGTTTTATTAGATTTGCAAAGACGTAAAAAAAATTTGATAACCCATATAAAACATGTGAAGTAAACATTTCATTATTAGCAAGCATTTGTATATTTTACGATCAACTCTTTAAGTGTACTAGACTGCAAGTCAATAGGAAACTACCTTAAACAAATCAAATATTCATCTAACGATAATATCGATACATCAGATAACCAAAATATCGTATTTTAATTCTTAAATGATTTATCTGTTACAAATTATGCATTAACTCTCATGTCATGGCCAAAAATACGCTCATATTTTGCTGTCACTATTTAGAATAGCCTTCTAAATGTAAAAAGTTACGTTACATTTATCAACACAAAACAAGGTTTGGTTTGTTGAGTTTACTGAAAACATTCAAAATAAGAATAATTATACCTTTAATTATTATGTTAATTATAAAATAATAATGTAATTGAATTTTTATTTTTGTTTTCCACAAAGTCCAATTAACAATACTGTTACTCTTCTTATAAACATTAAAAATTAAACAAATAATTCACTGAACCTATGCCTACTTCCAATATTTGTCAGGTAAGGCCCCTTTTACACAGACCATTTAAAAATAAAAGTTTAGAAATCAATTTTCTACTTAAAAAACTAAATAAAGTTACTTTATTATTTTAATTCATGTTTGTACGCATAAGAGGCAATTTAAATATGTTTTTTTACGAATCATGATTATTTTGAGAAGAGAGAATAACGTCAATATTTATAAAAATTATATATCGAACCAATATATCGATATGATCAAAAGAATTTTGTGGATTCGATAAAATTTTTGGGGGTTTATATTGACAATCAGCTAACCTGGAACGATCACATAGACTATTTAAATAAACGACTATCAAGGGTAATTTATCTTTTGAATAGATTGAACGATATTGTACCAAAAATTTATATAAGAACAGCCTATTTTGCATATTTTCAGTCTGTATTCAGGTACGGTTTAGTTCTTTATGGTAATTGTACCAGAATTAAAGAACTATTAACTTTACAAAAAAAAGCTTTAAGAGTTCTTAAGAAATGTGACTCCAGAGAACACTGCAAACCACTTTTTATTGATTTCCAATTTCAAACCATTATAAATCTTTACATATTTGACTTGGTTACTTATACTATTACAAATTCAGAATTCTTAAAATTCAAACAATCTTTCCATAACTATAATACACGTGGAAAGAAAAATGCTAAAATTGACTTTTATCGTTTGAATAAGACTCTGGATAGTCATATAGTATTGTCCCTTAAAATTTACAATTTTTTGGAACCTAAAATTAATCAGTACTCTTTTTCTGAATTCAAAAATAAATTTTACTGCTGGCTTTTAAAAAACCCATTTTACAATTTAAATGAATTTTTTAACGCAATTGACCTTAATTTTTAATTTTTAAAGTACACATTTTTTATTACTAATTTGACTTTAAAGTCTACTGGTAGATTCATAAATAGTCTAATTTTAGTAATTAGTATGTATGACACAAGCTATTGCAATAGCTGCTGCTATGACATTGTCAATGATGTAAAATTTGTGTGGCAAATAAAAATTATTATTATTATTATTATTATTATTATTAATAATATATCGATACTAATTTACTAATATATCCGAGCAGAATTATCGGTATTTCTGATATATCATTGCCATTCCTACTTGAGCATAGTAAAGGGAGGATTGGCTAGCTGGACAAGCCTGTCAACACAAGAGTGATATATTTATGGCAATTTATTTGGGGCGCATAGTAAAATTAACAATTTCTACAATAAAACTCTCCAACATTTTAGCTATTGTAAATATGGTCTCTACATTTCCCGGCCTCCCCAGGCGAGTCTGGATATACCATTCATTCACTGAACGAATGATTAACTAACAGGCAAACACACATACTATTAATAATTAAATTAACCTTTCAAACAATACTTTTTGAGGATTTAAATATTTTTTTAAATGTGTAACTATATAGTCTCTACATTTGCCGGCCTCCCCATAGCAAGACTGGATGGACCATGCTTCAGTTGATCGAATGGTTAACTAACAGGCAATTGAAATCAATTAATAACTTTATTACAGTTTCTTGCCACCGAACAAATTTGGAACATTTTGCTTGAAATGGGTCTAGAATTGGCTGTATTTTCACGAGATATGCTTTTTATTCCCCAGAAATAACGTATTTTACCAAAAAATTTGAAAAACTAATGTCACAACTTATAGTATTTTCGTCATATTTCCGTTAATTTAAATGGTATTTTAATCATCTTTTTTTAATTTTGATGTGTTTTTTGTGCTGAATACAAATTTGAAAACTATTTTAGTCTATTACAGATATTTCTCGAGATATAACGGAATCTCAAGAACGGAAGATATAACGGAACGCTAATCGCGGCGAATCGCGATTAGCGGCCATTACGAGATCATTATATACAACAACTAATTATTACAAAAACCAAATTCACCTATATTCCCGCCGGAGCGACGGCCGCCAGGCCATCACGGAGGCCAAACACTCGAATTTGATGCAAATTACGATTTTTGTTGAGAAAATAGACAATAAGGATAAGTTAGGTTATGTTTGTTTATGTAAATTACGATTTTTGTTGAGAAATTAGACAATTAGCATAAGTTAGGTTATGTCAGTAAAAAATGCATTTTTCGAGCTGAAAAAATAATTTTACTACAAAACCAGTTATATATTTGTGTTGAGCATAGTTAAAACACGAGAAATGAAAAAAAGGAGTCAAAAACTAAAGATTTTTAAAAAATATGGTTTTTTTCACTATCAGATAAAAAACTAGTTTTTCGATTTTACGGTAAAAAACGAGTTTTCCGCGGATGAAATCTAACCCCTCAAGAGATATAAACTCATATTTCACCACTTTTTCAATATGAAATCGTATTTTCAGAGGTGGCAAGAAAGTGCATAATTACCTAATTTTTAACTGCTTACTTTTAAAATCACTATTTCCGTATGTTTCCCATGTATCATAAGATTTTTAAAAGAATCGGTAAGCTCTTTTTATTGACATTGTTGAGATACTGCAAATATACATGTTTTGTAAGTTTGAAAATTTTCTCGAGGTTAGATTGTAGTGGTTGATGTTATGAATGCAGTAGTTTGGTAACAGGTAATCATACATCCTATTAATAAGGAAAACTGGAAAGGAAATCATATTTACATAGATATGATTCACATGAATTAGTTATATCCATGTTTTGAATACAATGTATAGAAACCATGATATTTTAAAATAAACATTTGTCCTGTTAAATAAATAACATTTCAACAGAAAATATTGTCAGCCTGAACTTTTTAAATTCAACTAATTGACCTGAATCTCAAGGGGGTTTGGGGGCGAAGGCCCCAAGGAGCAAAGCGAGTAACCTACTAAACCCTTTCGCACTTAATAAAATCTAACATTATTGGTACCATTTCAACAATAGAATTTTATTTATACGCCTATCCTTCATTACTCTGAACATTAACTCACAGAGGTTGGTGAGTAGAAAGGTCATATCACAATAAAGTTACTTTGAACTTAAATTTCCCTATTTTTTACCAAGTAAGGTTAAAGGTATGAAAAAGGATCACTAGCTTCATCCAGGCTATTCCTAGCTAGCCTAATAATAACAATTATAGTTAAGTCTAATTTTGTAATATTACAGCATAACCTAAGATAATGTGGGAAAAAGGCAGCCTACCAACAACTTATTATGAATAACACGACTAAACTTACCGAATACAATACAAGAGTATGAGTTCCAGGCAAACAACCCCGAAACCAAAAATATCATTAAAAATTTTAAACTATTCTAGTAAACGCACTCTACATTGGTGTGACAATTATTGCACTAAGACAACACAACAAAAACACTTATGAATGAACTGTCATCAGATAAGGTTCCTCGCCTTTCGCCATGACGGTTTTGGACGTTTTGGTATGTTTTACTTTTTCGTTTTGGTTTCTTTACAGAGAAATAAGAAGGGAAGAGAGTAGTGTAATAAATAATATAAAAGCTGAGCTGCATGTATCAAAAAGTACCTGCCACTATTAAAGTGGTATTAATAGATGACCCACTTTTAAAGGACTTTTCAAAATTCCATTCTTAAGAGGTACAAACAACCTCCCAATCGTTCAATTTTTTTCCATAAAAATAGTATTGGCATCAATTTAATTTAATAATTTATTAAAAAGAGCTGATACAAGAAAACAAAAAATGACACAGATATGTTAGATTTGTAATTGATTAATATATTTTTTTATTTAAATTTTTTTTAGTTGTAGGCTACGTAAGTAATTCTTTCTGGAATTTGTGTAATGGAAGTTAACGTGTAAATATTAAATCCCTGGAAGAGAGGTTTCATAATTTTAATTTATTGTAAACTCAGATTCCTTTTTCTTGCCTTTTTTCAAGACATGGTTGAAGTCGAGAATATAGTAGTAGATGGCGAAGATGTTCCTTACCGTGTGATCAAGGTTCGTGGGGAATGGTGCATTCCTATTTACTCTCTTTCTTATATTGTACACGGTTTACCGTCTTGAGCGTCTGGGGTACGAGTAGCGATCATAAATCACGTGTCTAACAACTGGCAGAGGTTCGAACCGTTTACTATGAACTGGGTAGGCCAACAATACTCCAATAAGCTAAAATACATATCCAAAAAGTTCAAATGTGAGACTTACGGTACTTCTTGTGAGCTCAATGCGGCGGGATACATTTTCCATTCGATATTAAATATATCATATTAGAACACTTCTTGTCAAGTATTGAGAGAATGACAGGGATAAACGACGTCTCCGGTTCAAGGGATGAAAAGATGAGGTTCCTGGTATACCAGTAACGGAAAAGTGCAAATTCCCTATATCCAGTAATTTAATGAACCTATTCAAAGCGTACTGACCCGCCAGTACCGAGATTTCAAACATTTCCTCAATGCATAAACTAAGGAAGTTTAATGGTTGTTTTCAAATGACTTGTTTTGGAGCTGAGGTGGTAAATAAGGACAACTTTCAAGGTTCAAAGTCAGGTTTACCATTGGATTAGGAGCTTGACACCAGCTCCTCAACAGCAGCCCGCGTTCCTGCAAATATGTTATGTTGGAGATGACACCAACGAGAAGAATATACGATGCGGCAACTTCGTAGGATTTAAACCTGAACTGGTTGGTCAACTGAATATACCGACTAGTGTGCACGAGTTTGAACGGAGATATATCGTTCTGCACACGGTAGGATGGCGAACCAGCGAGACACTATCGTATGTATAATACTATTAATAACAAATAATAAAACATTTTTGTATCTATAAATATTTAATTTGTTGGACATTCGCCGTTGTGAAGCACGGGTACAAACCAGCTAATTATTTATAAAAGAATACTGAACATTATTGACATTAACTGACGAAAGAAATAATTAAACAATCGTCAACTATATAACCTACCCATTCATGCTCATAATAACCCTTACATACGTACATTTTGCCATTCACACTCCTTTTACACCAGATCAGGTCCGAAGTTTTGATTTTTGTAATTAAGCTATAAGTGTGGCAAATAATCCCAGCGATCCATCATAAACTCGTCAAGAGAGTAAAATGCTTTTGACACCAACTGAGCTTTGAGATTTTTTCTGTTTTGTTGTTTGATACCTTCAGGGAGATGATTAATTAATCTGACATTTACTTGGGAAGGCAAATTTCTGAATACATTTGTTCTGTGCTGTTGGACGCGTAAGTTGTTCCTGCCTCTCGTCTCATATTGATGAATACCCCCACCCCACACCGAAGAGCAACTCGATCCAGAGTATAAGATCACACCGAGAATATATGGACAGGATAAAGTCAGAAATCCCACCTCTCTGAAGGCATCTCTATACGACTATCTACTTTTCAAATTTAGGATCACCCTCACGGCTTTTTTTGAAGCCTGAAGACACGGTCCAGCCTGTACTTTGAACAGCTGCCCCTGAGTCTTATTCCATATACCAGATGTGGATAAATTAGACCACAATAGGCCATTTTCAGAACATAGACGGGACAATGCCTTGCCAAACTGCGAAGGGCAAAGATACCTGATGCAACCCTGGCACAAACACTATCCACATGATCGTCCCAAGTTAGTCCCCGATCTAGGTACAATCCTAGGAATTTTGTTGACTCCATTTCATTAAGCGGAAGATCATCCACAAAAACCGAAGTTCTTGTTTCAGAATCTTGCCTCTTCAATGTAAATTTCATGAAGTTTGATTTTTATTTGTTCGTTTGCAGACTGATTTCGGAAAAAAATTGAATGCAAGAATTCAGTTCTAAAAATGTGATTGTTTCCAAGTCTTGGCTTTGACGCAGAGTTGTGTCGTCTGCACGACATATAAAAATACTTGTATATGTTAATATTCTTGAATAGAAAGGTGAAAATAAATCAACACTGATTATTGATACTGATAAATTGTCTAAAAAAATGGTGACGTACCTTTTTGAAAACCGTATGATAATTTCACGTTTCCCCTGTAAATTTGGCCTCTAATCCCCATTACTTTATGTTTGAAGTGTGTCAACACTGCATTCCTCCATGGTCCATAATTAATTGTCAAATTCATTTGTAAACAAACCCATAGCTTTCGAAATTTGCGTTTGTGAGAATGTACATTTCGAAGTCACTCTAAATAATTCATAAAATTAAAGATATATCATGTTTTAAAACGTCAATTATCCACAAATGGCTTTTAACAGAAAGAAACAACTCTTTGCACCAGAAGTAGAAGGCTTAATCAGAGAATTGACTGGTTTTGAGGTTAGTTCAAACTAATTTACATTTAAATTTGTTATATTGTAACATAATATTTAAATTTGTAAACTGTAACATTTTGTTTTTGTAAAGGCATCAATGTACTTCTTATTTTAATTGAGTGGCTTGTTGATACAATTTTGGTATTTATCCATTTCATTGCCACCAAATAAACAGGGTTAGATAGTGTGCCTAGATTGTAAGAATCAAGTTATAAAGACGATAACAGGAATATATTAACCACTACCAAAATTGAATTATTATATTACTGTTTACTTTATTTTAAAAATTACTAATGTTTTGTTTTTCTTCTTGTCTAAATTTATTCTATATTACACCAAACATATTTGGTTTATTTATTACACCAAGTGGTTTTGTAATCTTTGCAGTTTGGATCCTAGAAACAATTATTTTTCTGCAATGGCAATATTAACACGTTCAGTGCCGCCACTAAGGCTGTTGTCATTGCCTGTAGGGTCAGACCGATTTTATTGGGTTTTGCGTTTGGGCCGTGTGTATCAGAAACGATACTCACACTATGGTTTGTCCCAGGCCATGTGTATCATTTCTCATACACATGTAACATTTCAGTTAAGGCCATGTGTATCCAATTGGAACACAAAGACTTTGCTTTTACCATTATAACTGTGTTCTCCTGGTGGCTGTGGACTACAACTACGTCATATCAGGCTTGGCCCAGGCCGTACCAGTCAGGTATACAATTACATTGAAATAACACTAACATTTTTTAGTAAGAAATATATTTTACTTCAATAACACCAATAAAAGATTATAAAATTAATAAAATGTTTGGATTTCTTGTAATAAAGATAATTCTAATCCTAGTCTACAATACAGTCGAGTTTTACTACTAGTAACATCACTGTTTGTTCGTTTACCAATGAATAGTGATATTATTGTAACTTCTCGTGACTCTTAAATTGCGTGAGTTTGTAGGTTTCTTGCGTGAGATGACCTTTGAATGCGTGATACTCATACATTTTGCGTGACAGTTAACAGGTCTTGCTACATTTTTCTGCTTTCTGCCAGTGACACCCATTTGGCTGTAGCTTAAGTGATACTAAATTGTGTGGGGGAGATAACTGAGTATCAGGCTTGTCAATTATCTGAAAATCAGACCAGCACTACGTGGTTCGGATTCCACGTAAAACTGTAGGTCCCTTAGTTGCCCTGGCTCTTGGTCTATTAATAAATTGCCCTTTCTGAGGAACAGTTGAACTCAGTTAGTAACCAGACTACACTCATCCACACTCATCCTACACTCATATAACCATTCATATTCGCCAAACGGCCTTTGGAGCGGCCGTAGATTAGGGGCTAAGGCGCTGGCTTGCCACGCTGCCGGTCCGGGTTCGATTCCCGATGTGACCACTAATAGGTTTTGCCCTGCCGCTCCCGTGGTTCGGAAGTCACGTAAAGCCGTTGGTCCCCAGGTTAAGTGTTAGAGAGGGCTCCATAGCCCTTACTTCACCTGGTAAAATAAGACAATCTTTAACTTTTAACTTTTTTAAAATACGCACATTGTGTCTGCGTCTCATATGTAAGAATAAGAAGAATAAATAGTGTATGTTTTCAAAATATATATTTCAAAACATGCCAAACAGCATAGACATACAAACTAAGCATATTAATAGCATAAAAAAGGTGCCCGGTTAGTAATACAAGTTACACTTACATGGAATAAAATCAGAGATGTGTATGTACAGATCTAAATATGTTCAGAACTGTTTTCTCATAAAGCTTGTACTTTTGTTCGTCACCTCATGAGAGGTTTGTGGATTTTGGATAATTAGAACACAAGCACAAACATTTGTAAAAATCTGATATATCGGGTGTTTTCATATAAACCTGATAGGCCTATATCAGATGTAGGCAGTAAAAGGCTTTACCATCTTATAACAACATTGATAGGGTTTATAACAATCAGATTACTGGTTAGATCATTGTATTTGTACCAGCACACAATATAAAATGTACGTAAATACCTTGCTAACTAACACAGTACAGAATATAGGCCCATGTGACCTGTGAATGAAACAAACAATAAATTATTTTTAACAAGAGTAAAGTTACTTGCTACTGTCTGCTAGTGGTAGAAAATAGACAGCTAGCACAGTGTTCATTTTGTCTATTGGCACAATGGAAAACAATAATCAGCTTGTGAATAACTGAATAATGTGACCCCGGTAAAACATATTTACAGCTGGTAACTCGTTTACAAAGGTTTATTTCATCATAATCTGCAGCTAAGGGTTTTTAGTTGGTTTGCTTAATGGGGTATCATTGGGTTTTTGAGCTCATGATGGGCTGTTTTAAGGACCCGCCAGAGAATCCATTGGTAGTACCGAAAAGCTGAACCCTACTTAAAAAAATAAAAACATTAATACAGTAGTAAAGCCCTTATATTCTATCCCAATAGCTCCCAACTTTCCAACTCTGAAAACTGAATTTACTCAAAAATAGACACACTTATGTTACATTTCTCATTATCAACAAAATATCAACGATGATTCTTGAGTACTCTCCTCTCTAAACAACCCTCACCTAATTGAATCGATATGCGTTCACTTAAGTCTCTTTCTAGTTATTCCTAAAAGATACTCAATGCTATTTTAATTTTTTAGAGGTCTTATTTCCCTTAACTGAGTTAGCTGTACTATCTCCCTTAAAAACCCTTTTTATGTCTGTGAAGAAAACAGTGCAGTGGTAATGTTGGTTCATATTTAAATTACAAAAAGAAAGGCTTGGACCATTGTCACTGCAACAGATGTATATTCGTGTTTTGAATTGTCATCAAGTCCAGTCTGGTCATCGACATGATGAACTTAAATCAACTTCAACAAATTAACAATATTGCCATGCCTGTGGTGTTATACTTGATTTAGTAATTTCTTCTTCGTATTATTCCGTGAGGGAAGCTCTGGATCTTCTTCTTCTTACAGAGGACTATCATCCTGCTCTCGCCTTAGATGTTTATGTGCGCCATGATACTACACGTGAAGAACCACTTTTTGTTAGAGACTTTAATAGAAGCGATTGCTCGAGGATTTTTCTGCATCAGTCAATCACTTGGTATGGTGTACTTTATACCCGAGAACGTCAATGAACACTTCGACCAGTTCCTGCAGTTGGTGTGTAACATTGTTCTAGAGAACACTCCCCTCAAGAGAATTAGTTCAACTCACTTCCCACTCTGGTTTACCCCTGAGTTGAGGCGACTGGTCATCAAGAAGAAAATACTTCATTCCCAATACAAGTCCACCCTTCTCACATCGGATTATGGAAAGTTTTCTATGGTTCGGTCCCAGTGTAAGATCCTAACAAACCAATGTTATGATAATTATATCAATCATGTGAACTCAGCCATTACTTCAAACCCTAAATCATACTGGGCCTTTATAAAGAGCATGACGTCATCATGCGTCAATAAATCTTCCTTTACATACAATGGTAATTCATCACAATCACCTTCTGAAATCTGTAACTTGTTTGCTGCCTTCTTCTCCTCAGTCTACAAGCTTCCTTCCTCCTCAGCTTCTCACTATAACTTCGGAAATCAGATGAACCTGTCCTCAATCGTGATTGAAACATCCAACGTTGAGAAGAAACTTTCTGTCCTGAAACACTGTTCAACTTTACTTGCCCCTCAACTAATCGCACTTTTTAAAAAGAGCTTTCATGCCGGGGTTTTCCCCAATGCACTCAAAGAAGGCTATGTCATGCCCATCCATAAATCTTCATCCAAGGGAGAAGTCACCAATTACCGACCAATTGTTATTCAACCTGCTCTGGGCAAAGTTTTTGAGTGCCTTCTCATTGACAAACTTATTTTCCACCTACAAGCTCTGATAATCCCTGAACAGCACAGATTTGTATCGGGGAGATCGTCTCTCACCAATCTAGCTCTCCTCCAACATTTAGTCACCTCTACTTTAGCTTCAGGAAACCAGGTCGACTGCATAAACTTAGACTTTTCGAAGGCGTTTGACACCGTTAGCCATGAACATCTAATTGCAAAGTTGGAGGGGTTTGGGATCAGCGGAAGTCTACTCAGATGGTTCAGCTCATATCTGAGTGGCAGATCTCTAAAAATCAAATTCAAGGATGCATTGTCTGATCCATTTGTTGCTCTATCTGGAGTGCCACAAGGCTCTCATCTCGGGCCTCTTCTATTCTCCTTGTTCATCAGCGATGTGGTGGATGTACTCGACTCCAATTGTCTCCTGTTTGCTGACGACTTAAAGATTTTTAGAATTGTTCGCTCGGATGAGGACTGCTCTCAACTTCAGAGATGTCTTCGGCGTGTCGAAGATTGATGTACCGATAACAGCATGATCTACGAGACTCAACCACTGACTGGGACAGAGAGCAGATCTGCCAGCTAACGGCGCTTGTGCAATATGTTCCAGTCATTTCTTGTCATGAAAATCTGAGTAAATATTTATGGGTCCACTTAGGTGGAGTACACAATAATGTATGTTTAATATAACTATGAGGGCCGTATTTACAGGAGGGCCTGACAGGCTATAGCCCGAAGCGGCAGATTTTAACAAGAACTTGTGCCATAAATGGGCAAATGTAGAGGGGTATATTTCTTGAAATAACATGTCACAAGTCTTTCAAGTTGAATACTGTATTTAGTTGTACAATTATATTAGTACTTATGTTTTAGTTATAAATAAATAGATGGTTATATGGCTTGATGAAACTCAATTTTCGTACATTTCTGTTACTCTATCTTGCATGTTTAAGGACAATGACAGAAACTTTCAAGAAGTATCAAAGTATTTCTTTCAAAATATCATACACCACAATTTTGCTACAGTTGATTTTGGTTCAGTACAGCGATCTTTAGAAGGCATTGTTGATAAGTTGAGTCTACATGGACTAAAGTCTAGAGGAAAAAGACTTCAAGAATTGATAGAGAGATATGTGACTTCCAGCTTAAGTGAGCACTCTGAGGTAGGTACTTTAACACATATATCCAAAGTTGAAATAGGCATGAATTTGTAAACATGAATTAAGTCCATGTTTAAACGTGCCAGTCAGGATTGGTAACTTACATTGTCGAGTTGAGTAGGTGATTGAGTTTTTTATCATGCATTATGTTACATTATTGATGTATGTACATTTACAGAATTACAAAATACATTTATTTCCAACATGTACATTTCATTGGCTCCGCTAAGTATGGAAATATTTGTCAGCAGGCACCATAATTAATTACATTTCGTTCATATATTAAACAAAATAATTTTATATTTTAATTACTTGGAAAATAACTAATCATACTAATCTATACATGAAAAAATGCTAGTGGTAGGCAATTTACTACCTTAAATATAGTAAAAATGGCAATAAGTCCCAATAGTACTAATGGTAACTACTTATCCTGAATTAAGGTCACTCATCCTCCTATAATGTGGTTCCCCAACAAAAAACCTGTTAACGACTAGGCAATTATTTTCCCCTCAACTTTAATATTATCACATAGTCTTATCAGCTATTTGTCAGTTACAGCAGTCAAATGAAACATAATCCATCAATTAATAGATAGTGATTATTCATTGATTGTAAAGTTATTTAGAAAAGGCTGTCGTATTACAGTAGGCTTATTTGTATAGCAAGTCCGGTTCAGTAGACTGCAATTAACTTCCCAGTTACAAAAATGCAATTGGCTTTTTGTTAAAAATATAGTATACTTACTAGTTATAGTATAGTTATTCTATACATTTTTTTCTAACGGACATACCTATTTTCACATGATCAATATAACAAAATATTGTGATAGCTATTTCCAAATGGGTAGAAAAACTGAAAGACATACTGCAGTGGCAATCTAGCCATCTTCTTTGTGTTTTGTAGAATAATGGGAAAAATCCTATGATAAAGTGGTAAAGTGGTACATGATTGAAATGGGTCTGTAGATGGAAGCGGCATTGATGGATCAATATTTGTGGATTGAAACAAGAAATGCCTATTGCAGCACATAATGGAAAATGCTCAGTTTTAGTGAATATTTAACCTTTTCAGTACAAACGTCCGGTTAAGCCGGACATTTAAAAATGTGCCAGGAATGCAAACGTCCTGTAGAGCCGGATGTTTAAAATTGTGCCAGAAGTGCAAACGTCCAATCATGCTGGGCGTTTACAAATAGCTTTGTAAATAATCACTAAATGCGTATTTTTCCAAATATATTATATGAGTTTGCCTGAGACAAGATGGTCTTTCATTTAAAGTAATTTTACGTCATAAAACATGTAAAAATCATTATTATGAAAGCGTTACTATTGCCTCAAACAGCTGACAAGTTTGCACCATCAGCTGATGAGTTCCCGCCATATGCTAACTCATTAATATATTTATTCTTATCATTTATTACTTTTCATTTATATTGTTTGTTGACTATTTCAAAATAATAAAAAAATTTTAGAACTAATGGCTCATATCCACAATAATGACCAAAAATCTTGGTGTAGTGTTTTTTTTTTAAGTAAAAATTGTTGGTTTATAAATATAGATAGTTAAAATTCACATGTATATAGAAAATTAAATTGTGTTTTGAATGATATTTAAATATGTATGGCAACAATTTTTTTTTGGTACGGAAAAATTATCAGAAACAAATAAATTTGGTGAGTACTTACCATTTTATTTAATAAAAATAATCATTTATAAGAGTATTACAAATATATATTTATAATGCATGGCAATTCTTGGTTGCTTTGCTATAATATGGTATAAAAAGTTCTATTCTGACCCATCAAATAAAATTTTTACATGTTTTCACCAAACCCTTATAAATCGAGTGAAAATGCTACGACATTTTTGGATAAACTCAATGTAAAATTGAGTGGCATTTTTGTAACACTCTTCCAATAAATTGATGGCACTGAAAAGGTTATAAAGTCTGCAAAGAGCTATCACACTCACGCTCACGCTGTACATGTAGTCCACAATGTTTTAAATCAAGTTCCATAATTTCTCTAATACATTCTTTGTAGTCCAACTCCAGCACAAACAGTCACCGAAGAAGTCATATCTAAATAATACGAATAATAATATGGCGTTTTACAATTCGTCATTATATCTATCTCTGCTATTTAATTTACTACTACTAAATATATGAAATTAGTTTGTGAATTTAATATATTAGACTTTACGTGAACACACAAAAATTCTGTTATTCAATGCATATTAATATTTATCGACTTCATGTCAAGCTGGCCCCAAGGAATCGTTTAATGGGTCGGGGGTTGCTGAGCCTAGTTTAAATGATTCCTGAAGAAGGAAAGGAGTTTTTTTTATTTGTCCCTTTCAGTGTTTTGAGAAATTAAAACTTTCATTCCTAAAGAGTTAAAGTGCCTGCATGTCACAGTCTTACATGATACTCTATTATTTTTTGTTTACGTTTGGTTTTTTGCCTATAGAGTTCATGTTGCTCTTTTAGGAGTTTTCTTTACTCCACTTTTTTACATATACTTAAGGATGCACTCAATTAATTAGTATAATCAATTAATAATTCATAGTATACTGCAATGAATGGTTTAAAGATACTATAAAGTAATACAATTTTAATTCAACGAATCAATATGTGTGACTGGTCAGGAAAATACTGAACCACTAAATAAGGGCCATTAGTCACAGAATCACTTTTCCCCCTCCATACAAGCTCTGTCTGTCCTAAAAATACCAATATTTTAAGTCAATCAGAAGTGATGTAGTCTGCTCACACAGTACAGTCCCCACTTAACATAAAGTCAAGTAAACAGCTCGCAGGTTAGGAGAAAACCTCATCAGGTACATACAGTTTTCGTTTTTATAGAACAATAATACATTATATTATTTTCAGCCAATTTTTATTACAAGATTGTTACTGGGACGAGTACGTGGATTAAAAGGGAATGAGGGAGACAAAGGTAGTTGGACATTTGCCATCATTACATGAAAATTACCAATCACGACGTTTCGATTTGGTAAAACCCAAATCTTTTTCAAGTGCTAAAAACTAAATTACATCTACAAAACATGTTATAAAACTACGTTTTAAACTAATAAACTTATCTACTTTAATAATTATCTACATTTTAACCTAGATCCTAGAATGGGGTACAACAAAATGAACTTCTACTAAATATAAAAATGTTATCAGAGTTAAATTAATATAACCAATTAGGCGCTGTCAAGGTCACGATATCAACGAAAAAATGTTAAAACACAATTAAATTAATATTCAAATCAGACTGAAATAATATTACATTAACTAATCATAATTAAAATAAATATATGGTACCTGAAAAACACTATTAATTTAAAATAACATTCAACATGCACAAAAATGATTTATATATGACTCGGAAGGGCTGAGACTACTATTACAATTACATTTTAACCTGAAAAGACAACAATTATTAGGAATAAAACAATACAATAATCAAATATTACAAAAATGATGAAGTCTTACGACCCGCAGTGACGATGGTGTCTAGACGTCCCAGGCACGAAGTGATGATGATACAATCCAAATGCAGTGTCTACAAAGTTCCCTCCAAGGTGATAAAACACGGGGACAAGACATGATAAAAAAGGGAATGTAAATGATTTCTTGATAAACCTTTTAATGGAACCGTAAGAGCCTTCGCAGATGATGTAGCATTTACTTATAAACATAAAGATAAAGAGGAGATTTGGAGACAAACGATGCAAGATCTGACTATCCTTAATAACTGGTGCATTGCAAACCACATGACAGTAAACGTATCTAAAACTAAATTTAGAAACTTTTGTTTTAACAGTTTTGTCTTCCAATATCGAGTACAATTTCATCAAACATACTGCATTAATAAAAACACATATGACTGTCAACCCATTGAAAAGGTACAAACATTTAAATATTTGGGAATTGTTATTGATGAAAGATTAAACTGGAAGCAACATACTAAGCAACTCATTACCAAATATAGAATGAATATTAGACTTTTTACTTCTTAAGACACTTAAGCGATTCGGACTTACTGAGATCACTATACTGTGCTCTAATACAATAAAGGCTACAATATGGATTACACTGTTGGGGAGGAACATTTAAAACATATATAGATAAAATAAGGAAAACTCAAAATCATTTTGTCCGTATATTGCTGTTTAAACAAAAAAGCGAATCGTCATTTCCTTTATATAAATTTTTAAATTTCCTTCCAATTTGACATTTATATATTTTTAAAGTTTCAAGAATGTTTTATACTAGAAGTGGACAGAATAGGAATGAAGACTTACATGATACATGTTACAATACTTGTAATTTAGCTAGAAGTATTTTGGAAAGACCAAAAGTAAATTTATCATTATTTAAGGTTTCATACCTCTTTCTGGCACCAAAATTGTTAAATTTTTTACCACTTGAAATAAAGAAAATATTAAAAGAAAAACAATTTTTGATTAAATTAAAAGGGTGGCTATTTAATCAAGAACATGTTGAATATATGTTTGAAGTTGTGAATTAAAAGTTTATTGTTTGTAGAGATAAAAATAATTAGTATAAATATGTATAAAGTGAATTTGGACTAGTTTTAAGTGAATTTAGATTGTATTAGTGTAAGTGTGAAAATAAGATTTGTTTTTCCGGAAATTAGGTAAGGTTTACCAGAATGCAGCAGTGGGCCACGCTTATCAGTAAATTATCAGTGCGACTGTTTGATAAGTCAATATAGATGAACCTTAGCCATCACTACTGGACTTGATAGTGAAATATTTCCAAGCAATGTATGTTTATTTTAATTTGTATTTGAAAGTGGAAATAAATTCATTTATTCATGTTGGATAACAACGCTCTACTGCAAAAAAAACTTTAAATTTTGAAATTATTATTTTAATTGATACCTTGAAATTAATTCTAATTATTATAGACCATGACCGAACAATGTTTGATTGTGTATGAGTATGTTAAGAAATTCTAAAGTAATATTTAGAAAGGTGGTATTCAATGCTTGTCATTTCAACTTAAAATCCAGTCTAGGACTCATTGTCATAAGCATCCCCTAAAGAACCGTTAGTATGGTATCCCAAATTTAGTTTTACTACATTTATAAAGTTTATATATAATTGATTGGTTTTAAAAGCAGCAAAATCTCAGTGAGTAATAATACCTAACTGTAAATTAGTTGAACTTGGTTTGGTTTTGCTCTAGTTGCAGTGGAACGTCTTGCTACTCCTTCTGCGCTTGTCATTCAAGCCTACAAGTGTGTCGGAGGACTCATTGAAATCAGTGAAGCTTGAGTTGACAACCTCTGTTGAAGAAGTAGAAGAAGAGGAAATAAATTGGTATGAATACCTCAGAGAAGGAGACGAGGATTTCCAATGCCCCGATGAGGACAGTGTGAGTTTGCAGTAGATATTATAATAATATAAAAATATTTGGCCATTTTGCTAGGACTAGGTAAAATACAACCCAGTCATTAGAGAGTAATTTCAGTAACGTGTACATGAAAAATCTAACAAATTGTTTGAAAACAATAATTTTTTACTAGGTATTTTGTCACAATATATTAGTTGCTCAACACATTCAGAGCTACGTGGCCGTAAAGTCGGCCAAGTGGTTGTCACTGGTGATGGCTGCCTAGTCGGCCAAACATGGATTTCCTATGCAAAAAACAAATCAGTACGTTAAGACATTCTAAAGTAATATTTAGAAAGATGGCATTCAATGCTTGTCATTTCAACTTAAAATCCAGTCTAGGACTCATTGTCATAAGCATCCCCTAAAGAACCGTTAGTATGGTATCCTCTTAGTCAGCACACGAAAATCAACACAATACTTAATCAGTATTTTCAATTTTTGTTAGAATTCATGAGGTTGTCTGTTTTCAACAGCTGTTAATCACTTATTGCATGAAGCAGCTTTCTCAGAATTAGAAAGTTGTCCATTCATAGATCGAAATTGACACTTGTAGCAGTGTAGTATTTAAAGTTACTGTGCGGGAAATTGTAAAAGTCACTGATTTAACTAGCAACTCTCGTAAAAGGTCTTCTAAAAGTAAGCGTTGGCTAAAACAAATGCCTAAGGATGTCTTTCTGGTACCAGTACTGTATATTTGTAGAGTTTTATAATTCTTAACTTTTATAAGTTATCACTAATATGATCTTAATTTTTAGTAAGCACTATCTATTAAAATATCAATAAACACTTGCTCAGGATGTATGGTCAGAGGAGGAAGAAGAAGATTATGATGATGAAGAAACTGCAAAATCCTCTACTGAAAAATCTTATTCATCAGTGTCTCCTCTTCCAAGTTATGGAGACATACCACACCCTTGTCTCTGGCGCTTACAACCACCTAGCCTGACTCATCGGGAGACCCTACGTTCCATCCTTCGGGATAAACTGAAGTCTGAGCAGTGGTTACAAAGTAATGTGCAGCATTCTTGGTGGGTGAACCCATCCTATAAGACTGTTCCAGAGAGCAAGTACCCTACAGCTCACACATGTGATATATGGTGAGCACGTGCTGTAAATGCTTAGTAGAGAACTAAATATCAGGCTTGTCAATTAGCTAAAACAAAACCAAACCAATACTAAGTGGTTCGGATTCCACGTAAAACTGTAGGTCCCTTAGTTGCCCTGGCTGTTGGGCTATTAATAAATGATCCTTTATGAGACTAACTCAGTTAGTAACCAGTCAATTCAAGTTTTCCACACTCATTCTACATTCATGTAATCATTTATATTCATATTAAAATATGCACCAAGTTGTGGCGGTGTCTCATATCTTAGAACAGGATTTGTTTGCTGATACAATAACCAATGCTCTTTCTGTCCACGTATAGCATATTGTCTTTGTAGAGTGAACTTTTACACATATCGCTGACTATATTGTATTGTTTATATAATCATTACCGGTAGTTACGCAACATTGCTGTTTTGGTTGTGTTTTTAGTGTTAATTCAGTAAATAGGTGTTTAATAATGTATAGTATATATTGTTAGTATTATCTTAAATCAAAATATATTACATCACAATAAAATTATATTGATTACTTAAAAATAATTTTTTCATTAAAAGGTTTAAAATTACCCATGTACTGCCAGATAATCCACTATTGATTTTAACGACCAATGGTTTCGAAACTCAAGAGTTTCATTAGCAAGTTGTAAAACATTAAGCTCACATGTAAGCGTGTTCTTCTTCATAACTTCTTGTGTGGTGAAAAGTTGTCATTAGTATAAATACACACATACACTAACATGTACACTATAAAACAATGATTAAAAATCTGACCAGTTGACGCTATGGGAAACTGCACATGTGTTGCTGGCCAAAGTATGTTATGTCATATACATTTAAGCAGGAAATTTAAAACCTTCTTTGATAAATTAAAGTGATTCAGTGGCTATTCCATTTTTAATCAAGTATAACTTTTTTTGCCATTGACAAATTTTATATGTATTAGCAACAGTATTAAGTCTAGCTGCTTTAGGCTACGATCAATAAAAGAAATACAAAATCATCCTCTTCCAGCTAATATACTGTACTAATTACAATTCTGAGCCTACTCAATTTAAACAAATTTGAAATAAATAAACACAAAACAATATTATACCGTTTATTTTTGGTATTTATTTTATGAAAAGTTATTATAGTAAAATATTAAGATTTTGTAATCTATTTACACATATACTATTAGTGTCATTTTTATTTCTATCTACACATATATTTTTTATTTGTAAATAAAACACAAATATAACATTTCAAACTTATTTATACACATATACCATGTTTTCATTTAAAATCAAAATTAGAAAATATTTTCTGGTTTGGTATTGTTTAAAAAAAACCTTTTTACTATATTTAAGAAGGATTTCTCATCTTATCTTTAAACGTGGTTATTCTTTTAATAAAAATAGGTATGTAATTTGATAATTTAGATCATAATATTAATAATTTTATTCAAACATTTTTTAAAGAAAGGTGATATAATACAAAAAAACTGGCCCAGCAATTAAGAATCAACTCTTGCACCAGTTGTAGTGTTAAACACTATTATGCCCAGCTACTTGGGGACAAAGTGTTTGGGAGATTGTAGGCGATAGGTTGGATGCTCAGTCATCTTAATACCGACATGGCGTCCGCTCAGTGGTTGCTATCGGCGTGGACATTACTAGAGAAGTCTGGGGTGTCCATGTTGGGTGGTAGTCATTGTGTGGGGGAGATAACTGAGTATCAGGCTTGTCAATTAGCTGAAAATCAGACCAGCACTATGTGATTCGGATTCCACGTAAAGATGTAGGTCCATTAGTTGCCCTGGCTGTTGAGCTATTAATAAATTGCCCTTTCTGAGGAACAGTTGAACTTAGTTAGTAACCAGACTACACCATCCACACTCATATAATCATTCATATTTGCCTTAAAATACGCACAACGTTGTGTCGACGTCTCAAACGTAAAAATTGTGAGAATTATGAATATTATAATAGAGAGCAACTGTGGAAGGATTAATTCTATGATTTTTATGTTGGAACTAGTGGCACAGTCCTGTAATCCAGTTACTTGGGGATAAAGTGTTGTGGAGATTTAGGCGATATGTTTTATACTCAGTCCTTTTAATACCGACACAGCGTCTGCTCAATGGTTACTATCAACGTGGACACTACTAGAGAAGTCTGGAGTGTCGATGCTGGGAGGTAGTCAAGGTTCAGTTGTTGTGTAAGGAAGGGAACTGAGTGTCAGGCTTGTAAATTAGCTGAAACTCAGACCAATACTACGTTGTTTGGATTTCACGTACAGCTGTAGGTCCCTCAGTTATCTTGGCTATTAGACTATCGATAAGTAGCTCCTTCTGAGGAAAAGTTGACCTTAGTCAATAAGAATAAAAACGCTCTTTCATCTATACTCATTCACCCCTCATATTCGCCCATATCTTGAAGATGGTCGTCGTAATAATGAATATGAATGTGTCTTTAGTTTCTCATAAATTTTGTTCGTGATATTGACAGGGAGAAGAATAAAAGCAAAGGTCAGTCTGGTTCACCACTGTATGAACTGCAAGTAGTGTCTGAGTACAAGGCACTTCAAGAAGTGCTGTGGATGCTGCAAGTTCCTACCAACACAAGTTTGTTCCATTTGAATGATCAAGGACATTTCTACATCAGACCTAATTTTTCTTTATCAACTTGCATCCCAGTGAGTATATTAGCTGAATAAACTACATTTTAATGTGAGATAAGTACTCATACATAACTACCTTAGGGAGAATGGAAGATCCCACTTATTACCACTTGTTGTATGTGATTTGATGGGTGTCATCACTACTGGTCATGTATGGGTGGGTGGGAGGGTCAGTAACAGTGCACATAAATGGGTGGGTGGGGTGGTGGGTTGGAAAACGCTAGACCTATGATAAGTATAGTTTAAATGTTCTTATAGAGGAATTTAATAGGTTAGCTGCACTATAAGACTAAAATTAGATTGGATGGTGGTGACAATAAAGTTCATTCTAGCGTTCACTATTTGCTGCCTAGCCTGTTATATATCTGTAGAACGTAACAAGCGAAAGACAAGAGGGGCTGTATGAGGCAACGCAGCAGACTCTCGCTAGCCGCTACTACCTTATTGTTAATTTACAGACGTCCCCTGCTACCGGCTGTTATACAAACATGTCATTTTCTCAAGCTGACACCACGTCATCCTGCACTCTAATTACTGTAATAACTCTATGTTCAAAAGGATCAGTTGTGCACAGGGGTGGGAAAACAGGGAATAAGCAGGGAATTCGTACTACTGTGAAAAACCCGGAAATAAGCCGTGAATTTCTTGGTGAAGCCAGGAAAACCATAATATTTCAATTCATGTGTATGAATAAATATAATGACAAAATCTGGATCTGACATTAATTTTTTGTTATGAGTATGCACGTTATCAGTTGATGAAAGTTATTTTTTAGAAATTTGGCTTTTCAAAGAACGGTCATCCAGCTTTCAACTTGCTTATGAACTTATATTTCCGGTCGCGGTTGCTGATACGAGCGTTATGTCTTAGTCTGTTAGTGATCAGTAGAAAGATGGCGTAATAATCTATATGGTTATAAGTTCGTCTGGACCAAACATAATTAATATAAAGAAGAATTAGAGGGCCTAAAAAATATGGTTGTGATTGAAGTTATTGTAATTAAAGCCAACAATTCTTTAAAACTATCATAGTTGCATGTTTTAAAATTAAATTCGTATTATTTATGTTTACATTTGAGTAAATCTGCCTACCTTTATTGATTTTAACAATAAATAGTTAAAAAAAGGATGTTTATCGGTAATGGATGTCACAAAAATACATGTAAAAGCCTGAATTTTGATGAGAAGGCGCTGAAATAAAGGAATGGAATTGCTGGAATTGATTTAAGTCGTAGGTAACTGATTCACTTAAAAGGTTATAATGGATATTATTAGCCCTGATACTGTGAAATTAAAAGTTTGCAAGTACTTGAGCTAAGGATGCTATACAAGACTTGTGAAATAATAGCTGCTTCGAACTCAAGCCTAGAAAAAAGTTTTCTTTTAAAGTATGGGAAATAAATAAAATAATGGTGATTTCTTAGCAATTTGTTGTGTTCTGGATATTTGTCAGTTAGACGATAATCGGAATAGTTCCCATCAAATCATGAACAATTTTGTTAGGATTGAACATTTACGACTGTGAGCAGTCACCAGATATCGAAGTTTTAAGATTGTTTGAAGCTTATCGTTTGTTCTTATAAAAAAAGATTAGCGTTCACTTATCAAGAAATGAATTTTTCAATTCCGATTGGAGTTTGTGTAATGCGTTATCAATCCAAAATATGTTATTGTTTCCAGCTTTTTGTTGACTGGAACCCTCCGCAGTCAGAAGCTATAGTCTCTGAGCTACCACCACTGTTAAAAACAAAACACATTAGTAAATAAATTTAGTAACAATATTAACAAGTTAAAATTTTAATCTTTAATTGTTCTAGGCAACACTGCATTCATCTTTAGCGGATCTCTGTCCCTACTTCAATATGCTTCATGAGTTAAAGACATTTCAGGAGATGTTGAACCATCTAGAACATTCAGATTCTCCTGCACCTTTCACATTCAAGGCATATTCTGCTGAACTATCCCAGCAGTTGAGTAGCTTTAACAAAACTGTTGTTGATGTAGAAACCAGACTGAACAAGCAAGGTACACAATTATCAAACGTAATATAAAATCATTTGAGTTGATTATTAGTTTACACATATATAAATCACAAGCCTACATGTTCTATGGACGCCCCAAACAACTGGCATGCGAGAGGCGTCTCAAGTCGTCGCTCTCTCATTTCCAATACTTTGTTTCAGAATGAGCTCAGCCTTTGTCGGGAAAGATTTTATCGCCATCAGTATGTTGTGCAAGTCGTGTTGTTTTTCTCAGTGCTTTATGTTTCAAAATCGGCTATTTTCATCCTGTTTAGTGCTTGTGCGAATTTAACTGTTACATCACGTTTATTTTAGTTATGTTTATATAGTTTATTTTCCAATAGAAGGTTAGTTTATTTAAAACCAATTCTCTGACGGTAAATACGATTCAGTAGACAGATTGGATAGCTCTGATGAAGATACTGACGTCAATCCAACATGGTCGCCTAGGCTTGGTGCCACCGTAATAAAACTAAGCCTAGGATATTTTGAATTTGTTTACTTCAAAATAATTTTTTGAGTTGCCTGAAAATAAAAACTACAAAATGTTATAAAACTTACCGTTATACTACTTCAATTACATTATCATTGGTTGATAATAGTTGTCTCTAGAGAGCGTGTTGTTTGTAGTAACTGCTCAGAGAAAATACTACGTAATTAAGACGTTATCCAGGAGGTTCTGTGACATACACGTCTGCAACCAACAGAAATATTGTTTTTTTTAGTCCAGTACAGTCCGACAGCTACTGCTAGTCATTCAAGCAGGTAATTTGTATTTGGTCAGGGTGGGTAATGAGGAACTAAAAATTATAAGTGCATACTAAAAATTGACATTTGCATCTGTCGTCAATGAATTAGTGATGCAGGTTTATTATCGTTTAGGTCATCGTTATAGTCATGGTAAAATAAACTGAATTAAATGTAAATTAACAGAGTTTATGTCCCTTAGTTTAGTATTTTACTCTTATATTAAAAACTCGGGAATTTAATTTATATAATTGTGGATAAAAACAGTAGGTTTACACCATTCTGGGTGATTATTTACGTGACTAGATGACGCAGCCCATTCTTAGAACAAATTGTGAAATAAAATATTTTAATACAAAATTGTACGTTCTTTTCTTTGAAGCATTGGTAGTTATAAATAGAATATAATATTATATTTATATTATCTAATAATTTAATCATAATACTATGTACGAAGGATATTTGCTAAACAAAATGATTCATTTTTTCGACAAAGATTAACATAAATACTTCAGTGAATAAATACTAATTACAAATAAATTCTATAATTCAATTTATAGAGTCACTCGCTGGCAATGAGCTAGTCTCAACTGTCTTCATTATTTTTAGTTTTTTGCTCACAACAACCTTGACTTATCATGTAAGGAACGCCACCTGCATTCCTCGCTTTTTAGAAACATCTTTCTATACAATTATTATTTTACTATTTATTACTACCAGGGAAAATTTCTTTGTTTAGGTTAATAAATAATCATAATTATTACCATCCTTTGAATTTGACCATAATTTTAGCAAACTATGAATGTGGTTTTTTCCACATGATTTGTTTGCTTTCCAAATATTAAAAATAAAACAATTTAAGCTGCGTAATTAATTACTTTATTTCAACTTTCTTATTTGTGTTTTGAATTTGAATGTAAGGTAGAAAAATTATGTATTTAAAAAAGCTTTTTAAAATATTTTAATTTATAGCAGTGTGTTTTCTATCTTATTATTCTAGTAAAGATCTTTACGCTACATTCTATAGTTGGGAAACAGACTACATAACACAAGTTTTTCCAAGTTGACACTTTATGCTACCCCATAAAGTACCCCATAATATTATGGTACTATATTATGCAGGTACCATAATATAGTACCTGCAGAAAGTTTTTGTTTTTTTATACAATGTTGCAGAAAATTTTGAAAGGGTTTTGCTTTGGGTTTTGTGAACACATAAATTTGTTTATGAATGTCAAGGTTCATTACGGGTCAAGTTTATATAATAACTAATAGATAACTAGTATTTGTAAAATAAAGTCACAATTTTCAGTTTACTATTGCAGTATACGCTCTCTTAACCGGCCACTACGGGACCGAACCCCGCTCAACTGCATAGAATGAAGTAAACAAACCCAAAATAGTCCAGCGTGAGGTGACCTGTCAGTGATTAATTGTTTCTAATTAGTGGCCGAGTATATCGGCGGCCGGTAGATCTGGTGCTGGTTAAGAGAGCGTCTATTGTATATGTAAAAATTGTAATTTTGTTTTATTCAATATGTGTACAGTTCATAGATTTTACCTTCACAATATTACTCTATGCTATAAAATTCATAAGAATATAAATGTTATTTTGTTTCTATGGTATTTTACTGTAAGGAATTATAATTTAAGCATTAAAGTTATTTATAATGTAAATTATAACTAACTATAAATATTCTAGATGTTCAAAACTATCGAAGTTCAACATTTAGTGACTAAGTACCAAGTATTTTGATTATCTACCGGTATTGATCAATCCACCGATTCTAGGTAAATCACAGATCTGCGCTAGCCACATATGACAGAGCTGTAAATATAATATAGTGTAAAATAAACTATAATATAAATACACCGTTTTAACTCCATATTAGCAAAAATAAATTTATGAATCTCGACGACCCTTTCCATGAACTTACCCACATTGATCATGTTAAAGGAAGTGTGGATTCAGAATTAATCTCAAAATACTAGAGTATTATCGTATAAAATATTCCATGTATGTTTATCAATATAATTTAAAGCAAAACAAATCTTTATTGCGTTGACAATATAAGGTGTATTACAAAAGTCAATATTTGTTTAAAACATTTTCATTTTATCATACTAAAGTTACTATTCAAAGCATTTTGCATTGAATAGAAAGAACTCACAATTCTAGTTTTACAAATTGGAATTTGTTATATTAGCAATATGTTGTTACTAAGTTATTTTATTTGCAGAGGAGACACTGACATTACTGTCAGTGGGGGAGGAACTGATGTCAGACCTCAATAAACTCCGGTATCTGTATGACATTCATACCAGAGCTACTACAGGGTGTACGTCGGATCCTCCTTGGGTGCAAGTTACAAGGTGATTATACACCATTCACCAAACACTCTCACATCCAGTAGTGCGCTGAATGTGTGTTGATTAGTTATTCTTCAGTTTGTCATGGGGATGGCAGAGCAACAACACAATGGGTACTTGTCAGCAACACTAAAATGGGAACATTTGACACTTAATAATGTGATATGTTTTAGGTCTAAGGGAGACTCTATCGTCCACAAGTCAAGGTGTCCTCTCCTTGAAAAATGGCTGAATTAACCCTTATTACGCCGTAAGCGCATATACACGTAATAATTACAAAAATTATATTTTCTAAATAATGTTTCTAATTAAATCCGTCAGTGCATTTGGATTATGGGTGGTGGCTAATGGCTTATTGTGCGATACGTGACCTTTTGTTGGCCTGTCAATCACTACAAGACTGAAATTGATTGACAAAATCACTTACCTCATTGAAATTGTGTGTTTAGTTGTTTTTATCATTACTTTATTTTAATTGATGTTAATTATTTGTTAGTTTTAAGTGTCAATACAAATAATCCGGACGATTCTGCTTTTGACAATTTTGTGCAAGGTGTACTAAATACATGGTATTCAAGTGCTGTGCTATTTACTTATTTTTTATTACATGTGTTATATGCAGGCCTTTAATGTCTTTATCAGTTTATGTAAATGTAAATTTACTCAATTATACATTTTTTATTAATGGTAATAATATTTTGTATTTATTAATATATTGACCTATGCCTTAGGCTTACTTTCAAGTAAAAAGGTTTACTTATTTACATATTCATTTATAAGAAAAAAAAGGTAAAATAAGCTAATAAAAGTTTCAAAATGTTTATATTTTTTATTTTTCTGTACAGGAAAAGAAAAAAATGAGCAACTAAAAATATAATTTTGATTTTTTTTACAATAAATAAGCACTTAATGGAAAATAGGCATAGGGTAAATGGCACTTAAAGAGTTAAGTTGTCACTATACAATTGTATCTGTAGAGTAATTAAATAGTATTCTTGTAATTAATAATAGTAATCACCGCTGTAGTAACCCAGTGGCGGTTCATGTAGGAACCCTCCTGAAGCAATGCGGCAAACGGTCCCAAGGGAGAATTCTGCCTGGACCGATCGGTTTTTAATGGGTGCGAGTCTCAAACATCATGTGCCTGTAATAAGGGCCTTGACGCTGCACAATGCATTTTCTCATCTTAAAAAAAAATCACTATCATTCAAATAAAAAAAAAAAAAAATTGGTTAGTTACAGTTTCTTTATTACAATCAATATTCATTTATCAATAATATTTTCAAATAAGTTGGCTCTAGTAGTGCAGTGCTGTAACCCAGCTACAAGTGGACAAAGTTTGTGGAGATTGTAGGCGATAGTATTGATTATATTATACACCTATAGTAGATATTCTATCTAATAAGAATATTTGTGCCTGTAATTTTGATAGTTAGTGAGGCCTGCAACCACAGCTGGTTTAAACTGCATTACATTTACATGGAACTACACTAGTGCTCCACAATGGACCACAAAAACAGCTGATATTTTGAGACTCAACATTTAACATTAAACGGAAAATCTATTTGTGTATAAAGTCAATGGTGATAGGTTCTATACTCGGTCCAAAAAATACTGACACGGTGTCTGCTCAATGGTTGCCATCGGCAGGGACATTACTAGAGAAGTCTGGAGTGTCTGTGGTGGGTGATAGTTGGTCTGGATGCTGTGTAGGTAATAGATCTAAGTATCAGGCTTGTCGTTTAGCTGAAAATCAGACCAATACTATGTGGTTCAGATTCCACATAAAGCCATATACCTTGGTTTCCCTCGCTATTGGGCTATTAATAAATGGCTCTTTCTGAAAAATTGTCGACCTTAGTAACCATGACTACATTCGTTCATCTACACTCATCACAATCATTAGCCCCTCATCTTATCCCATATCTATGATTTTAATGACGAATAATAATAATGAAAAAATCAAAGATATACAACTTAGAAGATTTGAAAATATTTTTTAGCTGTTTATATAGTTTATGGTAGTGGTATGTAATAAAAATTCTCTCTTTGTGTGCTCCTAACGTGTTTAATTCAATTGCAGGCTACTGTCCGTGTTATATGAGGCCTTCTTGGGAGCCAATGACGTCAAGCATCTAGAAACCTCTCTCAGTCTCTTCATTCACAGTTTTCACGTGTACTTGCACATAATTAATGTTTGGCTTTCTGAAGGCCGGTTGGAAGATGTGCGCGAAGAATTCCTTGTTATTAGGTGAGTTTTCAAACGTAAGCTAGGTTAATTATAGGGACATTAGTTACTTAAATGGCTGGTAAAAATGTTTAACTAATATTTTACACATTATATATGATAAAAATATCATATTTCACTATTTAAATGTTCAAAGAACCATTCCTTCATTGTGGTATACCATGAAAATGTACCATGTATGAACACTTCGATACAGCACTTTTCTCAGTTTTAGATTTCATCATGAAAACTAAAGTTTTCTAAATTTATAGTATTTTCATATCAATCAAACTCACTTTAGATATGTGCCTTAAGTGGATGCAAGGGCTATCTACTGTTACACATAGATCCTACATCAAATAAATTTTTATATAATGTATGTGTTATAAACTGATTTGATCAAAGTGTATGATGTTTTCAGAAAGGGAGACTGTCTTGAGGTAATGCCGTATGAGCAGGAGATGCGTAAAAGGGGAGTGGTCCCAGTCGCTCTACTCACTAAACTTGTGAGGGTGGTCAAAGACGCAGGAAATACGTTGGAGATGGTTGGTCAGCTCAATAAACTAATGGATCTCCGTGGTAATATGCTCAATAAAGGTTTGTTCTGTTATAATTCTAACTATAAAAGTCTAGATTATCTAAAAAGTCAGTAAAAGTCTTTTTCAAAATACTTTCTATCTTAACTTATTGTGAATATTTAACATTCTAATTTTTGTAAAAAATATCTTAAACATTATTTTTTTAATCATTTAAATGCAGAGTAAATTTTTACACATGCTGTCTACTTAACAGGCCATCACTTGAAACAACATTTATTGAAAAATAAAGTCTTCTTCACTTCAATCGAACTTTTCAACCATTTACAGTTAGTTATCTTGAAAATAAGCAGTTTCAAGTTTAAAAATAGGTTTAAGCGGCTTGTTATGGAGGAAGAGTATTATAATTTAAACGAATATATTTTTGATAAGTTTGATAACAAATAAAAAACTTATTTGTGAAAATATATTCAATAAGTAACAATATTCTACAAAACTAACAGTTCTTATATATATATGTTGTGTCAATGACAATAATTATTTACATTTGTGTTGCTGAAGTGCTTAATGTGAAGTAATTCTAAATATGAACTTCTTTTTATTAAGAAACTTCAAGAGCTCAAAATGTCATAGATATGTCTTTTACAAAGAGAGAACAATAAAATAACTACGTCTTCACATTAAAATACACTCATATTATAGGTACACTCATCCCTCATTTATGACATTAGTGGGTGTAGAATCCAAAGACAGCGTGCTGTTTGCGATCTTGGCGTCCTCATAGACTCCAAGTTGACTTACTCTGAACACTTAACTGTGCTGTATCAAAAGCTAGGAGGAATATGGCCCTCCCACCCAACTATAAACATATAGTGGTGATGAACCTCCCCCTCTCCACACACGTACAGTGCTAATAAACCTCCCGCAACAGGTTGCTAATGAACCCATACATAACCATTGGTGATGACCCTCCCGCCTCCCCTTTCATGTACAGTGGTGATGACCCTCCTGCCTACCCATACATGTACAGTGAATGTTCCCCACATATCCATATACGTACAGGGGTGATGATGTCCCTCCCACCCATTCATGTACAGTGGGATGACCCTCCTACCGACCCATACACATACAGTGGTAATGACCCACCCACCCACCTATACATTTACAGTGGAGGTGTACCCAAAACCATAAACATACAATGGTGATGACGCCCCGTCCATCCATACATGTACAGTGGTATGATCCCCCGCCCACCTATACGTACAGATCGCGGACTTTAGCTGTGCGCGTGGCCTTGGCTGCATGGTGATAGGCGGGAGGGGTAGCGGGCTAGTGTTATGCGCTCTGTCCTGAAAACACTGACTCACCTGCAATAACCTCCTTCCTGAGAATCGTAATGAAAATAACAACTAACCCTACCTTCTTCCTGGCTAAAATAGGTCTTTTCTGTGACAGTGATGAGTGTGGTTGTCATTTGAGCCTAGTTATTTGTTAAACCAATGCGTGTAGTTTACACAGATTATTATTATTAATATAGCCATAGTTATCGAGTATTTTATTTGTAATATATTTTGTTAGTTGTAGTATTTGTTAATTTTCCACAATGACTGATGAGTTTAAGTCGCTAGTCAAGAATAGAGTAATTCATAGTCAAGGCCGCGAAATTATAGTTAATGTGTTTAAATTTATGAAGGAAGAGGCAGACCGAAAAACTTTAAATATTCCGTTGGCAAAGGCTCGTCAAAGAACAGTTGTGCGAGTCAAGTTTTACTACGCCAAACAAAACCCGACAACGACGTAAAACAGTAACCTATTTAGATGACTTTGATTAATGTGTAGTGAGAAGTCTAGTGTACAATTTTCATATAGAAGAACATAGAATACCAACCGTAAAATTATTGAGGGAGGCGCTAAAAAAGTAATAAACTTTCAGAACCCCAGATAGACAATGTTATAGAATCCTTTGTTATATCAGTTGGAAATGAATCTGATACAGACAGTGACAGTCTTTCAGTGGTGGAGGAAGAGTTAAGTGGGATTGAAGAACTCTAATGAAGTTAAATGATTGTAAGTCACATTCATATATCATTATAAGATTCATATTTTATTATATTCACATTCATTATATATTCATTATAAGAAAGTACTTATAAGTTACTCAACTTTTTACTAACTATTTACAAAAATAAAATGCCTAAGTAATATTATTATAGTCGTTTTAAATGAAGTAGACAAAGAAGCAGGAATAATAGCAATAATAATAATGTGTTTCATGTGTTTGTGAAATTTACATACTTTCCGACCTACTATAAAAATACAGTTACCACAATACATTTAATGTTTTCAATTTATAAAACTTTTTCCAATACATGTTTAGCTGTCAAATAGTAAAGTGTAACCGGTATAAAACATAGGATGAAGCGGCGGTATAACCTTCATTTCAGCGGCGAGCGCGTGAACGCAACCCGTAAAACATATTGTGTTTGTTTGTTGAATGGATAGTAGTTTGTTTCCGCGCGCAGAGCTAAAGTCCTCGATGTGTGCAGTGGTGATGACCCTCTCACCTACCTATACATGTACAGAGGGTTTTGCCTGATGCCGAACACGTTACTTAAGACCAGCCGTACAGTTACCTAATAATAAATTCACTGATGTTTACTAACCTTTTTGACCTGTTGTCTTACTGGTATGTATCTGCCAGAACAACAACGAGTTTGTGCAGAGGTAATTCATATTCATTGTTATTACTTTAACTTGTATATTTTGGAGAGTGAAAAATGCGAATACAGTAAACCCTCTCATAGTGTATTTTTTAGTCATTTGTAGAGTAGTAGTGCCGGTTTCTCCTATTTTGCACCTTCCGGCACACTAATTTGATGACAGACATTTTATAGAAATACGTGGCGATTTGCTGGGCCATGGCAGACATATCAGGTTTTAGGTGATTCTAACTAGGTTCACTCCAACATGTCGTATCCATTACAGTGTGGTGGTTGATGTTCGGTTTGTATGTTGTATCATGACAGGAGTGCAGTATAAGATATTGTTCTTGTATTTAACCTAAAATAAATACATACATAAATATAACAACTACATCAGTAAATTTTAAAATAAAATGCAATACAGTAGTGCCTTAAATTTCTGTGATGCATTAAACATACACTCGTTGTTTAACCCATCGATGGGGTACGCATTTCCTTATGAAACGGCAACTTAACAAAGGTCAGGCTTGCTTAGCACTGCTTATTGTTTACTCTGGTTATTAGATTGTGGTTCGAGTGGTAAGTAATGTTAGCATCTGATAGCCGGAATTTTCCAAATCTAAGGTGCTTGGTACCACATTAATCCAAATATTAGTGGTTTGACTGTCGTCGAGTTCCAAATTCCTAACGTCAAGACTGTTGGATGTCTAAGAAATAGTTTCGGATGGTGAGTGTATTTATCCAAGATGCGACTTGTAACTGCACAACAAAGTCTGAGAAAATGGGAGATAAGTGATCAGTGAATTTTGTCAGAAAAAGGATATATATATCCAAATATACATTTTGATATTAAGTAAAATAAATGATTATGTTCATACTTGTGTATAATTGTGTATAAAACAATTTGTAAACTGTTTGAGTTTTTCTGTGCATTTTACTATTCGGTTTTATTCAATGATGTCTATCAATGCCCTCAGGTTGCCTGGTTAAAGAGTTCCTTAAAAACGTTAATGCTGAGTTGAACAGACAAAAAGGAATGATGAAACAACATACAATAGCAAAACAAGAATACTCAACTAGTAATTCAGAAGATACCAGTAGAAGTGAAGTGCAAGAGAGTAGTAGCTGTGTGGTGAGTGAAAATTGCAGTGAACCCAAGTCTGCACACAATGCTTTGGAACTGTACAGTTTGATCCCAGGTGGAGATGTAAGTTTTATTCACAAACCTCACATTGATAGCTTTTCATTGCTTTAACGATTTAGATTAAGCACCGTTGGAATTAAGAAGATTATAACATAAATTTTTACCTGTACTCTTCTTTCTATATTGCAATTAAAAATATATAATATACAGACAAAACTTCTATGATATTAACTTTAGAACAGGAAGAGTCAATTCAAAGTCAAACTTTAACTTCATTCAACTTGAAAAACTATTCATTGCCAGGAGAAAAAAATAATGGATAAAAACAATAAGAAGATTCTAATTCGCTTTAAATGTTGTATTTAAATTAATTTCATAAAGTAATAAACTAGTAGATATGCAAGGTGAAGAACTATTCTAGTAGACCATAAATTGGTTTTCTGTAAAAAATTATAATTTTGTACAGTTAAAAATGTGAAACTTTAATATCGTTTTTAACACCTTTAAATTAAAAATAATGTCTACTTATGGTCCACTAGATTGTAGTTTAAATAATCATACAGTGCTAACTATAACTTATAACAATAGTAAACAAAAAACATACAGTTGGAATAGAACAATATGTTTTAGCCAATTAACAATAATGTTGTATGGCCACTGTAGGGCTGTCGACTTCCCAGTGGTAGTTTGGCGGTTTGGGAAATGTCCACCTTAAACTTAAGTAGTCAACAGTTTAAAACAAGTTTTATGAAATTCTGACAGTTGAAATTCACAAATAACTTAGATTGACCATACAAATAGTCAACATGTACACCATTGCATGTAATAAAAAAGTTGAATAGTATATTTTTTAAATTTGTTGTTTGTTTTGATTGGCTCCAGACAGTGCTGAGAGGATATGATACATTCGAAGGGAGTGGAGACGAGAATGAGCAGAGGAAGGTAGCCAGTGTGAGCCCACACCTCTCTTTAGTTAGCACAAAGATTCTCTTTGATAACACTATGAGGACTTACTTGAGCAACCCTCTGTTTGCTGAGGCACTGAAGGATTACGTCGGATCTCGTGAACCAATCCAGATCCCACTGTCATCACCAAGTAGTGAGCTTTGTCTGGGCAGGTACCACACTTAACATTCTATTTATAAGATAAGAGAAAAGATCCAGTACTATTTTTTTTTTTTTTGGTTTCTTCATATTATTAACGTAAATTATTTCTGATCCCTGATGATAAGTGACTAAATTATACATTAGATCCAGCCTAAGCTGAATTTGACCTGACGATCCTTAGCGCTGTATCTGGCCATAGTACATTGCCTTAGACTGCTCGTCCCTTTTAACACCGTGGTGACTCAGTATTACTGTGTTGATAGACCACATGATGTATATCACGTCAAACCACGCAGAAGCGTTAATAACGAGGTATTCAATAGTTTATTTCGAATTAGTCAATCATTTCAGTTAAATGACTAACCAATATATTCCAAATACTATTAATATTTCTGCTGTTTGACCAATTTTAGTCTGCTTTGTCCGTGAGATTAATGTTAGTTATTTCATTCTAAAATAGATTAGATCGTCAAACTTAAAATGAAATGAAAACCAGGCCTCACAATATGAATTTGTCCACAGCAAAATTTGTTTGTGCAAATATTCGGATGAAATGTACAGTGACAGCAGTTTTGGAAGCAATGTTTTTTTTACTCAGAAAAAATTTAAAACAGCTGATTCAGTTCATTTTATCAAACCTCTGAAAAAAAAAAAACAGAAACACTTATCATAACTTAAATGTTAGGCGCCATTAATATTTCATCAGATTAAATAAACTTGCAGTTGTTGTATTTTTACAAACTATTAATACGAGGTACGTCCAGAAAGTAAGTTCCGTTTCCATTTATATCCGCTGCAGCGCTGCGATCGCAGTTCCGCGCATGCGCGGCAGACGCTCTGTATCAAGGAGAAGAAACGTGCGCCATTTTGAGATCGCTGTCAGTCTCGTACGCTTTGTTGTGCTTGTTTAAAATGTCGGTGTTGATCGAAAATCCCGCCGCTTGTGAAATCAGATCTGTGATTCGTTTTCTGAATGCTAAGAAAGTGAAACCGATTGACATTTATCGGCAAATTTGCGAGGTTTACGGACAAAATGCGATGAGTGATTCAATGGTGAGAAGATGGGTCCGACAGTTTAATGAAGGACGTAATGAAGTGCATGATTGGTCGAATCAATGAAGTGCAAATGTGACGAAAAACCGGGATTTGGGGGATTTGGCTGGGACGTGTTTGACCATCCTCCGTACAGCCCTGACCTCGCTCCTAGCGACTTTCATCTGTTCTTACATCTGAAGTCTTTCCTTGGCGGTCAACACTTCAACGATGACGAAGAGCTGAAAGAAAATGTTTCCAAATGGTTGAAGACACAGGCGGCAACCTTCTATGAAGAAGGCATAGAAAAACTTGTGCCACGCTATGAGAAATGCCTGCAAAATTTCGGCAGTTATGTAGAAAAGTAGTTTAAGAGTTGTAGATTTTAGTGCAATAAATATTTTTTCTGTATCTGTAGACAAATTATTTTTATTACCAAACGGAACTTACTTTCTGGACGTACCTCGTATTTGAATAAGTAATTAGTTTGCTTCTCTAGCTGATATTTTAAATACATAGCTAATTTTTAATATCCTATTCAAACTACTTTAACTGTTTTACTCTCTTATTTCAGTATAACCCTAATGACAGTAGCCTGCTTGCACAGTGTCTTAGAAACTCAGGTAGAGTTGGTGGTAACTCGCCATAAGATAGCCTCTAAACTGGTCACACAGACTCTCTATGGCGAATACAACCTGCTACAGCACTTCACTGTTCTGCGTAGCGTCTTCTTCATGGAGTCTGGCATTTTAGCACAGCGATTCTACTCATACTTGTTCAAAGAGGTAACTATCTATTTATAAGGTAATCTTCTCAGGCATTAAAAACACATACATGGAGTATCAGACCACCTGGGCCACTCACTACCTGTACTGACTAAACCAATTACAATGGAATATTTCTTTCAACTGTAACCCAAATTTTTATTATATTCAACCATGTCACTTGCCCCTAAATGGCACTTTTTATGTTGTTTTGGGGGAGGGGAAGTTCTGTCTTGAAAAATGTTCAAATAGCAACATAATATATTGTGTTCAATTTCATTTTAAAGGGCTTGAATGCCTCATCATTTTGAATTAACAGTTTTAAAATTATTCTTAACTCTAGGAGTGGCTCAAAATGTGAACAATTTTGGTTTTTAGAGTTAACGTTATTGTAACACCTAACTGTTCATCGGAGGAATATAAAATGTTTTACCCAATGCCACTAATGATATCACCTTTCAGAAAATAACAAATATAGTCATTTAACGTTACATTTTACAGAAATTGTCAAACATACAAAAAATGGAACCTGGTATGAATAAAGTATTTAAAAAAAACAACTGATGTCATGGTTTTTTCAGTTAATAGTTACAAATTTTTTTTATCTGATGCAGGTAGAGTCTGGCCAGTGGCGGAACTCTGTCCTGACGGTACACCTGCAAGACTGTGTGGAAGAGTTATTTCCAGGGTTCCAGAGTTGCTTCTCTGTACACATCAACAGAACTCAAGCTGCAGATGAAGTGCAACAAGCTATTCAGGCCATCTCAATAGCTTATGTGGTAATGTAAATTAAAGTGATAATTGTTTACAAAGTTGTCACATGTCAGCTAAAATCATAGTAGAATGAAGAACTACAATTTGTGGTATGGTTTGATGTGGTTGGATTGTAGTTTTAGAATCTTCTAGTCATTGCTCAAGTTATAAAAACTTGAATTTAACAGCACATTTTTTGAAAGTGAAGTAAGTGAATTCATACTTAAAAGTAAGTGAATTCATACTTAAAAGTAAGTAATTCATCTAAAACTGCAATTGCCCTGCTGTATAAATGGACAAACTGATTTATTTTGTATTTTAACTCTAATTAATAAGAGGAGATTTCATGCTACATATAAGATTGTTTTGTATATGTGGAAAAATGTTCTCGATTAAGCTGAAAATAATTTTGACAACTTTTTAAGTTTTCCATGAGTTTTGGTGATCATTCAGGAAATTTTAGGGTCACTATATAATTTCAGTAACTTAATGAAAGCTTAGCTTTTCACTGTAGGGCATGCCTGAATTATTTTGGTTTTCTTTAGGACAGGAAAGTAGATTTACCATTATTTTGAAATCCTTTGGTAGTCCTTTGAAAGTTCACAAAAAGGGTAGTAAAACACATGTTTTTTAAATCCTTTTTGTTTGTGTGAACTTTCAAGGGACTTTATTAAAGTTTGTTGTTTGTGTACAGAATTAAAGACAATATTTGTTTTGCTGTAGGTAGACTGGCCAGTTTCCTTGGTGATAACAGATGAGACCATTGACAGTTATAACAAAGTCTTCAGGTTTCTTCTACACTTGAAATATGCCTTCTGGGTCTTGCAAAACATTCGTTTCTCAGGTAATTACGCATCTTTGACTGAATCACAAGAAAATTGTCAATGACAGTAGATCATCAGGTTGAAGGTTTCTTAATGATAATCTTCTTTCTGAAATGATACAAACCAGAATTAACAACAACAATAATGATAATGATAATTAATTAAGCATGAGGAGTAAACAATAACAAGGAACTCGTACATTATAACATTGTTAATGACTAAAAAAAATTGTACAGTACCTTTAAATTAGACTAATTAGTCCAATATCAAATGTAAATATTTGCACATTTATTACTCAAATTACATATTTTTTGTTTAATGTTTGATCGATATTTTTTAGAATTAAAATCAATGCAGTTGATTTAAAATAATATACTTAGCTATGATTTATTGTTGTTTTTTTAGTAACAATAATAGTAACAAGAGCTTAATTCAATAAATTGATGCTTATTTTATTCTGTTTTATTGCATTTAAATATTCAATAAAACTATCATTTTATATTTCATTTTTATGTCATGGCAATGCAAACAAGTTGGCGATTTCACGGTAGTGTGCCAGAAAAGTGCTATTAGTGTCGGGGAAAGCTGAGTTATTGACTGCATTCCACTTGGACTGCCTTAAGACATGCCACAAGCAGCATTCACTTTGCCACTACATGTGTCACATCTTTCAAGTGGTAGTCATGCAAGTCGCTGTACGTTGGTTTATCCTGAGACAACTCCGTCGGAGACGCTTTTGGCAAAAAGGCATTTTAACGCAGGTGTAAATTATTCAACTTACGCCAATTTTTACAATTTTTCCAATCCACAAGAACTTATATTTTTTGGGTCAGATGTGGCTTTACCTCTTAAAATACAAGTTGGTGAATTAATATGACCAGGAATCAGGAATAAAACAAAAGTCTGGGAAGACAAAAATTGATGTATTTTTGTATTTATTAAACACAAACATATGTTTATAAAAACAAATTTTTCTAGGTTTCCAGAATTTTGTACAGTTTCTGTTTACATATATCAATTCTATTAATAGCCAGGCCAACTAAGGGATTTATGGAAAACCAAACTATGATGTATTGATCTAATTTCATCTAACCGATAAGCGTGATGCTCAGTTCTCTTCCCTACACAGCATACAGACACTGACTCCCACCCAATATGGACATCCAGACTTCTCTATTAGTGTCCATGCCGATAGTAGCCATTGAACGGACTCCATGTCGGTATTAAGAGAACCGAGCATAGGACATATCACCTACAATCTCCACAAGACTTTGGAGATAAAATATGACTATCCTAACTTATATTTTATGTTATGGTTGCTCTGAATTTAAATCAATTTGTTTCAGAACTTTCTAAAAGTCCAAACAAACTTAGAGTTAGGCGGCTCCAAGTACTCAAGATGTGGATGTACCACAGCACCAACACACTGCACTCATACTTCATGGGCCTCGTACTTAGATGTTACTTTGAGCACTTGAGTGAGTCGTTGCAACGTGCTAGCTCCCTTAAAGACATTATTAAAGGTAACCTATCAACATTCAAATTATACAATTAAATGACAACAATTTAACTATATCTCAATTATATACAGTAATTAATAAGTAAAACTATAAAGTTATTATTTGTACAAATCGGTACCTATATTCTAATAATCTATAAATTACAATTCATTAAATTAATGAACATTGTGAAGCAACTTTCTGGATTATCGTGAGGAGCCAACGCTCAAGTCCTGCTTACTGCAGCGTTGTCCCTGGTGCCAAGTATTTCTTTACTAAATATTGTGCTCACATGTTGTTTAAAATCACACTTGTACTAGAAGTTAATATACAACTAATGAACAGGGTGATGAGGGCTGGCAGTGGTTCCATCACTCTAACTCCTCTCCATGGCTTCCAGTTCTGTGCAACAGCTCTTCCGGATATATGACACAAAGAGGCACTTCTCAGAGAGTTCAAAAGTACCCTATTTACTATATTCCCATTTTATAAGATATCCCACAATCTGTAGGACCATTATATTCAGAAAACCATATGTTTGACTAGCTTCCCAGTTAATCTCACAGAAATTTTTGCCAAAAACCGACTGGGCGTTAACTTGGGATATGTTTGATGGTTGAAACAATTTTCTGGTATTAGACCTTTTCTTAAAATCTAAATTTACAACTGTTATGTGTAATAATAAATTCTGCAAACTGTTATGTGAATGTGTTATTATAAAGTGTATTAATAATTGTACAATAACATTTGTTTTAGCTCACAAGAAGTATTTAGTTGAAGTGAAAACACACTGCTTACAGTTGAAGAAATCTTACTTAGAAACATTTATTATGAAGGTAAGTTGGAAGAAGTACAGTTTAAGAAGGGTACATCTTAAACAGTAGAACCCTCAAAATACAAATCTCCATTACCCAGACATCTAGATTACCTGTACAACAGAGCAGAGCGAAAAACACCCTCATGCCATGACAGCAACTGAATCAATGAGGGCTCTGAATACTGTATTAAGTTTTTGACACAGTTAAAAAAACTAATTATAGCTTTCAATAAACTGTTATATTTAAATATAATTTTTGTACATAAATAATGTCAACAAAAAAAACTCACACCTTTTCTTCTTTTTACTTCTTTCCCGATAACCTGAAAATTTAACAAAACCGAACACAATTTGGCCCACATTGTAAGCTACTATACCGTATGTATAAAGTCGGAGAGCCAAATTAGGTTTTTATTGTTTATACTATTATTTGTTTCACTTGCTTTATGATAAATTTTTCATTGAATAAGCTACTAATTTACTGTGAATATTATTGGACAAAATTGTCGGGTTTTTGTGAAAAATTAGTATTTGTTGAACAATAATTTGTCTATTCTTTGTTAATTTATTGATGGTATAGTATAGTACCAGATCCTTTCAGAGATTTGGCATTTAATTTCTTCGTGCCCAAGTGTTTTTGCTCTGTGAAAAATAACACAGGCGTTTTTAAAACAATCAGTAATCATTTTTGTAAGATTAAAGTAATAATGAAGAATTGTTTATAACTCAGTACTTCTTTTAATATTTTGAATAATTTAAATTGTTGTATGACACCAAAGTTATGGAGGTTTTTGACAATAAAGACAACAAAGGTACAGTAAAGCAAATAAATGTATCTAGATTACAACCATGCCGGACAAATCGTGTCCTGTGTGTGATATTTCATGCAAGTCAGGGTTTGAGCAGTCAAGGAGAAACGTCACTGTTCTGCTGCTGTTCATCGCTGGCATTACAAACTTCTACCGTCAAGCTCCCTTCTGTGCTTCACTATCGCAACACTGTTTTGTTGTAAACATATCTTTGTTACTGTACAAATTTGTTTTATTGTTATTATTAATTGTTATTTCCATATAAAATAATGATTCCTCTAAGCTTATTTCATTAGTGTTCATAAAACGAACCAATGGTCACTGTCACTCAAGACGTTTTGGGTGGGGCTTTCTACTGAGGCGCAACCAGTTCTTAGCATTCATTGTACTCTATTTTCAATGAAAGCGATTTGATCATGTCGCTCAGTGAGGGAAGAGAAGTTCTGAATTTCACTTACAACACTCAAATACATCTCTATCACACCGGTGATTTTAATCATTCCAAATTTAAGCGATTTAAAACACAGTACATTAATTAGTAACACCAAATTAATGTATTATAATTTTTTACTTTGCATAATGGGCTACTATCATTTGTGGGATAGTTAACAAAAGACATAAGTGCATTAAGAAATTCAGTGCCATGTGGCCGTAAAGTCGGTCATACCCCTCGACCACTAGTGGCTGCGTGGCTGTCTAGTTGGACAAGCGGTTTTTGGTGGCTGATGATCGTCTAGTCAGCCATACTGCTTCACCCACATTATTAAATCAGTCCCTGCCCAGCCTTTTCCAGGTTGCCTTGCCAGTAGGCTCTGCACTTAGTGTCCTACAAGTAGTAGTAACATACAAATAAACACATAATCTCACAAATTTTCAATACCACCGGCATTTTCTTCAGGTGAGGAGAGAGAGAGAGACTCACAAGGCTTCCGCTATTGCTGAGTAGGTGGTTACGGAAGCTTCTCTCCCTCCATCCCTCTCTCCCTCTCCCTCCCTCCCTCTCCCTCGCTCTCTCTCTCTACTCAGCTGAAGAAAATGCCAGTGGTATTGAAAATTTGTGAGATTATGTGTTTATTTTTTATGTTACTACTACTCTGGTGTTAGTGAACCTGTCTTCTAAGGTAAGTTTGCTGATGTCCTATCTCTCAAATATACTAATTCCTGGCCTAGTGCCTTTTAATCTAACCTAAAATTGTCTACAAGTATGACATAGTTTTCAGTCTTTGGTTACTGTTATTTTTAGTGTTTCTATTTTTATTTTATTTTTAATTTGTTTTCGAAAGAATACATCAAAATTAAGAAAAAAAGATGTAGAGTGTACTGCAAAGAAGGAAACAAGAAAAGTACTGTATTTATGTTATACGAACATCCTGTGCAACCCAAATTGTGTTCTGTAGCAAATTTTGACAAATCTATCTTAGATTAGACTAATTATAAAAAATTGTAAGAAATGGACCTGATAGTAGTAGTTTTTAATATTTTCCATGTACTTTAATTAATTCCTTATATTACAGACTAGTTTACTACAAAATAGTGAGGTGGAAAAACTCTTGGACATCAATCTTTTGGCAAAGTCCTTTATCAGGGCTGACAACTGACTAGACGACCCAACATAGAAATTAGTAATTTTGAGCTTTCCACATATGCAAAATACTTTTGATAGTTTTAAATTGACAATTAAACAACTAAAAATAAGCTTTAAAAAATGTTGAACCATTAGGATAAGTTTTTAATTTATATATGCAGCCACACATGGTGAAAATGAAAATAAAACTTTAGTACCGAGTGTGTCAATTTAAAAGTTATCACAGTACAAGAAAAGTAATTGTGCAAGTTAACTGAAGTGTAGTTGATGAATTTTGAAGTTATATGACAATCACATCAAACTACAGCTACATTATAAAATAAAAAGTTATGATAAATTTACGTTTTAAATGTCTATATTTAATACACGTTAACCTTTAAATTCAAATAAACATATTCAACTTTAAGTAGCCTATATACAACATATGTAGTAGTGGATACTGATGTGAGAGACCTTGAACAACAGTATTTGGCAGCCTACATGGAACTCACTCACTGTCTGGAAGCAGTCACTGCAGAGGTGGATGGTGAGATAAATGAGTATTGTGTGTTTGGTTGTTGTAGTTGGTTTGGCAGTGTCAGGACCTTGCTGACCTCTGGATGATGGAAGCGTCTGGTATCTAGTGGATACTGATGTGAGGGACCTTGAACAACAGTATTTGGCAGCCTACATGGAACTCACTCACTGTCTGGAAGCAGTCACTGCAGAGGTGGATGGTGAGATAAATGAGTATTGTGTGTTTGGTTGTTGTAGTTGGTTTGGCAGTGTCAGGACCTTGCTGACCTCTGGATGATGGAAGCGTCTGGTATCTAGTGGATACTGATGTGAGGGACCTTGAACAACAGTATTTGGCAGCCTACATGGAACTCACTCACTGTCTGGAAGCAGTCACTTTAGAGGTGGATGGCGAGATAAATGAGTATTGTGTGTTTGGTTGTTGTAGTTGGTTTGGCAGTGTCAGGACCTTGCTGACCTCTGGATGATGGAAGCGTCTAGTATCTAGTGGATACTGATGTGAGGGACCTTGA